>CALYLW010001249.1:0-164811 GCA_944989445.1 Ampullaceana balthica | reverse complement strand
CTAAGAATATTATTTTACAAAGTATGTCTTCAAGTAACGCACTTTATAAAGATGCCAATTGACATTAATACTTTTTTCAATGTTTTAACTGTTACTTTTTTATAGCACTTTACGCATGTATTTATTTATTTATATATATATATATATATATATATATATATATATATATATATATATATATAATATATATATATATATATATATATATATATATATACTAGCGTATCACCCGTCAAAAATGACGGAAGTTTTCAGCTGAAATCTATTTATTTTATAAAAAATGCACTTTTTTAGGTAGCCTACGGCGCCGACCTTTTCAAAAGCCCAACTAACTTGTCCTTGATTGATAAATACGAAATATTAAACTTTCTGAAATGTACACAAATTATTTTATAATAGGGGTTGTAGGGCGCCTACGGTGCTCACTTTGTTTGTTTTTATTTTATAATTAACCATCATCAAATAGTCTTTTTACAATTATCCCTTTTCCATAATTAAAATACATGTATGAGCGAAAACAATGATGTCATATAATTTTTTTTTACAGCGCATCTTAAATTTGCACACCTTTTCATGCATTAGTGCAGTAATTTGGTTTTCCCTGCTTTCTAAAATTAGTAGCGTCACGGACAGACATTGCAAATTATATTGTTTAATTATGATTCCGACATACACTGAAAAGGAGTGTGCTGGGTGAAAGTGAAAATTAATATAGTTCAGGGTCAAAATAATGTGTAAAGGGCAAGTAATAAGTGGCGTAAAGGTAATGTGGGGTGTTGTGGAATTTAAAGAGAATTATTTTTAAAATGAACGTTCGTTGTTTGGATATTTCGTCAAGTTACCCCAGCAGAGGGGAAGTTCTCGCGTTGCATTCTCGACATTATTTTGTTGCCATGGTTATTTCTTGCCGCCATTGTATTCCAATGTAAATACGAGTATAAACATGATAAAGCACACGCTCATATTCATAGCTCGTATATATATATATATATATATATATATTTATATATATATTATATATATACCCTATAAGATTGCATTTTGCCATGTCTCTGTCAACTCGCTTGGCGTGAATCCATGCGGCTGAATTTTACCCATCTTACACTGTTAGTAACTATTTAATTCATTAACTTTAAATACTGACTACTTTGTAACTTTCAAAAATCTGTTTTTCTACTACGTGTTAACGAACACAAGAAACAAGGGAATCGAAAGGGGTATAGGAGTGGAGGGAGGAGGAGTGAGGGAAGGGCCGGTCTTAGGCCACTGCATCCTATACGGCCGCATTGGGCCTCACACTTTCACAGTCCCCGCTGTTGCATACTGGGTTCTGGATGAATGAAGACTAAGTCACGACTCTTGTTAATGGATAATACAAGTCTTTATTTAGTCAGCAACATATTTACAGTAATAGGTTCCGGTGTAACGGGCCAGATTAAACCCCTGACCAGAATATACCCGGCTATAATCTGGCCTAGGCCAGAATATACCCCGGGGTTAAACTGGCCTTGGCCAGAATATACCCCCTCAGGCCAGAATATACCCCTTTGGCAACATGGGGACATATAGTAAAAAATGGATGAATGACTTTTTAGACTTTCTCTTCATGTTTTAGCTCTGTCAAAGAAATTAAACTCTTTTCTTAAGAAGCAAAATTGTTTTAATTAAAATGAAATAATGATTTAAAAATATTTTACGATGAATGAAAGGAGCATTACATTTTATTTGAAAATGATGATGTAGTTGTCTCGTTTTTAAAATATGAAATCTTATATAATTTTGACGATTCAAGATCAAAAGTTACAGTATATGCAAATATTTATGAAATCAGCGTTGTTGTTTTTTTTAATTAACATTAACATAATCAAGCACTACATGATTATTTTAAAACTATAATTTAAGACTGGTTTTAGTTGTTGCTTTTCAAACGCGTGTTAACACTTTGGATTCCTTACCATTATCTTATCTTATCATTTACAGATGCTACTTCTATACAGAAGACTATTACTTCCTACGCGTATCATTGGTTTATATCTAGTTTTGAATTTGTATTAGAGTTTTAAATGTTGATAGTGTTCGTTTCAAATGTTGATAGTGCTAGTTTCAAATGTTGATAGTGTTGGTTTTAAATGTTGATAGTGTTGGTTTTAAATGTTGATAGTGTTGGTTTTAAATGTTGATCGTGTTAGTTTTTACTGTTTATAGAGTTGGTTTTAAATGTTGATAGTGTTAGTTTTTAATGTTGATCGTGTTAGTTTTTACTGTTGATAGTTTTAGTTTTTAATTTTGATAGTGCTAGTTTCAAATGTTGATAGTGTTGGTTTTAAATGTTGATAGTGTTGGTTTTAAATGTTGATAGTGTTAGTTTTAAATGTTGATCGTGTTAGTTATTACTGTTGATAGTGTTAGTTTTTAATTTTGATAGTGTTAGTTTTTAATGTTGATAGTGTTGGTTTTAAATGTTGATAGTGTTAGTTTTAAATGTTGATCGTGTTAGTTTTTAATGTTGATAGAGTTGGTTTTAAGTATTGATATTTTCTTTAGCTACACTCTTCGCTTGTTTAATGATTCTACCACGAGGTACGGACCAATCCATCAGGGTTCCATGATTTATATTTACGCCTTTCAAAAGAAATTAGGCTTGTTTAAAATAAAATAAAAGGGCGCGACGAGATCAGAGGTTCTTTTGAAAACAGATTGCTTCATAACAATAGATAAATGCATAGAAAGCGGACAATCCAACATTGGCGAAATCCAATAAGGATGGCCGTACTGTTTTAAGGGTAACACAGGTAAAAATGAATTGCATTGATTTAAAAAATAACAATAATTTGCGCTACTGGAACAAAGGTTTCTTTTGAATGTCTTAAGACGCCTCAAAGGCAAACTGAGCTACAGATAAAGGTTCGGAAATACGACAAGCAACATTAGGACAGTCAAACGATGTTTCCCACACTTTATTCGGCCTATTCTTTTTAACTATTTTGCAGATCAGTGTAAATTCTGATATATTTTTTAAAAAGGGAAAGAGCCATGATATGTTTTTTTTCAAAAGCAAAATGTAAATAGCCCTAAACCTTGGTTGCCAGTAGCATTTAAAATGTATGCGCGGAAAAAAAAGAATCATGCATAATTTAATTCAATACTTAAAAACAAATCTTTATTGTCATACTTAAAATAATTAAACATAATGATTTGATTAATACGCTAGATACACGAATAAAATGTTCGCTACAACTATAGTCCCTATCGTGCTTAAATTACTTTTTCAAAAAAAATCAATTCATGTATTGTTTGAACTTAAAATTTTTTTTTAAACGCTGATTCCATCTGTTCTTGTGTAGACTGTAACTTTAGATAAAAATGTACTGTCCTATCAGACATCGTAATAAAAGAAATTATTTTATTTTTGTTAATGAAACATCTTTCCTACTTAAGAAATGAGTTTAACTTCTCTGACATAGCTAAATCTCTAATAGAATGTCTATATAATATATAGTCATTCAGTCATTTTTTACTATATATCCTCATGTTGTCAAAGGGGTATATTCTGGCTTGGAGGGGTATAATCTGGCCTAGGCCAATTTAACCCCCGGGGTATATTCTGGCCTAGGCTAGATTATACCCGGGTATATTCTGGTCGGGGGTTTAATCTGGCCTGCTACACCGGTACACAAACGTAATCCTTTCATCATGCCACTTACTCCTAAGTGCATACACGGACTCTCTATCCCTACTACTAGCACTACTACTACGCTGTACACTCGAGCACACCTCGATGTGTTACCAGCTATTAGAGCTACGCTCGATCCCTAATCGCTAGGTCTCTCTTCTATTGTCTTGTCTTCTCCTACGCCACACTATAAATACCCCGCCTGGCTGTCTAACTCTCATACCGAGTGACTACAACTAGCATTAATATGTACAAGTGAGCTCGTCTCAAGTCACGCCTTGACCAGAGTTCACAACAATGTCACAACTATTAGCAGTGATTCTCATACCATGACATATCCCCCCCCTCTTCCGTTAGATTTTACTTACGAGTAGAATCTCACAATAACAACAAAGTCAGGGTATGGAATCACTGCACATTACAAATACATTAATATAATACATCATGAATTAATCAATATCTTAAAACAAATTGATACACATACTGCATGAACAACAATAATTGTATATACAACACAGAGCAAAAAAAATCAACCTGGTCGTACTTGTATACGACTTCCATAACCCGCTGCGTCATTAGAGAGGGACAGCCGTCCTACTACTACACCCAAATCACATACCTATATATACATCAATGAAAAAAAATGTACGCATGTGAAGTCTTAATGCTTGTCATTATCAATAAGTTAATAATCAATCCATCTAAATTATACAATTTAAAATCTTAGAAAAAAAAACGAAAATTTCTAGCACTTAAGAACTTGTCCACATCATGTGACATTTTAAGGAGCAATTACTGCTCACTTAATTACTTTCCCCACCTGTGTCAAGGAGATCTCTTATCCATCCATAGGCACAGTTCTAAATCTATGTATACAAATACAGCCCATAACTCCTACAACACAGGAACTTGGTTTAACAAAAACTGCCCATCACTCCTGCCGCACAGGACGTAATTAATTATATACCAAAGGGAGCCTATCTCTCTTGCCATACAGGACTGAATTAACCAACAACTTAAACGTGTTCACAATAGATTTCTTTAACTGAATTCTACTGGTTCCTCATATAAATTCATTAAGATATTTATTCCAGGATTACCTCCAGCCATGGGCGTCGCTAGGAATTTTTCCAGGGGGGGGGACAAAACCACCACTTTTTAATTTTAACTGCATGACAATGCCACACAGGTACAATTTTCAACAAGATAACTGTGTTCGCGTAGCTACATTTCGAAAAAAAGCCTTAGAAATTAATAGCACTTACAAATTAGTGCTGTAATAGCTAAAATACAACATTTATTAAATCATTTAATAAATTAAAAACATAAGTTCTCACGAGAAAATTGAATTTTGCTGTGAAATAATATACGTGTAGAAACTGCAGGATTACCAAGGATGGATATCAGAAATTTTTTTACAGGCTAAAAAAAATCGAAAAGTAGACCAATCGCGGGATTCCGAAATGCCATTATTTAGAAGATTTTGGGGCGTCTGCAGCATCTGACTTATCATTGGCATTGAGGACGACAGTAAAAGTTCAACAGACAGACACAACTGAAGCAACTGTTCATAATTTGATGTCGCTGACACTTATTCATTTCCTAAATATGCTATTGGAAGGTATGTCTGGACATACGACCTTTCAAATAAGTTGAAATTGCAACTGATTTGTGATTGTTGGACCCTTGATAGAAATTATGATTTTAGAGCTGACAGTGAGGGAAACAGTTTTTAGTGTTTAGATATGCATGGTTATCAGACTATTCAACGTGGCTTGTATACTCGCAAATGTTAATAGGTGCCTTTTGCAAATATTGCGTGTTGTTTCTGCAAAAAGTAATTCTATGAGTTCAGTGGGTATTTGTCATCAAACCATGTACAAAATATAAAGAGTTCAACGAAGATGCGCATAGCAACCTGCAAAGCACATTATGGCACAAAGGCTCTCAAGAAGATGCAAGCAATTTTATTTGCTTTATTTGAGGCCAAAGCAGTTTCTATTGATGAGCAGTTGGACTCATCATGTAGAAGACAAATTCAAGAAAATCGCAACGAACTGGGTTCCATCATTTCTACAATCCTATTTTGCTGCATGCATGTTTTAGCACTTCGTGGAACAGAATCAAATTCTGGTAATTTGTATGAACAGTTAGAGTTTCGTGTTGAATCTGGAGATGAAATTCTTGGTACTCGTTTATCAATTGTTTCTTGTAGTGCTGAGTATGGTTCACCGACAAAATGGCCCCGACAATTGGGCTCCGACATAACGGCCCCGACAAAACGGCCCTGGACTAATAGATTGACTAATAGTACATTTTACAATAAAATATATTCGTATTTTTACTCACCTATTCAGTGTCAGGTTTAGCTAACAATAAACAATAATAATACCACAAAAGTGAATTTAATAGCATTTACGCGAAATGGTACCAATAACGGTTGTTTGTTGACAAGAAACAATATAATAACATCACAAGAAATAATTTTACACTTTTAACCACTTTTTTAAGGGTGAAAAAGTTGACGAAAGCTTAAAATGCACACAAAAAATTTAAAAATTAATGTTTTTGTTAAAAATGTTAACAATTTGTCTGGCGCCGTTTTAACCGGGGCCGTTATGTCGGGGCCGTTTTGTCTGGGGCCGTTTTGACGGGTAACCGCTGAGTTTATCTCGGCAACTACACAAAACACTAAAATCGAAATTTGTGGGTCTCTCTTGCGTGAAGACATTGTTCGTGAAGCAAATAATTCAGGTGCATTTTCTATAATTGCCGACGAGAAAAATGGCATTTCAGGCATTGAGCAGATGTCACTTGGTGTTAGATTTGTCAGAGAACAAAATGGGAAAATGAAGGTCACAGAAGAATTCATGGGATATATTCCAATTGTCAATAGAACAGCTGAAGGTTTAACCAACACCGTCATTACCAATTCATTAGAATTGTGATTAAATATGACAAAGCTTATTGGTCAATGATACAATGGATGTTCTACAATGGCAGGTACAGAAGGAGGAGTCCAAGCAATAACTCGAAAAAAATACCCAAAAGCAGCATTTGTACTTTGCAGTTCACATGAACTAAATCTTGTTGTGGACGATTTAAATAATGTGAATTTTGTACGAAACACAATAGGAACAATTAAGTCAATTATAGTGTTTTTCCGAGAAAGTAATCAGCAAAGAAAACTTATTCTAAATGTTCCTTTGCTATGTGAAACTAGATGGTCACATAAATATAAAAGCTTGTGGATTTTTCCTGAAAAAGTTACAGATATTGTTAAACAACTGGAATATTTAGAACAATCAGTAATGTAATCAGTTATACTTGCAGATATAATTCTTTTTTATGTTTGATAAATGTAAACTGTCTTCCATGTAATAAGCTTTCAGGAAATTTAGTTCAGTTTTATTGTAACAACTTTATGACATTTTTTTTCTCAAATGTAGGGGGAGGGGGCAAATGCCCCCTTGCCCACCCTTCCCTACGCCCATGCCTCCAGCATGAGATAATGTTATAGGGATAACTACTTATCCACACTATAAACATTTCAGCCTGATTGTATTTAACCCATTACAATCAATTATATACAATCATGTGCATATAGTAGTCGCAATAAAAATATTTCATGATAACAATCACCATCATAAAAATTATCATTATCACCATATATCATCATAACTACAATAAAAATAGCATGATGCCACCCGGACCCAAAAATTCTCATCACAAAACATTATCAGAAAGATAATACAACCATCTCATATTTATTTATGTCCATATAATAATAATACTGGCCCGAGGTAACTCAGACCCCAAAATCTGTTTGTCGCGTTTGAAAATAATCAATACTGTTAGTTATGTCACATATATAAGGGATTTATAGTCAAAAACTTTGTTTTTACGGTTTTTTTTTCCTGTGAAACAACTGTAGCGGTTCTCATTTTGTTTTTCTTCACAAACCTTCTTAACAACACAAAACACCGTCTCTTTCATTTCTATGCAGTCCCATCCTTGTTCTTCTCAGCACGGTCGTGTTTTCATTTTTTAATTAATTCAAAGAACAAAAACCTATTTTGTGTTTGCGATTTTTGTTTCATGTTCAGTGAAAATATATTTATCAAAATAGTGTATGGTTTGTCGGGTCTGTATTTTATTTCCAGTTGATTGATATTTCTTCTAAGCGTTTTCGTGTTTAACGTATAAGACAGCATATACTTCAAACAAAAAGTTTTCTTTTGTTAAATTGTTTGCGAGTCGCAATGTGAACACAGAAGAGCCGCAGTTGGGCCACCGTTGGTATAGACATAGCTGCAAAATTTTCATGGGTACCCGGGTGCTATTTTACTACCCGGGTAATCGCATGGCAACGGAAACCCGCTTCCCTGATACCCGTTGACAGGACTACTTATGACACCATCAATTTTAATTTTGGGCTTTAATCGAAATTAACAGTAGCCGAGTGGTTGCTAAGTTAATTAAAAATAATAATACAGTCCAATTCACCCGGCAAGGATATACACCGGTTTTATTTACAACAATAATACAAATGGAAAAGCTGTCCTTGGCACACTCAAATGGCATTCTTTCTCTACTTCCTTTCTTCTCTAATATAACCTAGTGCATCTCGGTGCGGTGCACATGGTGCGGCGCTGTGTGGGTGTGCACACTACTACATTATTAACTATCAATCTCTCACACAGACCAGGGGCATTGTGTTACCGGCCCGCTGGCGTGGTGAACTCCTGTCACCTCGAGTGAACTCCAGTCACATCGAGGACTTTAATCAAAATTAACGATTAATTAATCGTTAATTTTTCAAAAGTTTAATATTTAATTTAAATTTATCGTTAACAGCCCTAGTTATTTTTTAAAGTCTCTTTTATAATTCCCTTTCATTTGTATATGTGGTCCCTAGTCGTCGAGACGGACGAAAGCAAAGCAGAAATGACAATTGATCCAGTGAAGAAAAGAATTTTCCAGATGATAATATATATATACTAGTGTATTACCCGTCAAAAATAACGGAAGTTTTCAAAATGGATATATTTCAGTTTTTGTAATTGTCCCTTTTGCTTGAAAGCCGCATAGTGAATAATCAAAAAATGTAGAGACCAAGAGGGGAAAATTAAATCTCTTTTCCATTTTGAACAATTTTATTCGGATGTTTGAAAATGGTGTTTTTTTTTCTTTTCAATTTTCTTTTCAAGGCTATTTTTAAATCCCTTATATTAACTTCACCGCTGTCTCTCGCTGTCTGTCGTTATCTCTGTCTCTCTCTCTCTCTCTCTCTGTATCTCTGTCTTGGGCGGGCGGAAAAACAAAAGTCAAAAATGACCAACTTCACGTGAAGCCATCGAGCTGAAATTCGGCACACGGACCCGTGTCACCTAACAATGCATCGTATCAAAAAATTCAGATCGATCTAACGTACTGTTATTAAATTAATGTATTTTTAGTTTATCTATATAAACAATATGTAGCGGTCGCTATCGTTTATATTTTACGAGTCACTTGACTTCACCCCAGCCATAGGTGAACACATCTCGTGTTTTAACCAGGTGTACCGGCGTGCTTTTGTTTACATTTTGCGTGACACGCTGAGCTCGGTCCAGCGTTCGGTGACAAGACCTTTCCCCTCTCCCACCCCACCCCCCGGGTTAAAAGCAAAGGGGAGTAAAGACAGATTCAGTCTGTAAATATTTGTCACGTTTGAACATAATCAATACTATAGTTATGTCTCATATATAAGGGATTTATAGTCAAAAACTTTGTTTTTAAGGTTTTTTTTTAGAGTCGCGCTTTCTAAAATCTAGCGTTACAAACGGACATAGAAGAGTATATATTTTGATTATATATACGAATATATGTGTTATTTGAAAACCTCCAAGCTTAGGCTCTGCGTTATATAAGTTTGCATGAATAATAATGATATACACAGGATAATAGTAAATGCATAGTGAATTACACACAGCATACAGCAAAGAAGTTTGAAGTTCGAAGTATTAACAAATATTGTTGAGGAGTCAGCCGGACGTTTACTTGCGGCATTGAATTGTGCGAACCAATTATGAGTGCAACAATAATACAGCACATCATCGCATTTCATCCCATCTGGGGCATATGCCATGAACAAAGCCTCTCCCGGTACTGCGCCAATCTTTCTATCTGCCCCCAGCTGTGCCCGCTCATTTTGGTGTCTGCCTCCAGTTCCCTTCTCCAGTTCATTTTGGGTACCTCTTTTTCTCTTGCCTTGGGGGTTCCATGTGAGGGCTTGTCTCACAATGTTGGATGTAGGCTTTCTGAGAGTGTGGCCAATCCATATCCATCTGCGCTGGCGTATTAGCTCATCCACTGGCTCTTGTTGTGTGTGTTGACAGAGGTCTTCGTTGGTGATGACATTGGGTCAGCGGATTTGGAGAATTGTTCGGAGACATGTGTTTATAAAAGCTTGAGGCTTTTTTTAAATGGCTGCTGTTATTCGCCATGTTTCTGCTCCATACAGCAAGACAGGCTTTATTGTGGTGTTAAATTACCTGACCTTGGTATGGAGATTCAAGTTGTTACAGTTCCAAACTTTTTAAAGCTGTTTAAATGCTGTTCTTGCTTTACCAATTCTCATTCTTATATCGGCTTCTGTCCCTCCTTGTGTGTCAATGATGTTTCCAATGTATGTGAAGCTATCCACCTTCTCGAGACTTTTTCCTTTCAGTGTTATTGGAGTGTTGCTTGATGTGTTTATTTTAAGGACTCTGCTTTTTCCTTTATGAATGTTCAGGCCAAGGCAAGCAGAAAACTGTGCTACATAGTTGGTTTTCTCCTGCATCTGTTGCTGTGAGTGCGATATTAATGCCAGATCATCCGCAAAGTCCAGGTCATCAAGTTGTTTCCATAGTGTCCACTGGATACCATTTCTCTTCTGCTCTGTAGACATTTTCATTATCCAGTCGATGGTTAGCAGAAATAAGAATGGTCTGTACCCCAAAAGCCGCTGTTGTTTGTTGGCCATGAACAATTCTACATGTAAGTCCTTCGTATGAAGCCTTAACTATGTCAGTCAGTTTTTGTGGTATCCCGTAGTTTCTTAGTAACTTCCACAGGGTTGGCTTGTCAACACTATCGAAAGCCTTCTCATAGTCAATAAAGTTGATGTATAGTGGTGAGTTCCACACCAGGGATTGTTCCAATATAATTATCAGAGTGACAATCTGGCCAGTACATGATCTATCTTCTCTAAAAACCCGCTTGTTGGTCTCTAAGATGGGTGTCTATTGCGTCCCTCATTCTGTTTAGCAGCACTCTGTTAAATACTTTGCTTGGTATGGATAGCAGAGTTATTCCTCTATAGTTGGAGCAAGAGCTAAGATCTCTTTTCTTTGGGAGCTTAATGAGATGTCCTTCTTTCCACTCCATCGGAATCTGTTCTTCCTCCCATATTTTCTTGAAAAGAGTGTGTAGCATTGCAGAGCTAGTCGTAATATCTGCTGTCAAGGCTTCTGTTGCTATTCTGTCTGGACCAGCCGCTTTGCCTTTCTTTAGTTGTTTAATTGCTCTGCTTATCTCTTGTTTTGTGGGTGTGCTGCAGTCTATTTCTACGTCTTGTTCTGCTGGCTCTATGTTGAGTTTGTATTGTTGGGCTGGTCGGTTGAGGAGTTCTTCAAAATGTTCTATCCATATTTTTTTCTGACCCTCTTCATCAGGTATTGATTTCCCATCTTTAGTTTTACAGCACAGAGCGTTAAAAATAAATTATGTGACTGTAATGTTATCCACATCAAGGACATCTGTGATTTGAAGCAGTTTAAGCTTCATTGATGATTATGACTTGTCAGTTTATTCGCCAATTTGTCCATACATTATTACCACAACATTACCAAAACATTTAAAAAATATAATGTAATTTTTACACATGTTAATAACAAAGAACTATTCATTTTGCATGAAACGAAGTAAGCAAAGTTTGTCACAGGATAAGAGAAAATATTAAATTATCAACTGTTAATCATAATTTAATATAAACGTGTTAGTAATTCACATAAACGTTTTTATTATTGTCAAGTCAGCACCTTTTCAAGATCTATTATGACTTGTCAGTTTATGCGCCCATTGGTCCATACATTATTACCTTTACATTATCAAAAACATGCAAATAAAAAATTGTAACTATTTACAAATATGAATAACAAAGAACTATTTATTTTGCATGAAACCTTTAAAGTAATATCTTAATCACTGGATAAAAGAAAATATTAAAGTATCAACAGGTAATCGTATTATAAAATTTAATATACACGTTTTAGGAATTCTAATAAACATTTTCATTATTGTCAAGTCAGCACCCCTTCCAGTTCTATATTAAAAGCAAAGATTTTTTAATTCCAAATTAGTCTAAGACGCATTAAAATATTACATGTAAATAACAATTTAAAAGAAAAACTATTGTAGGGAGGAGTCCGATTTTTAAATATGTTATTTTTTTAAACATACAAATATGCAATCTCAAAGTGTATAAAAGAAAAACAAACGCTAAACTGAAGCATAAGTTGGCAAATTTCATTTGCGGCTTTGTAGTTCAAAACGCATTGAAACTTGACAACCAAACGACAACCAATTGTAAATTTAAAAAACCTAAAAACGAATATTATATATTAATATAGAAAATTAAATTTATAATTACGTACGTAATATTGACATGGACACATACACAAAAACGGACATTTAATAATAAAAAAATAATAATATTAATCAAATAAAACATGGCTCTTTTTACTTCGTTCCCTTCACACATTAATAAAAGCTCAAATAATGACGTCACGTCACAATATTTTATGGCTAGAAACACATTTTATTAATCTCGAATGCAATATTTTTACTCCTATATTTTCATTTTCTATCGGGAGTTACCTCGCATTGTGTCACGGACAGACAATACGTGACATTGCCAATTATATGTTTTATCTGACACAATCTGTCTAATAATGAAAGCTACAAAATAGTCCACCACCAACTATGGTGGCAGCGAAGTGTAAACTTTGCAGGTAGTCAAATAACTTGACAAAATATGCTTTTATTTTTTTTATTTTTTTTCCCTCAAGAATTCAATTTAATGTAAAGGGGGAACCAAAATGATTGTATTGACTCTGTTAATGTGAAAAGATTTCACGCCCCAACTTTGACGTCTCAAAACTGACAAGAATAACACCATTAGTTAAATCATTAAACCTTGAAACACTAGAGGATAGAAGAACCAAGAGCAAAGTAGTAATCATACATAAAGCAATTAATTCTAATTTAGAAATACAACACAAAGATAACTTAATACAACCCTCAGATAGACATAAGGATAAAAACACCTTTCTTATTACGTATGCAAGAACAAACACATACAAGTTTTCCTTCTTCCCGTCCGGAATTCGGGCGTGGAATGGGTTGCCCGAAGAATCCAGGAAAACCAACACTTTATCAACATTTAAATCTCTAATAAAAATGCAGGACTAAACACAAACCATAGATAAGCGTAGGACGCAATAATCTTCCGTATAGAAGGAGCGTCTGTAAACAGATAAGTTGTTCCTGTCTGGACGGATCTCACTCTACTAGCATGTCTTAATTAATCTCTTTGAAATTTCTTGATTCAACAGATCTCTTTCAACTGCACTATCACAATAGGAATAAAATTCTCTCACCCGGGAATTTCTTGGGACATTTCTGGATAACGGTATTTTTTAAGGTTAAGGAGGTTCTGTTTTTAAATAGAAACCTCTTTTTTTTAATAAACTAAAGCTATGACATAGGTAAGAAGAAATGTTGATTCCTAAATAAATAAATAAATTTATTTTTATCAAGACCACAATGCTGCGAATCTTGTATCCAGTGGAGGATTTGTGCAAATAATGGAGATGGTATTTTAATGACACAAAAAATATTAATAGTTTTAAGGGGCATTGATTTCACCAGTTACTTAACGGAGATTGAAAAAATAAACTGAATTATGACCCTTTGTTGATTTTTTTCCTGTGGTAAAATATAAAAGCTCCAAATATGCATTTGTCCGTGTAAGTCTGAGGTTTAAAATCACAGATAAATTTCATCATTTCTGAACGATGTGATTTCCCACCCGGTAAAGCTGATGTCTTTTAATAATCTTCTGGTAAATGTTTGCTCAAGTTAAGTGTTAATCCGGGACTATGGCATGGAATTTCAGTCTATTTGTTGTACATGCAACTAGTGTAAGACATCACATTCAACTATTAAATTCACATTCATTTATTTGTGTAGTAGGGTGTAAAGTGTAAAGGGTCGATGTCTAAAGAAATAAATGGATTGTAATTTTAAGACACTGGAAACATTTTTTTTCACGGGTTTATCCAGCTATAGGACAATTATATCCGGCACGCAAATCCTGTAACAAGGTATTAGTTTAAATATATATATATATATTTTAAATTAAATAATTTCGAATTAATTTTTTTATTGTTATGGTCAAATGTCACTACAGCTGATTCCAAGTATCTCAATTTAACGTGCGTTCCAAAACCTGAGATCGAACATCCTCACACCTGAGATCGAGTGTCCTCACACTTGAGATTGACTGCCCCCCACTTTTAAAATCTGGTGCCCTCCCGTCTGTGATCCACTGTCCCCACACGACACCTGAGATCGGGTATTCTTAAACCTGAGATCGAGTATCATCACACTTTATGCGACGTGTCCTTTCTCTGTACTCTACATGACGGTTTCTTTCAGGTTTTGGAAAACATCACAGCTACGTTTTCATTTTATTTTGTTTACTCATTTTAGTTCACTTTATTTCTTTTTGTCTATTTGTTCGTTGTAAAAGGCTTTTTGTGAAAACGTTAGTTGTTTCGTGACGTCTTGTAAGGCCTATATGTATCATGTTTAAATAACACATACATTATTTTTATCTAAAAGCCTGATTGCAGTCTAACCCAAATTTTATCCAAAAACAAGTTGGAAATATGAACCAACCACAAAATAATGCCGTAGGTCTTGATGCACAGGTTTACTGCGGTCACCATAGACTTTACAACAACAGTTAAGGTTACACATCGGACTGGTAATTAATCAGTATAGTTTAAATTGTTGTTTTCAAAAATGATTTCCGACATTGTTAAATAATAAATATGATGTTAATATTTGTCATTTAAAATTTTAATAAAAATGTATTTAATAGATAAATTTAATCAACCATTATGTTTTGTTCTCTAACAAATTGTGCTTAAATATGTGTATACAGTTCATTATACATATCACTCACAACATTGAGTTGAGTGATTAGCCTAACTGCAATAACTGAGGATGTAAAGTACAGTCAATGAAAACTAAAATGCCACCTTACAAAGGATAGACTCGTATTAGGATAATTAAAATTACTATTGTAATAGAACTTTTAGGTCACGTAACAAGACTGTAACACATTGCGTTCTGGTTAACTACTGTCTTTAATCAACTATACAATCCACTGCAATCCACAACCACGGTTACCTCTTGAACCGTCTGTATATAGTCAGCCATCCTCCCAGTCCACAACCACGCACGCTTACAGTTCACATCACAAACCACGTGTTTAATACTAGTCAACTCGCACGCTCATACAATGTCAATACAAAAACACAACACTTCTCTCACAACTTTTATACAGTTTTATTTATTGGTCCCATCTGCCAAAGAAAACTAACATCAACTATAAGAAATTAAAAGAAGATCAGCAAATATTTATTATTCAAGAATATCATAAATTGACAAGAGTAGCATCATTAGTTAAATCACTAGTTCTAAAAACATTTAAAGGTAGAAGAACAAAGAGTAGAGTAGTAATAATACTTATGCCATTAAATTCTAACTTACAAAAAACAATAACCTAATACAACCCTCATAGACATGAACATAACACAATTTTTATGTTCCTATTTACAACAAACATAACACAGATAAGTCCTCTTTCTTCTCTTCTGGAATTCATATGTGAAATGAGTTGTCTGAACTATTTAAAGGAAAACTAACACATAAAAATTTAAAATCCTCATAAAAATGGAATATTATACGTATATCATGAAAAACAAAAGTATTATGTGTGGAAGGAGCTTCTGTACTGTAATATGTTAATATGAATGAAGTCTAGAAGTCTAAACTAGGTTTTTCTTACGTTGTTCTGGTAACTCACCAGTAAAATTAAAGATATCAAAACTTCGTGTGAGAAATCAATGTTAGTTGTTTTTTATAGTTTTTTTTTACCTTACATAAATTTACAGACGCTCCTTTGTTACAGAAGAGTACTGCGTCCTGCGTGCTATGTTAATCTATCTATACTACATAAAAGACGCATTTGTTATCTGTCTGTTTGTCTGTTCCCTTATAACTCAAGATCCAGACAACCAGAAACGTGAAATTTGGTACACGTACACAAAATTACCATGGGAAGGTTCTTAAACAGGTTTCGTTACATATATATACGAGACTGGGGTCCGGGGATCTTTATAAAAAATAAAAAATTATCCTATTTCCCGTGTAGGTAGAAGCATGAAACTTTCGATGGTTGTTAAGTAACATTTGGCGATGTTAATATGTAAAAAAAAAGTATATAAATTTTCACTTACTGGGGGACCGGGGGCCAAAATGTAGTTTTTTAAAAATATATTTGAAACTGACTCAACACCAATTTTCCAACTTCCCGTGAAGGTAGAAGCATGAAACCTTGGATACTTGCTGAATACACTCTTATGACGATAATTGGCGAAAAAAAAATCACTCATGGGTTGCCCGGGGCCCAAAAACTTTTTTCCCTTATATGGGCTATATAAAACTGAATCAACACTAATTCCTCAGCTTCCCGTGTAGGTAGAAGCATGAAACTTTGGAAAGTTGTCGAGTACCCTCCCGCGATGGTAACAGTCGAAAAAAATATATAATTATCACTAACTCGGGGGTCGGGGACTAAAATTAGCTATATAAATCAGGCTCATCATTAAATCTCCAATTTCCTGTGTGGGTAGGAGCATGAAACTTCGGAAAGTTGTTGAGTACCCTCCCAAAATGCTTAATGGCGAAAAAATAATTAAATTATCACTCACAAGGGGTGCCATGGGCCTGAATGTAGTTTTCCATATATATAAGATATTGCGGCTAAGCGCGTCCGTCCGTCAGTCAGTGTGTCGCCAAGACCAACAACAAGTCTCTTGAGATTGCTGGTATAGACTTGGAGACACCATGCTTTTCTCATGGGCAGTTGTATGTGGCCTGATCCACTGTGGGCTGGCCTGCTCTATAGTGGGTAATGAAGAACATCTTTTTGTACACACTCCATATGGAACTTCCAAAAATATTGTCTTTCACATTGCTTTAAGATAAATGTACCTTTTTAGTGCATTCAAATAAACAGTTATGTACGCTTCTACAGAAAACCTTATTTTAAACCTTGGAAAAGCAGGGTACTTGCCCTTAGTATTTTACACTAAACGTAAAGACCACACCATACTGTCTGGCAGAGGCGTCACTAGGTTTTGTGTCACCCGGTGCGGTTCGTACCCCCAACACCCTAGTGACGCATCTGCTGTCTGGTTCAACTTCAACGTCGTATTTCAAATCCAAATGTTAACAAAATTTCTAGCCATCGACCAACGAGGTTACACACAAAACCGTGGCGTGCTGCGTTATGGCCATCCAAAAATGACGTAATTAACCCGTCTGGGGGGGGTGGTCACGCCTTTGTAACGATGTTTGACGAGGGGGGGAGGGAGGTTTTTTTTAAGAAATGTGACGTAACACCAAAAACGCGCAAATTTAAATAAAATATCCGCTTAAAAATTTGATTGCTTACAATTTATTAATTTAGTTTTATTATTAATTTATTATTTATTTATTACACTAAATACATATTTAAATGACGAAAAAGTAATTGGCAACATGCTTATTTTCAATTAGAAGATACCGCTTTTTTCTTCTTCTACGAGGGGGGGGGTGTGACGACATATTTAAAGAGGGGTCTAAGTTTTTGTGACGAGGTGGGGTGTAAAAATCCCGTGACGTCATTTATGGACGACCCCATATTCAAAACACTTTTTTTCAACAGAAATTAATTATGGTCTGCACCACCCCATTTCCTTTCTTTTTTTTTAAATAAATATTTTCAGCTTCGATTGCATAAGTAAGAATTAATATAATTCATTAATTATAATCGATTGCAATCATATTATTTCATATTAATAGTATCATTAGTATTAGCATTCAGGTGTATTTCAGTTCAGTATAAAATACGGGTCGGCGAACTTTTTGCCCATTACCCCAAAATATAAAATTTTATGTTTACGTTAACCCCAAAGGCGCGAGGTCCTGTCTACCAACTAGAAGGTTTGAGGGTTTGTCTTAAGTACCCCCCCCCACCAACGGCTCTGGAGCCAAGCCCCATCCGAAATTGTATATTTGAGTCTTAGGACAAGACGACAAGACGTGGCTAAAAATTAATCTAATGGCCCAGATCATTCTTGATAAGAGTAAAATAATTTATAAAAAAATCTTTTTTTAAAAAGGACAAGCGCACTGAAAAGAAGAAAATAAAAATGTTCTGTGATTACTGGTGAAATCCGTGAACCTATCCACTGCACTGAAAAGCGTGGGGCTCTTCTAATAAATATAATAGTAGCATTATTTGATCCAAGTTGGGAAACTTTTAATGTTTATTAATATTCATACAAATTAAATTTTGTATTTATCTTTCACAGCCTTGTACATGATAGTGAATTGTGATGAGCGCCCATCACAACTCAATTCTCTATGCAACTATTTTTTTGCATATAGATAACTATTTCTAATTAGTATGATAGTAGCATAGGAAGTGAAGATCAAAACAACTTGGAATTGGTGCCACTTTTGAAAGAATTTAGCATATTGTAAACATCAAGGCCATTCCCGTTGCATCGGCACGCTATATTGATAGTTACTATATATTTATTCTAGTGCATATATTTCCCTTTCCAATGCAAAAAAGTGGACGGGTTTGATACTCTCAAGACATTATAATATAGTAAGTCCTTTTTAAAGGGGGAGCCTACACTAGTTCAGGTAAATGACACTGCAATATAAGGCCATATCTTTAGGCCACATCTCTACAAATAATAAACAAATGTCATTGTATAGAGTGCATGATTAGATTTGCTAATTTAAAATTTGTGATATTCGGTTCTGTGAGTCATGCGATATCTTTAGGAATAAAATATGTTGTTCTTTTTTTAAAGATAGTTTTCTCTGTTTCTGCTTTCGAAAACTGTTAAAATGGCGGTTTGAAAGATTTCAGCCTGAAATTGTTTTTGAAAGTTATATTCGAACTAAATAATAGCTTTCCATATTTGAATTGTGTATTCGAATTCAAATTGTTTAATTTTATTATTTTAAAAATCCTAAAAGCTGTTTGATTTTATAATGGCAAAGGGGTAGTTTCGAGTTTAAATTACTTTGTGAAGCTACGACGGGAAGTCACTATTGGAGATAACGACAAGAAACTATCAATAAAGAATATTCAGCAAAGGGGGTAAAGATTAAATAAATTTTGGTGTCAAAGAAAAATAATCAATATGACTCAATACCGCTAAGTGGAAGCAATCCATTACAGCCCCACAAAAAAACTTTTTTTTCATCAAGTGTGAACAGCCTTAGATGGCAGTGTTAATTTCCTGAACATGCATAGAATTACAAAAGGCATACAAATCTTATGATCATTTCTATGCCTCATATATATAGTCTTCAAATGATTTATATTAATTGTTTAAGCAAAACTACTTGCTAAATTTGTTTGTGAGTGTGTGTTTGTTCAAAAACCTCAAATGTGATTATTTCCTGATTCACGTTTTAGACCACATATAAATTTCTAAATCGAAAACCGACATCGCTTGTATATAGAATATCCTGAGAATGATTGTAAATCGTCCATTGTTTACACTCACAAATAAGATTATCATTTAAATACAAATCCATAATATTCGTTATGACAAAACATGTGGGCGATGAAATACATTAAATCCTTTGTTTTTAAATCCCTTATAAATACTTCGAAATCTTATCATCATCTCTGTCAGTCGTTCGCGGTCGGGCGGAAAAACAAAAGTAAAAAATGACCCACTTCCTGTGATGCAATCGAGCTGAAACTTTGCACATAGACTCTTTGTCACCCAACAATGAATTTTTTGCAAATTTCAGACCGATCAAACGTACTGTAATTAAAAATAATGCATTTTTAGTTTATCTCTATATAACTATATGTAACGCAATGCTTTTGTTTACATTTTACTTGTTATGCTGAGTTCAGTCCAGCGATCGGTGACCAGACCTCCCCCCCCCCGTTTTACGGCAAAGGGGAGTTAAGGCAGATTCAGTCTGTAATTGTTCGTCACGTTTGAACATGATCAATACTTTAATTTACAAATCATTGCACGTTAGAGTAGAATACCTATAGAATGATGAATTGAGAAATTAAAAAGTTCCTATCACGAAACCATCTTGTTCTCCACGCGCCACGAATGGGCCTGCGGGTAGATACCCTTGATGAGGTCCCAGTAGGTCCAGTACATCCTGTCAGAAATGGCGGAAGCGAAAATTGGGCAGCGGGGCCCCTGAGTCCTGGTGCAGTTGAGCGCGTCATACTCCCTGAGCGTAATGTTGCGGTCAATCGCGTAGTTGTAGTACGTGACCCCGCCCACCACGCTGGGCAGCATGCCGAACAGGTAGACGTCGTCGATCCAGAAAAACGGGGTGGTCATGGCGGCGTGGAACATGGGACCCATCAGGTCAGTGGTCATGAGGACCACGAAGCCGCTGCAGTAGTCGTACGGGAACATGCTGTGCTTGGAGAAGACGTGTGGCTCAACCTTCCACTTGCCCTGCCGCAGGATGGGCATCGTGCCCTTGTGCCAGAGGTTGCAGAAGATGGACTTGGTCTTGCCACTCATGTGGTTCAGGAACGAGTAGAGCAGTTTGTACATGTTGATCATGACGTCGTCGTCGATCTTGAGCACGAACCTGGAGTTGTTGCAGTGCTCGCTCACCCAGCGGTAGCCCATGACGCCCTTGAGCGACAGGTTATGGTAGTCGTCGATGAAGTCCCCCATGACGGTGTCATTGTAGGTCGCGTGCTCGAGCCACAGCATCCTCTCCAGCGTCCGGTTCAAGGTCTTCCCCAGCAGGAACGCCGTGCGCACGCGGAACGGGACGAAGAGGTCCTCGTCGCCGAAGGTGTCGCGGATCCGCTGTCGCCGCTCCATGTTGGCCGGGGCCGTGTGCACGATGATGATGATGTCGATCTCCTTGGCCCCGCTGCAACGGTCGGCTTCCACCATGATGTACCGGCCGATCCGCTTAGCCGGGAACATTGCGTCATTGGTGAGTTGGCTGTCGTTGAGCTCAAGCTTCATGGTGTCCAACTTCAGCTTGACCGCCGGGTTGATGGTCGTGTTCGGGCCCGCGATGGTCGAGTAGAAGTAAGGGTCATCGCCGAAGTACCGGTGAGGGGATCTCCAGGTTAACACGTTCGGGAGTGACATGGACAGCAGGCAGAGGAGGTTGATGATGATGACGATTGCGATGAGAACGCCGATTTTCAGTTTCCGCAAAGCACGAACGTTCACCATCTTCTGTGTGATAGAGAATGGATATGTAAATTAGATGCTGATTTCGTTTTAACAGTAAAATCTAGATACACATTTGATAAATCTGGATACATTGTACTCAAGAGTTAAGTTAAATCTAGATACTCAATGGTAAAATGTAGATACTCAAGGGTTAAATTAGGAAACTGAAGGGTTAAATCTAGATTCGCAAGTGTTAAATCTAGATACGCAAGGGTTAAATCTAGATATGCAAGGGTTAAATCTAGATACGCAATGGTTTAATTTAGATACGCAAGTGTTAAATCTAAAGTATAGGTTCTCCTAGTCGACGCTAATTCATAAAAATGATTTTAGAAACACCTTTTACGAAAATAATGTACTTTTCATATTTCCCCCTTTCCGTCAAGAGTAAGGCTTTTTGTAGTGTTAGCGTGCGCAAGGCAAATGCCATGCCTTTCTTATTCTTAGAAAATTGTTTTTGTTCGATTGAAAATGCTGGCCTTAAAGAGGGAAAATTTCCACCATAGTCTTGGGTAAGAGTAAATAATAATAGTTACAAATAATAACCCACCTGACAATAGTGGCGGCAATGCGTGAACTTCCCATTCACTAAATTTATTTAACAAAAAATGCATTCAAGCATAGCACTGTGTAAGCGAGATAAGCCTCTGTATACATTTTTCAAGCCTTTGGTATTGTTAACATGTTAATGTTCATATATCTTATCATACTGCATTTTTATTTCATAAAAATTGTAAATTACATAAACAAATTTTTATGATAGTATTCTAGACTAAAAAAAACATTTTCTTTGTCTTAACACACACACATTAATTTAAATTAAGGATGCATCAAATGCATGTATATGCCATTTTAAGGATTTTTTTTAATTTAGGTTTATTACAAAGTATTTATGTGATTTATATTATAATTATATTACGCACTAAACGAGTTTTGAATATTTATAGAGTGTCACTGATTAAATGATTAAATTATCATGGTAAAGATATAAATATAGATGCTAACGGTTTGGGTAAACAGGCTTATTAAACAACCCGTAAAAACAAAGTTTTTGTCTATAAATTCCTTATAAATGAGACATAACTAAAAGTATTGATCATGTTCAAACGCGACAAAAATTTACAGACTGGAAACTGCCTTAACTCCCCTTTGCTGTAAAACCCGTCTGGACACCGATCGCTGGACTGAAGCACGCTGCTACGTCTAGTTATTTTAGAGATAAACTAAAAATGCATTGATTTAATTTCGGTACGTTCGATCGATCTGAAATTTTGATACAATGTATTGTTAGCTAACACAAGACACAAGTCTATGTGCAAAATTTCAGCTCGATAGCATGGCGGGAAGTGTGTCATTTTTTAAATCCCTTATATTAATTTCACCGCCGTCTCTCTCTGTCTGTCTCTCTCTCTGTCTGTCGTCATCTCATGGGCGGGCGGAAAAACAAAAGTTGAAAATGACCCACTTCCCGTGATCCGATCGAGCTGAAATTTGGCACACGGACCCATCTAATCTAACAATGCATCGTATCGAAATTTCAGATCGATCGAACGTACCATAATTAAATACTTGCATTTTTAGTTTATCCTAATATGAGGTATGTAATTCAAATTCACGGTTTGTTATTGTTTTTTTCCCACGTGAAAGTTTGAGTTGACGCGTTGAGGTGACCCATCGAAGCACCGGGGCACTTTTGTTTACATTTTACGTGTCACGATGAGATCGGTCAAGCGAATCGGTGACCAGACTTTTCCCCTCTCACCCTCCCCTACCCCCTCTAGGGTTATGATGCAAAGTTGAGTTAAGACAGATTCAGTCTGTAAATGTTTGAAAATAATCAATACTGTTAGTTATGTCTCATATATAAGGGATTTATAGAGGGGAAAAGTCTGGTTTTCGATCGCTTGACCGAGCTCAGCGTGACACGTAAAATCTAAACAAACGCACACCGGTGCTTCGATGGGTCGCCTCAACTCAAGCTTTCACGAGGAAAAAACACAATAACAAACAGCGAGTTTGAATTACATACGCTATATAAGGATAAAACTAAAAATGCATTAATTTAATTACGGTACGTCGATCGAAATTTTGATACGATGCATTGTTAGGTGACACGGGTCCGTGTGCCAAATTTCAGCCGATCGCATCACGGGAAGTGGGTCATTTTTGACTTTTGTTTTTCCGCCCGCCCAAGACAGACAGACAGAGATGACCGGCTGTGAAGTTAATATAAGGGATTTAATAAAACTAACCCGTAAAAACAAATTTTTGACTATAAATCCCTGATATATGAGACATAACTAAAAGTATTTACAAATATTTACAGACTGAATCTGTCGTAACTCAACTTTGCTTCATATCCCTGGGGGTGTGGGGGGTGGTAGAGGGGGAAAAGTCTGGTCACCGATTCGCTTGACCGAGCTCAGTGTGATACGTAAAATGTAAACAAAAGCACGCGGGTACGTCGATGGGTCACGTCAACGCATCAACTCAAACTTTCACGTGGGAAAAAAAACAATAACAAACTGTGAATTTGAATTACATACCTCATATAAGGATAAACTAAAAATGCATTAATTTAATTAAGGTACGATCGATCGATCTGAAATTTTGATACGATGCATTGTTAGGTCAGACGGGCCCGTGTGCCAAATTTCAGCTCGATCGGATGACGGTAAGTGGGTCATTTTTGACTTTTGTTTTTCCGCCCGCCCGCCCATGAGATGACGACAGACAGAGACTGCCGCGAAGTTAATATAAGGGATTTAATAAAACTAACCCGTAAAAACAAAGTTTTTGACTATAAATCCCTTATATATGAGACATAACTAAAAGTATTTACAAATATTTACAGACTGAATCTGTCGTAACTCAACTTTGCGTCATAACCCTTGGGGTGGTAGAGGGGGAAAAGTCTGGTCACCGATTCGCTTGACCGAGCTCAGCATGACACGTAAAATGTAAACAAAAGCACGCGGGTACGTCGATGGGTCGCCTCAACGCGTCAACTCAAACTTTCACGTGGGAAAAAAACAATAACAAACCGTGAATTTGAATTACATACCTCATATAAGGATAAACTAAAAATGCATTAATTTTAATTACGGTACGTTCGATCGATCTGAAGTTTTGATACGATGCATTTTTAGGTTAGATGGGCCCGTGTGGTGCCAAATTTCAGCTCGATCGGATCACGGGAAGTGGGTCATTTTCGACTTTTGTTTTTCCGCCCGCCCGCCCATGAGATGACGACAGACAGAGAGAGAGAGACAGACAAAGAGAGACGGCGGTGAAGTTAATATAAGGGGATTTAATAAAACAAACCCGTAAAAACAAAGTTTTTGACTATAAATCCCTTATATATGAGACATAACTAACAGTATTGATTATTTTCAAACATTTACAGACTGAATCTGTCTTAACTCAAGTTTGCTTCATAACCCTAGGGGTGGGGGAGGGGTGGGTGGGAGGGGCAGAGTGAAAAAGTCTGGTCACCGATTCGCTTGACCGAGCTCAGCGTGACACGTAAAATGTAAACAGAAGCACCCCGTCACTTCGATGGGTCGCCTCAATGCGTCAACTCAAACTTTCACGTGGGAAAAAAAACAATAACAAACCGTGAATTTGAATTACATACCTCATATAAGGATAAACTAAAAATGCAGTAATTTAATTACGGTACGTTCGATCGATCTGAAATTTTCGATACGATGCATTGTTAGATTAGACGGGTCCGTGTGCCAAATTTCAGCTAGATCGAATCACGGGAAGTGGGTCATTTTCGACATTTGTTTTTTCGCCCACCCGCCCATGAGATGATGAGATGACGACAGACAGACAGACAGACAGAGACGGCCGCGAAGTTAATATAAGGGATTTAAAAATACATGTTGACGTATGTGGGACGTGTAGAAGAGTATAACGAAATTTAAAATGATGCATCACTTTTTAAATGATTTTTTATTGTACTAAAATATGTCACATTCTCTTGTGTAGGTTAAGCCTTGGCTCTTATGACCCGGCGTATGGTTTCTCTAGTGAGCCCAAATAAAACAAACCCGTAAAAACAAAGTTTTCTACTATAAATCCCTTATATTTGAGTCACAATTAAAAGTATTGATTATGTTCCAACGCCACAAATATTTACAGACTGAGACCGAATGAAGTCGCCTGTCTTTTAACGTGGGATGGGACGTGAGGGGGGTGTCGGCACGACGGTCGACGTCTAAGCGTCAACTCAAACTTTCACGTGGGAAAAAAACAATAACAAACCGTGAATTTGAATTACATACGTTTTATTAGGAAAAACTCAAAATGCATTATTTGAATTACGGTACAATCGATCGATCTGAAATTTTTATACGATGCATTGTTAGGTGAGACGGGTCCGTGTGCCAAATTTCATCTTGATCGGATCACTGGAAGTGTGTCATTTTCTACTTTTGTTTTTCCACCCGCCCGCCCAAGACAGAGAGAGATGACGACAGGGACGGCGGTGAAGTTAATATAAGGGATTTAATAAAAAATAAACGTATGAACATGTCTAAGTTAGGTTATGTCCCAATCCCCACAGGTGGCAGGACATTCGGCCATCAGGTGCGCGACCGTCTCTTCCGTCACGTCGTAAGATCGAACAGCAGGGGTCTATTCTCGTGACAAGCCTTTGAAAGTATAACTCTGTGTTGTTGTTTGTTTTTTGATTGTTTGTTCGTTCTACTATGGGTGATGAGGCTTTGACGAATATATCAGGCATGTTCGTAAAAGACAAGGAACTGACTCAGGCGGTCTTGATGGGTTCAAGTAAATTAATTTGGTTTATCATATCTTGTTACATAAGTAATTAGCAATTGTTGGACACTTATTGAAGTAATCAGTAGTTTGTTTCAAGTATAATAATAAAAACAACAAATAATGTCCTTTTTCCCATCTTATTTTGTTCTTAAGCTATGGTTGCTACTAATACATCTCGAAAATCCTTTTGGTGGTTAAAACGGGTACAAAATGAGAATATTAATAAAATGATAAATGTATTTTTGTCTGAATTCTCAACCAAAGATTTGAAATCCAAACACTGGACCTTTATTCCACAATACTTTATTTTAACTTCAGACATCATTAAAAACTAAAACTCCAATATAAATATTAAAACCTGCTTTTGTCCTATATTCTCATTGATATGATTAATTCTAAATACAACTTCGAGAGTAAAAAAAAATCTGGAATCTCTGATGAGTGAAAGAAAAAGTCTTTAGATAACACGAAGTGTTCACCGATCCTCTTACCAGTGATGAGTGAGAAAGAAAGGCTGAAATCTGATACGCTTTTCTTTTTTTCCTCTCCTCACAAATTGTATATCTAAATTTTTCTGCTCCAGAGATTATGCTCTCATTGCATGGAATACATATCACAAAGTGAACTGTTAAACGCGTACCAGTGATTTAAAGAAAGGTCGAATTAACCTTTTTTTTCGTTTAAAGTACCGTATTAGAATAACAATCAGATCCCTCATGTAATGCTCGAGAGAGGAATCATTATCAAAATATGGTACCTAAAGTCATAACTTTTCAGAAGATCCTTGCACACTACATGGAAACGCATAGGCACAGAACAAAGGGGGGGGGCTCTTAAGATAATATTATTTTAAAGGCAAACCGATCTCAAACTTTGAGAAGACCGGAATTAAATAAACAATTTTTTTTAAATTTGAAAACCGGGCCGTTGAGAAGCCTTTTGGCGCAGCGGTTGTCTTAGATTTAAACCCTTCTTGTTTGCGGCACCGAAAACTCTTCAGGCTGTCATTTACTCTTTTAGAAAATAAAATCATCGGGATTCTGATTAATTAAGGACACGTATTTGTAGATCAAGGGGCGCGTTCTCGAAATACTATTACTTCGATGAGCTGTGTGCAACTTACAACTAGATCCATATAACCAAAACATAAATGCGTTTTACTTACCATACAATAAACTGGTTGCATACATCCCTAACGCGATTTATGTTTGACAAACCGTGCTCTTAATTCACATGTGTCCACTTAAATCCGTGCGTGACCACGGCTTCTGAGAATCACTTCCTTTAAACACACGTGACTAATTGTAAAGAATGTCCAAAGAGTGTGTGTTTAAGGGGGTGGCAGGAAGTTTAAGTAAGATGCAAAAACAGGATATCAAGTGTTCTTAGAATTTGAGAATTGTTTGGCGCCTTTATTATTCATATTTCTTTCTTTTCTTTTTTTTTCCATTTTGAGGGACGATTCAGAGATTTCGGAAAAAAATGTACAAAGCAAGAATTTAGAAAAAGGTCAACGGATTCATAGATGCATGTGCAACATTATTACGAAAATGTAAGATTAAAATTATGTCGTGTGATGTATTGGTAATGAATGAATAGCTAACACGCATTTTTGTGTTGTAAAAATGTCAATTCTAAGATACAAACTATGGTATGTAAGAATAAACTTATTTATGGATCATAAACATGGAAAATGTAGGCAAAAATAACACTTATGAAAAGAAATTAATATTTAAAGATAAAATAATGTTTCTAACATACTTGAGAGTTGAGAGGCGAACTTCCTTATTGAGGGAAGAGAAGTTATCCGTGGAGAGTTAATATGTTTATTTATTTATGCATACACATTACCACGCTTCTTCTATACGGAAGAATATTGCTTCCTACGTACTTTTTTAACCACGTTTTTATTAACCCACTTTTGTTCCAGTGGCATTGTTTGTTTGTTGGTGGTTTTGTCTGTCCACAATTTTTCAAATCTGCCAACGTAAACTTTAACCACTTCTGATGGTCCTAGAGATCTCAAAATTTTAGCACAGATAGAACTTGGATGACAATGCATTGTATCAAAATTCAAAATCGATCGAATGTACCGTTATTAAATTATTTAACTTTTTAGTTTATCTATATTTTATTATATACTTGCTTTCGTGTCTGTCTGTCCGCAATTTTCAAATTTGCCAACGTAAAATTAAACCACCTTCTGATGATTCTAGAGAGCTCAAAATTTTACCACAGATAGATCTTGGATGACAATACATTGTATCAAAATTTCAGATCGATCGAATGTACCGTAATTAAATTAATGCATTTCTTAGTTTATCTTTATATAAGCCTATGTACCCGCCTGCCGTAGTTTAATTGCACGTGGCGAGTTCACCCCGTAACCTCATCGCTTTGTTATTAAACGTTGGGGAGGCGCTGATGAAGTGTTTGGTATTATAAATAGAGGTTAAAAAAAGTCATTTTAAATTGAAGTACTTGAACTTATAAGTTTTAAATTATTTTCTTCTTTTTAGTCCACTTATAAAAACGTGGTTTTTAAAATCATTTTTTGCCTTTATTTATTTTAGTAGGCACAGACCATGCTGACCTGTTTGCAAGTGAAGAAGTGTTCACTGGCCACGGCTACGAGGGGATTGTGTGACACAATGCCCAGCCGACTGTATGGAGGGAAGGAGCTGCACTAATGGATAAATGATAACCTTTAGGGAAGAGATTTAATTAAACTAGAAATAAAAAAGTAAGGCATACAGAAAAAAAAATTCTTTAAATATCGACTGAAAATGAAGACCAAAGCAAGGATAACTTAAATAAACAATAGACTCACAAAAAAAACTTAGTCGACACCTCCAAAATGAATATTTCAACAATGAAATTTCTAAAGATAACAAAAAAAAACGTATGGTCCTTTATCAAATCTAAAAAATGAAACCTACAGGAATAGCCACACTAAAAGACTCAAATAATAAAACCTACAACGATCATGACACTGAAGCTAATATCCTTAACAAATATTTTGCATCATCATTTTCGGCCTCAGGCGACAAGAAAGTTTTAAAAATTTTAAATAACATGGAAGAAATAGCTAACATAACTGTAGACGAGATAGGTATGCATTCACTCCTAAAAAACTTCAAAATAAATAAACCTACTGGGCCATATGAATTACCTGCAAGGTTATTAAAAGAACCAAGCAATGAACTGTCCCCAATCATTGTAGTTCCTTTTTCAAGCCTCTCTAAACTAGGTTAAAGTGCCCCAGGATTGGAAATAAGCTAATGTAACTCCCCTCTTTAAGAAAGGTGATAAATCAGACTCTGGTAATTACAGACCTTTATCACTTACCAGTATCACATGTAACACATAATATATATAGTAGAATGATTAACCACCTAGACAAATATAATGTCCTATGCCCATATCAACACGGCTTTAGAAAAAAAAACAGATCATGTGAAACACAACTAATAGGTTTAATAGATGATCTGTCAAAAGGCTCAGACAATAATGATAAAATAGACACAATATTACTAGACTTCTCAAAAGAATGTGACAAAGTTCACCATCTTAGGTTACTTAAAAAACTTAACTACTTTAGAATCTCAGGTCCCTTAAATCACTGGATTTTGTGTTTCCAAAACATGCTTAGAATTACATCTAAAGAGAGATATCTGTCAACGGGAAGTATCTGTCAATGGGAAATAAAATACGGTCCCAACAAACTACAATGGTCCCAACAAACTACAATGTATTTTGATACATATTTTTTCTCTCAGCTTGAAGCAGAAATTTCACAACAAAAAAAAATTTAGTTCTTTAAAAGAATCTTGTGACTTGTGACACCTCTTTAGTGTTCATCGAGGGCGTCTTTAAGGGGCGCCATTTTAAAACCAACATGGGCGCGGGGGGGGGGTCAAGCCGCATCCCCTGCACTATAGCTAAATCCGCCACTTACTAGATGATAGAAGAACCAAGAGTAAAGTAGTTATAATAAATAAAGCAATTAATTCTAATTTAGAAATACAACACTGAGATAAATTAACACAACCGTCTGATAGACATAAGGATAAAAACACCTTCCTTATTCCATATGGAAGAAAAAACACATACAAATTCTTCTTTTTCCCGTCTGGAATTCGGGTGAGGATTGGGTTGCCTGAAGAAACCAGTAACACCAACACTTTATCTACTTTTAAAACTCTAATAAGAATGCAGCATTAGACACAAAACATAGAAAAGCGTGTGGCGCAATAATCTTCTGTATAGAAGGAGCGTGTACTTTTCTTTTTCATTTATTCATTTTGACTAACATCTCTTTATACTATTTACAATGGTTGTGACTGCAGGTTAGATTATGAATATAATAAATTCATACGGGAACATACGAAAGAAGTGGTGGAAACTGTATAGATTATATAAATATATATATATATATATATATATATATATATATATATATATATATATATATATATATATATATATATATATATATATAAGCTAACTTTACACGCACGCAATATCAAAATAAGAAAACAGTTCCTGTCTACGAAAACTTTGCAATAGAGACTCTACGACTTGAGTGTATTTGGGAAACCGCCACTATCGGGTACGATAACGTAACCATAGCTGTGTTCAAAACGTTTTCCTTTCACGTGGCTTTGTTCAAGGTGACATCAACTTCCTTCTGTGGCCGACAGATGCACACTTAAACAAGGGCATACACTAAATGCTTGGAGTGGATCTTACATTATAAATATTGGGATGACGACATTCTTATCTCTTCATTTTTGTAGCTAATAACAACTGCTTTTAATTTCCTTCCACATTAAATGATGATGATGAAAGGAATAATTTTAATAAAACCCATTTTTATTTGACATAAATTCTCTTCTAAGATCGTTTGCTGTGATAATGCTAATGTTATTAATTGTGTCGCTAGTTCAGACGTTACTCACTGTTTTTTTTTAAAGTTTGATTGAGCTCGATGCTTAAGTGAATAAAATGTATTTAAAATATATTTAAGACTTTCAAAAGACGATGAAATAGCCTCACCATAGTTAACAGTGACCAGTGGTGTAAAAGGACAAGCACGTTATAGGGTAAAAAAATAATAAACTGAATGTGGCCAAAACTTTTTTTTCAATAATTATATTTTCTGCAAAAACTTTCTGCATTTAGTTTTTTTAGGGCTTTTTAAATATACTGATTTTTGTTTCTTAGAATTTTTTGAAACATATTTCCTTTCGTTTTTAAAAAAAAATGCATTATCTACAACATTAAATTTTCTTACTTTTGTTTTCTTCGGGTAACGAATTTGTATACTTTATCCATTTTTAAAACCATCTTTTGTTTGACTAATGTGATGAAGGGAAGGGTTGGGTTGATAAGTGTAGAAAAATTCGGCTTCATTGGGTATCGAAAAATCAGAAAGGGAGAAGCAATTACGATAATAAAAGATATTGGTATAACTCGAGGAAGGGAAGAGTTTTTTTAAGGTGTCCTTAAGAACATCAGGGTTTGAATTGTCATTGAGCTTTGGCAAGTGCACGCTCCCTCGGCTCAACTCGAAACCAGGAAAATATCAAATCTGAGCTGCAGGATTTCACCACAAACAAGACGTAACCTAAACAAGACGTAACCTAAACAGCCAATTGTTTTGTTTTGTTTTTTAATTTAAGATTTTAAAGCCATACTACAGAAAATAATATCCATATATTACGTACGCATAGAGGGGGAGGGGTCTTTAATTAACGGCATTTTGCGTATGGATGCGTACAGGTGGGGGGTCTCAACTGAATATGTACGTATGCACAACAAATTTAATGTGTATAATACTAACCCTAGTAACATAAACCGCTCAGACAGCAAACGGCATTCGAGACAGAATGAGTCAAGACTGATATGCAATAACGTTTTATAATTTAATGCAAACGAAATTCTGAACTTTTAATTAGTTGGAAGTAATTAACATTTGATTCAGACCAAACGTTCACACATTACTAAAATGTATCCGTCTGATTTATATTTCCATTTCTTGAAATTAGAAGTTTCTCTTTCGCCCACCGGTGCCTTAGCCGTTATATATAAATAACGGGATGGCGATTTCAATGCTTCTATTGTTCTATTTGATCAGTTCTTTTTATGCAGTGTTCAAAACAATGAAATTTGAATGTTAAATTGTATTTCTTCAATAATTTCAACATGAAAAACATGATATTAAAAAAACTACAAAGGGGCTATCCTTAAATGACGTCACGCGATTTCGGCCAATTTTACCCCCCCTCCCCCAAATCACACTTCGTCAGAAACACTTAGCTCTCCCCTCCAATATGACGTCACAAAGCTTTGGAACCCCCCCCCCTCTAAAAGCCGTATTTCTAATTGAACATTAGCATGTTGCAAATTACTTTTTTATCATCTGAGTATGTATTTAGTGTAAGGCTGCACTCTAATATCGTAAAACATGTGACGCTATTGAAAACGTCATAAAAAAAATTTCCAGCAAATAAAATATTTTAGTGGAACGTTTACTTAAAGTTGCACTTTTTTATGTGACGTCACATTTCTTAAACATTCTCCTCACCCTCGTCACAAATGCGTGACCCCCCTAGGCACGTGACGTCATTTATGGACGATTTTTCAAACGTGTGGGGAGGGGGGATTTGTACGTACTCATAGGGGAGGGGGTCCTGAAAATATACGGGGGGTAACAGGGGGGAGGGGGTACAATAATACGAAGTTTGTAATATATGGATGGCCCCTTAGATGAAAAGATTGTTCGAACTCTTTTTTTTCGAGAATTGTATATTTGGTGTATAAAATTCAATTGACTTCTTTAAATGAATCCTTGTTTTTAGAACCGCTCAGCTGATTACGGTCGTAAAGGCACGGTTGAGAAAATAGGTTTCGGGGAACCAAAAAATCATCTCCGGTGAAAATAAGCCACGGAGAAATCAAATTAATCAATACCTCACGCAGACTCCAAAAGCCCAGCATACCCCCCTTTCCCGAGGGTCTTATTAAGTGGATGGGGACAGACTCAGTGCCGTTAGGGTGTTGGGTGATATGTGTCTCTCCGAGATGTATACGGGGCGAAGGTACATTTGTTTACTGCTGCGTCGTGTCAGTCACAAATGACATTTAGGTGTTTTTTTTTGTTGTTTTTTTTTGTTTTTTTTTGTTGTTTGTTTTTTTGTCTTTACTTTTAGCGTGTTGTTTCTCTAGAGTCTAGACAAACAGGATTAGTCTTTGTCAAGCTGTTCAAGCTTTGTCAAGGGGCACAGAAATTTCTTTTTAAATTTGTTTGAGCTTTGGCTGTCTGGGTCATTCCGGCTCACTAGTCATTCAATAGTTACAGGTCATTATGTAAGTACTAACAGTCAGTTGCGGTTGTTTGTGATGTGTTTTTTTGACGGGGGTTAATTAATATAAATTGAATGAGTGAAACGAGAATGAGACCATTGACCAAATGTACACGCACTTTCTGAGCAAACCAGGGAAATGATAAAAGTATTGAGAGTAGGGCCAAATTAAACCCATGAAACCAAGGGCGAGATAGGCAATGTTATCTTTAAGCTGCGCGGCCGCGGAGATATCTGACCGACGACGCTCAGCAGTTTAGAGTGACCGCGAAGCAAAAATAGTTAAAATATTGCACACAAAATGACCGCTGTACAACTTCGCACACCATATTTTTAAAAAAATTGAAGATATGCCTTGAATGTAGTTATCACAAAGTGGTTTTACGTAGTGTATAACGATTGTCCGCATGTATCATATTGGGATTCCACATATGTTGCCGATTTATTTATTTTTTAAAGGACGAAATTCATGCACTATTCTTTTTATAAACAAAATTATTGTTTTGAGCAAAAATAGAAAAATAGAAAAGTAGCTTTAGCACGAGCATGAATCGCTTATTTTCTTCAGGCAATGTCCACACCCGGAATCTCCACTTTCAAGTAAAAAAAGACGCCGTTCAAACTTAAGCACCATTTGCTACCAAAAACAAGACAACCAAAAATTCAAAAAATTTTCTTAACCGAGATTGATATGCACGCTACGTTATAATCCTTGACGTGTAAGTTTGTTTTCGTTTGTTTTGTCGATATTTAACCGGTGAAGTAAAATAGAATTGGACCGAATGTCTTAAAATTTGTTAAGACGTGTGCCTCTTGTTTACTATTCTTCACCTCATTGGGAAAGGAATAAACCCGTTGTGTTTTTTTTGTTGTTTTTGTTTTTTTTTCTTGTTTTTTTCGTTGGTTTTTTTTATTATTTTTTTTAAATGGCATTTAATAATTTTTCGTCTATTCAAATAAATTGAAAGTATAATGACAAGAAGACTTGGGACTTGACCTTGCGATAAGGATTGTTTAATGTGATGACATGTGGGCACAGTCTTAATCTCATTGTACCAAGAGTAATTATTTAAAAAGAATCCCATTCTTTTTCATTGATCACATTTTCTATACCTGTATCGTCTATTAATAAAGATGACGCTTTTGATTGCAATAGCTTTGGTTTAAATTTGATCATAATGTGTTACAAACATATGATCGTTTTTATTCATCAGAAAAGGCTCATTACGCGTATTTCATTTATTTTTTATATTCGTTTTACGCATATCATTTTTATTTATTTTTTAAAAACAACAAATTTATCGACTTTTGTAATTTATCAATTTATTGATCGACCTGTGTTAAATTATACTTACGCATAGCGTAAACTTCTGGATTTCGAGCCAACACGCTGAATACGTTATCTAAAATGAAAATATAAAACATTTTATTCGAACTGGTGCAATTGATTTTTATCCGCTGAGATTCATGAGCTCTTGCAGTCCTCTACCAACAAACCACAACCCCAACCAATGTTTTTTAATTGCCTACAATAATGACTTTAAACCACATTTCGTCAAAACCATAACGTCCTTGTTGACACTTACATCTGTCATAAGAATCCCCAGGATAGACGCGGGAACAGACAGGTGCGAAGCGGAAATCTAGGTCAGAGATTTGTTTAACCATCAGACACGTTCTTCAAAAAAATTTGGTACATAAAGTTAAGTGAATTTGTGTATTTAAAAAAAAATTCCATTGAAGATATCAATATATTATATGACATGAAAAAGGCTTTCCAATATTCGAATACCCATGTCATTTTATTATACGGGAGACACTAATGTGAGTTGGGCATGGACATTGGTTTTCACGCATAATCATAAGCAACTTACCTCACACATAAAAGTGCTTATCTGAAGCATTTAGTTCCAAAATGAAATGAAACAAATCCTTACCCTGTACGTCATTTTCTTTTCTGTTTTTTTTTAAAGTCTCTTTTATAATCCCCCCTTTCATTTGTTTCTGTGGTTCTTAGTTGTTGAGACAGACAAAAGCACAACAGGAACGACAACAGATCATATGAAGAAATTAACTGTCCAGATGGCAACCCGTCTAATAATGACGCCTAGAAACAACCCACAAACTATGGCGGCAGCGATGCTTGAACTTGGAAGCTACTCAAGTTACTTGACAAAATTTGCTTTTAAATGTAGTAAAAAAATGTTTATTGGAAAAATGAATTCAAGTTAGTGACAATGGAGCCCCCTAGTGATTGTATTGACTCTGTTAATGTGAAGAGATTTCAAGCGCCAAACTTTGACGTCTCAACTCCTCTTCGCTCAGCTGTTCCTGTCTGGACGGATCTCGGTCAACCAGCATGTCTCAATTAATCTCTTTGAAATATCTTGTTTCAACAGATCTCTTTCAACTGCACTATCACAATAGGAATAGAATTCTCTCACCCGGGCATAGCTTGGGAGATTCATGGATAACATTATTTTTACAGTTTATTATAAACTGAAATGAACAACGAATGACTTGACTGCTTGCCAAAAAAGATTTTTGCTTTATTTATCAATATTTTTTTTAAAGTGTGTTCAGTAAGAGATAGGTTGCTTTCTTTACGACTGAATATTTCTTGGTAATGAATAATTTAGCCGACGATCATTGTGTTAAAGAAAATTGACTATAACATTAAGTGGAAAACAAAATCTATAATTTTATAATTTTCCCATTCTTTAAATTTCTTGTTTTCGAATGAATACAATATTTAGCTTAAATTATATGTATGTTATAACTTGTATTTAGAGTATGTGGCGAAAATTGTTTTTAAACAGGAAATAAAATATTTTATTTTATTAGTTTTATGTGTAAACATTTCAAACTGTTGAATTAAGAAGACGGAAAACTTCATTTCTACGTAAAATAAAGTTACTTTGAGGTGTGTTCTTTTGTGTAAGATAAGTCACCAACTCACAGGTTCCCAACTTATGACAGATGAACTCAAAGTTTTTGGGGGTGTCAATGTATAAAACAAGAGACTAAGGTTTGCATGTGTTTGTTAGGATGCCTATATTAAATTTTGTGTTCCGATTAAAAAGCGTTTACAAGTAAAGAAAATATTCAAAATAAGATGACGTTAAAGACTTTGCTGGACGAAATCACAAGTCTTTATTCTGGTGATTTTTAAATAGTCTAAGTAGGGGTGCGGAAAATAACGATTAATTTCTCGATTAATCGTTTTAAAAAATTTAACGATTAAATTTTTTTTAATGATTAATCGACCCACCACTTATAAATGTACTGGAAGTCAAAAAGTAAAATATTTCGGCGCCGATAAATATAAAATAATTTCCGGACGATTACATGTAGATTTTAGTTTTAAACTATTGACTGACGTGAATGTTCAAAGTATTGATAAAGGTAATTGTATCCATTGAGAGAAATCGTTTGTCTACCATGCTATGTTCCCTCTAAGCCTAAGCTCAGTTGGTCCGTGTGCAAAGTAAAAAAAAACAACTTCTGTGCAAAGTTGCACAACGTCAATTTTTTGTGCAATATTTTACAAAATTTGCTGCGTGGTGAATTTAAACTCCTGCGTGGCGTCGGTCAAATATCTGCGCAGCGAAGCTGTTTAAATGGAACATTGCTACCATGGTTCTAACACTTCACTTACATATCACCTGCAAACAAAACATCCACTGCAGTATCAGAAACTTCAGCTGAGACAATGTAAAGCTATGTGAACGATTGTTCAGCTCAGCTGGTTATATTTTCAATAAGACTCGCTCATCACTTGAATGAAATAATGTCAATACACTTGTCTGTTTGCGTTGTTGGTTAAAAGGTGTCATATAAAGAAGACATTTCAGTGTTATTTCGATGTTCGACAAGTACGTTTAATAAATGTTACTTATGACACAATAAATTTCAATTTTTGGCTTTAATCGAAATTAACGACAAGTTAATTGTTAATTTTTCAAAAGTTAACGATTAAATTTTAATTAATCGTTAACAGCCCTAAATTTAATAGATCTCCTTTCTCAGAAAGGAAATCAACTTTCTTAACGCGTGTTATCTGACTGAACGCCGATTTTATATATATATATATATATTTTAACCAATGTCATACCTCTTATGTTACTCCGACTAACAGGTCCGAATTCGAATTCTGTCAGATTTGTTTATAAAAAAAAACTATAACAAAGAAAAAAAGGAAGTAAACACGATTTCAATGTAACCCCGCTCCCACGAAGGTTTAAAGACCAAATTTGATATCGCCGAATGTATGTAATATCGCAGTGGTTCGATGGCATTGTCCCTCGTCATGTCACAGCACAATGACGAATGTGCAATTGATTGTTTATGTCTGTATGAAAACATTCCAATTGACCCACTGTTATGCACGATAACACTGTTGTGCACGTTAACACTGTTGTGTACATTAACACTGTTGTGTACGTTAACACTGCTGTGTACGGTAGCACTGCTGTGTACGGTAGCACTGTTGTGTACGGTAACACTGTTGTGTACGGTAACACTGTTGTGTACGGTAGAACTGTTGTGTACGGTAACACTGTTGTGTACGGTAACACTGTTGTGTACGGTAAAAATGTTGTGTACGGTAACACTGTTATGTACGGTAACACTGGTATGTACGGTAACAGTTATGTACGGTAACACTCATGATTATGAGTAAAAGCACGTTTTAAACCGAGTTACAATTTCATTGCTTCCAACAAAAAGAAATATATTCATAACTTTAACAAAACAATTCTTTTTTTTTAAAGAATTATTTAATTCAAAGCATTTAATATTTCCCCCGTCACATTACATATTTAAATTACATTGCTTTGCTTTTTTCCGAGTGTTCAATTAAAAATTAAATTAAAACAAACGTGCTTCTCTCGCATATGGGTGTGTGTTTTAATACAGATACTGGGTAACGAGCTACTATGCTTAAAAATGAAATTCAGTTCATTCCTTGAACATTGCGTCAGTGTCAGACTATTTGGTGCTTGCGGAATTTAATTTTTGTCTTTAAATTATTCTAAAATGTTCATCTCATCATTGCGCGGAAATGACCGACAGCGGTTAATATACCGCGGGGAGTTCTTTTGTTTAGTGAAAATTTTGCATGCTAACATAATGGCATCCCTACCGGCTTCATACGTGAGACAATATGCTACCGCTCTGATCCGATACAACAAACTCTAGATTTGTTTCCCCTTCACGCCTTTTTTAAAACAATCAATCATTTTGGGTTGGGGTGGTTCTAGCATGAAACTTATCTAAACTAACAAACAATTGTATAGGGCAAGCATGCACAAAACTTACATTCAACCAACCAACATCAAAAAATGTCTTCACTCAAAATCAGGGCTTCCCGGACTGTGGTTTGCGTACCAAAAGGGCTGCGGGGAGGGGGGGGGTAGTTTAGAGATAGGTACTAACTGCGGCGGGATGCGGCTGCGTCTGGTTTCAACAAGCAGCTTACGTTTCTAAGGTTATTCGAGTGTTCGCAATTTGTCTTCAAACTCAGGGTACTCGGATGACAGAAGTTTTGGGGATCACTGCTTTTAAGTTATTGGTGATGCCCCTTCCCTACACACTGCACCAAATTTAATTGATCACAAGAAGTGTTTTTCTCCGCCTACGTTCCCAGGCATTTATTACCCCCAGTGTCGACGTAAACAGCCATTGAACGCCAATGCCAACGTCCCGTAACCCCCTACCCCCGCTTATTGAACCTTTTCTCGGTACATGCAACAACCTCCACTAACGCCCAAAAACATAATCCGTTCTAGCATGGTCATTTGCAGGACACAAGATGTAAAAGGTCATTGCCATTGATGTCAGAAATGAAAAATAGTAATGTCTCGTCCCTTTTACCCGCGTGCAAGACGTGTCTCCAAAATTAGAAGTCTATGACAATGGAATTCAAGGACTCGTTTTCAATGATTGTTTTCCCATAAGCTGAACATTTTTTTAACGGTCTCCAGTCGCTTTATTCCAGTTTTATTTCTATTTATATATTAAGTTAAATTTTAACAGTGCACTTTAAATGGACATGATTTTGTGTTAATTTCATTGAAACTATAAGGCAAACTGTAATAGGAAAAAAAAACTTTTCAAAAGTATTTTAGTTTGTTGTTTCAGACAGCGAACTACTGCAAGGAATTTGTCTTATCATGTTTCCAGGAATCGTTAAGCTCAAGTAACAAGGAAGAAATTTATTCAACGAGTCGTAACACGCGCAAATCGATAATTTAGCTTAATAAATCACATAATCGGTGACTGCAAGCGCCTATAATTTAAAAAATAAGATTCGTGAATACTAACATCTGATCGTTAAAAATGGCATGAATAGTCAACGGAATACAGCGGTTATTAAATAAAAATAAAAACTTTTAATACATCTTTAGTACGACGTTTTTTTCCGAATTGAACGAAACCAGTAAATAACTCTAAATAGGAGAAGACGGAAACATGGCTCTTATTTACACATTCACTTGGCTAAAGGTGAAAATATAGGCATTACATTTTTATTTAAAATGTTTATTCACTTTGCTGCTAGTGAAAGAAAAAAGAATTGTTTTTAAGTGTTAGCATCTAAATCAAGCTTAAATGTTAATTTATACTGAAAGTCAGTATGTCAGCAGAGTTGTATTCTTTAGCCTCTCGAACATTCAATCATGTGTGCGTGCTACATTATTTTGTCTCACTGAGACAATAAGTAAAGAAAGATTCATTTTTCTTAAAACAACATCAGTAAACTGTAAAGAAACTGTTGCAGTTGGGCGGTCCACTATTCTCTATTACAATCTTCCATAAGATTACAAATTAAATAAATATATGGTAGTTAAATAAATATACTTGAAAGTACAATGTTTTAATTTACCGATCTAATTGCTGATTAAGAAGATCGCTACTGTAGTCCAAAACCATACATAATGACGAGTTTAGAAATGCGCACATGACATATCTACATCACACTAAAAATAAATTTAAACAAAAACTGATGGTAAAAAGTCCAACACACACACACAGTGAGAATCTACTGACATGTGTCGCTACCCAAGTCAAACTCAGAGTGACTGACTGAATACTCTGGTCTATTCATGAAAAGTCAATCGAGTTTCTTAGAATTAAAGAAAACCGCGTGATTCTGTGGTATGTTTATTTAATTGGAATGCCAGGAGGTCAAAACCCTCCGTTCATTCATACAGTAACTTACGCCAACCTTAGCGAGGGGATAATGGGGGGAATTGTTTAGGTTAGTGCGTCTTTTGCGACATTTCTCGAGGTTAATAACATTCCTCTCATTTTGTTAATTCATTGTCAATTAATGCGACTACATCTTAATATTTATTTAACTATCATATTTTCATGTATAATTTGGAAGGAGAATGTGTGTGTGTGGCTGAAAGCCGTATCACCAAGCTATAGACGTAGACACACACACACACACATGTGCGGAATAATTGCCCAAGGTGCTTTTCATTACAAACTGCTTTTAATTCTATCATCGGATAATTTTTTTGGTCTTGATCTACATTTTATATAAAACTCAGTGTAAAAATAAAAATACAATTAAGTTATTGTAATTTTTTCCGCTGGAAGTCACAAAAACTTTATATATATTAGATAGCACAATTCAAACATAAGCCAATCGAATGCTCCGGGCTGCACTTTATTGGGGGCGGCAAATTTCTCGTTAATAATAATTACCTTATGAAAATGAAAAACGTTAAAATAAAGTTAATAAAAGAAAATGAAAGCAACGGTTAAAATCAATACAAGAAATGATGGAAATTTATTCAAATAGACGAACGTTTCTACCGTCAAAACTTCAAACTTAGTAATGAATCTAATATTTCATGATACTTACACTACGGAACTGAAAATCCGAAGGGGCTCGAGTAGTCTAAGAACATCACACTAATGTGCTAGTACCTATAATTCATTAAAGTTTGTCAGCCGCTCATCTTGCATACGCGAAAATTGCTGTATCACATGTGGGGCCTCTGCTGTCCATTATTTTAAGACCATCCACTTAAACTTATTTATAATCATTTAAGACAAATCGTTTCCTTCAGTTTTTTTTTAAATTAAAATTTTTAGTTCGTTGGTTGATTTTTAAATATTATAGCCGATCTCAAAATATTCCGATCCCCGGTAATGTTCCCCCTCAGCTGCGCGGCTATCTGCCAGACATCTCGCAACAGCTGGCAGTTGCCGCACAGCAAATTTTGATAATGATAATATATGCGTACTTTTGGGATGTAAAAATTTTAATTTTCCATAGAAAAAAATGATAATTTTGACAAGAATGTAATTTTTTGCTCATAAACCGACGAAACTAAGAAAGAATAATTGATCCCCTGACGACCATTTTGAGATGCCCTGGATGACCAGGTGAGCTGAGACTTTGTCACGCAGGGACCCAGTCCCCTGATGTCCACAACAAAGACATCCTTCATTGTCACAGGTGTCGTGGCTACACCTCAGTGAATGGGTTGCGGCTTCTGTGCTGTTGGGTGCGTGTGTTTAGAATCGTCCTCGGGGAATTGGACTTTGGTCAGAGACTCGTCCCTTGTGCATTCGTCAATCCGATATCTGCCCGAAATTAGATTTTTTTAAATATATACCAGAAGTGCCTTTGCTGGGCAATATATCCTCAGTTACAAAAGTATTATTAATATAATCGTTGTGGAGGGCGGCGCTGGTGTCGCAAGGGGGTTCGGAGGGGGGGGGCTGATATCACCAGGTGACACGATCACAAGGGGTGACTGCAAAATGTTAAATTCTGTATGCTCCAATTATTTGGCACTGGCAGACTCAGACGAGGGGCTACGGGGGCATGTCGTTAGGGGGTAATACTATGAGCTACCGCAAAGCATGACACAAACCCTAGTCACGCTTTGGGGGATGGACAAATTCAACTTGCATAGTGGGTGGGGGAATGAAGTGCCTACTAGGAATACAAGTTTTGTCAAGTTTTTACAATAGCTGACACGCATCGCCGCTAAAGTTAGCTGGTATCTGATTTCAACCTCCATTGCCATGCAAGCTACATATATTTCTAGTCGATAATTTCGCGTGAATGGTTTTAGTTGCGTCCTGTGGCGAGGTTTCAAGATTCTTCCGGAAATTCCCGTTTGATAGGCCCCTAAGGTATTTATACGTTAGTACCCATAGCTGCAGTAAACAAACACTCGGATTAGATTTGCCTGCATGTGTAAATTGTGTAAATAGAATGGTGACAGATTGATTATTCCTCGTGTAGAGTGTGGCCCTAAATCGTTGCACGAAGACATTCCATGCCGGCTCACCGTACCAACTTTGACATTAATGGAAGGATTAACAGCTTTCAGAGGCATCACTGGAGTGCTTGGCTGAAAGGGGTAAAACTTATTTTAACGCCCCTTCCCTTAACTATCTCTAAAGAAACCCAATTTTTTTATTTAAACAATGCATATAAGGGTCTCATATAGTATGGCACAATTAGCAAACCTTTGCAACGTCTCTCGGGCGATCTCTCATCTTTCAAGAACGGGCTGCTTCAAGACAAGAAAGGGAAGTCACAAGACAAGAACAGACTGCCACAAGACAAGAACAGGTTGCCACAAGTGCATTTTGTATCAGATACCAAACATTGCAGATCGTCACCAAAACACACTGTCATTTGAGCAAGCTGTTATACAGAACAGATTTCCACCACAGCATAGTTCTCGTCTGATTTAAGTATGTTGTGTAGGCGGACCACAAACAAGTTATGTTTCCGATATCTTTAGTTTAATCTGGGGAAATGGAGGAAGGGGGTGTCGCTTTCCTGGGCGTCTGGGACAGAACGTCACCTATTATCGTTAAATATACACATTAAGGGAACCCAAAAAAAGCTCTAAATGCTACCCGCCCCCCTCCACAAATTCCCTTTACAACCGTCTAGGGCGGAAATTGGTTTTTACCCAAGCTGACGTACGAAAGTTGTAAAGGTAATGTCACATTAAAACATGTCTTTGGATTATTTTTTTTTCTTTTCAATTATTATGTTAATAATGTCAATCTGTGTCTGCGTGGAACACACAGAAAAACATGACACTCAGGGTAAAATGTTCATTGGTCTGTGTCAAGGAAAAGCGACTATTGATAAATATATATTTATAAAATGTACAGTGTTTCGCTCTAATAAGAGTCTTAAGAACTACACGAGCCAAATTTTTACATATATATTTTTCTCTATATGGCAGTTTATATATGAGTGTCACAAATCTGCACTGTAAATGGAGTATAATAATAAGAAAAACCCGTAAAAAACCAAGTTTTTTACTATAAATCCTTTATGTACATGAAGTAATTAAAAGAATGTTCATTATAATACGCAGCGCCAGACCATCCAGAAATACAAAATTGCAGTTGTGTCGTAAAACATGTTTAATATAATGCGCACCGATCAGGAATATGTTTATAAAAAGAGCTGTCAATAAAATACGCACCTTATTGCGCGACAGAAAGGTTGTTCAATATAATACGCACCGCGACGCTCTATCTCAAAAAATAGCATGATACATAGGAATAAATAAAATAATCTAAAAAATCAATAATTTAATTACGGTACATGCGATCGATCTGAAATTTTGATACATTGTTTTTATCATCGGTACAAAACTGCCTGCAAAATTTCAGCTCGCTATCTTGCGAGCAAGTGGGTTAAAAATCGATCAAAAGTTTTGGCGACAAGGTCGGTCGGTCGGCCGCAGACACCACGAGTTAATATAAAGGATTTTTAAAAAACCCCGTAAAAAAACCAAGCTTTTGACTATAAATCCTTTATGTACGAGACGTAACTAAAAGAATGTTCATTACAATACGCAGAGCAAGACCATCCAAAAATACAAAATTGCAGTTGTGTCGTAAAACATGTTTAATATAATGCGCACCTATCAGGAATATGTTTATAAAAAGTGTTGTCAATAAAATAGGCACTTTATTGCGCGACAGAAAGGTTGTTCAATATAATGCGCACTCTTACACTCTATCTCAAAAAATAACATGATACATAGGAAAAAATAAAATAATCTAAAAAATCAATAATTCAATAACGGTACATGCGATCGATCTGAAATTTTGATACATAGTTTTTATCATCGCAACCGAACTGCCTACTAGATTTCAGCTTGCTAGCTTACGAGGAAGTGGGTTAAAATCACTCAAAAGTTTTGGCGACCGACAATGAAGCAAGCAATCAAGGGTTCAAACAAACAGACACCACGAATTAATATAAATGATTTAATTTTTAAAAACCCGTAAAAAAACCAGTTTTTCACTATAAATCCTCTATGTACGAGACGTAACTAAAAGAATATTTATTATAATAAGCAGCGCCAGACCATCCAGAAATACAAAATTGCAGTTGTGTCGTAAAACATGTTTAATATAATGCGCACCGATCAGGAATATGTTTATAAAAAGAGTTGTCAATAAAATACGCACCTTATTGCGCGACAAAAAGGTTGTTCAATATAATACGCATCCCGACGCTCTATCTCAAAAAAATAGCATGATACATTGGAATAAATAATATAATCTAAAAAATCAATAATTTAATTACGGTACATGCGATCGATCTGAAATTTTGATACTTTGTTTTTATTATCGGTACGAAACTGCCTGCAAAATTTCAGCTCGCTAGCTTACGAGCAAGTGGGTTAAAAATCGATCAAAAGTTTTGGCGACAAGCAAGCAAGGGCGGGTGCAGACACCACGAGTTAATATAAAGGATTTAATAAGAAAACCCCGTAAATAACCAAGTTTTTGACTATAAATCCTTTATGTACGAGAAATAAATAAAAGAATGTTCATTATAATACGCAGCGCCAGACCATCCAGAAATACAAAATTGCAGTTGTGTCGTAAAACATGTTTAATATAATGCGCACCGATCAGGAATATGTTTATAAAAAGAGCTGTCAATAAAATAGGCACCTTATTGCGCGACAGAAAGGTTGTTCAATATAATACGCACCGCGACGCTCTATCTCAAAAAATAGCATGATACATAGGAATAAATAAAATAATCTAAAAAATCAATAATTTAATGACGGTACATGCGATCGATCTGAAAATTTGATACATTGTTTTTATCATCGGTACGAAACTGCCTGCAAAATTTCAGCTCGCTATCTTGCGAGCAAGTGGGTTAAAAATCGATCAAAAGTTTTGGCGACAAGCAAGCAAGCAAGCAAGCAAGGTCGGTCGGTCGGCCGCAGACACCACGAGTTAATATAAAGGATTTAATAATAAGAGATCCTCTGCGCATAAACTTTGCTGTTCTTGTCTTGATAACGAGCGTCATTTAATTGCATGCTTTGTTTAGTTACTGCAGGAGATGGGAAAAACTTCGCACTTCCCTCCACCATTGTTTGTGTGTTTGGTTTCAGGCGATTTATCCCAATGGAGAATTATATCGCTCTCAATGTTGCTTCTGGAGGTTGCTGACTGAATTTAAATCCAAACGTTGACAAACTTTGCTATCGGCCTGCATCTAACACTGTTTTTCTAACTCAGCAAAGGGGACAGGATATCCATAACAGATAATTAAAAAAGAAACTATTTATAATTATACTACTCTCAAAGGCTAAGCTTTAAAAAAATATATATATACTAGATTATGCCGGGGCGCCGTGGCGACTGCGGCGCCCACTTTTTTAGGGCGCCTTCGGCGCCAACCTTTTTCAAAAGCCCAAGTAACTTATCCTTGTTTAATAAATACGAAATATTAAACTTCCTGAATTGTACACAAAGTATTTTATAATTATAAATCCTCAAATCCAATTTTTACATGTTCCCTTTTTCCAAAATTAAGATATAAGCTAAAGCAATGACGTCATATAATATATATTTTACAGCGCGTCTTTAATTTGTAATTAATTTGCACACCTTTTGATGCACACCTTGAATTAAATATTAGATCAAACAATGACGTCATATAATAATTTTTTACAGTGCTAACACGATTTTTTTAACTGCTATAGACTGTTGTACATCGTTCCTCAGCGTTCCACATCCAGCCAGCCAGTGACTTGGGCTTTTATATTATTTATTTTTTCAACTTGTGAACTTTTTTTACTTTTTTTTTGTTATGTCCCCAGGAGTGAGCTGACCGGAATAATTCTGGGAACCACTGGCTAAATTTAGAGCGTTGTGTTAACCGTTGCCACGCATAAATTACGTTGTGTGGTGTGCTGCGTGGTCGGACACACACACACACGTCTCTTGATCTGCTCTACGTCTCAAGCGCCCGAAATGCGTCGAATAACAGTATAACACCATGTCTGGCTCTCCCTTACTTCCACTTTTACGAAAGATTTGACTAAACTACTATTGTACTTTAAACACCCCGTTGTTCCTGGTGCTGCTATTACGCCCTTGGCTGTTATTCATTTGACTCCCATGGCCTCTACTGTTCCTGGCCCACTGCTTCGAGGTCCATTGCTCCTAGTGCTCCCGAGACCTTTAATCCCCTACTTCTCCCCAGAAATTCCTGTCCCTACTTCTCCACAGATCTTTAAGCCCCTACTGCTGCCCAGACCTTCATGCCACTACTGCTGCCCATACCTTCATGCCCCTACTGCTGCCCAGACCTTCATGCCCCTACTGCTGCCCAGACCTTCATGCAACTACTGCTGCCCAGACCTTCATGCCCTTACTGCTGCCCAGACCTTCATGTTCTACAGCTGCCCAGACCTTCATGCCCCTACTGCTGCCCAGACCTTCATGTCCTTACTGCTCCTCACACCGGCTTGGACTCTAGAGTTCTCAAGACTTCAAAGGCCCCTGCTGCTCCCACAAACCCCCATGGCTCCTATTTCTCCAAAGAACCCCATGGCTCTTACTTGTCCCCAGACCTTCACGACTCTGACTATCAAAAACTCCATAGATCCTTCTCCTCCATTGACCTCCATGACAACATATAATTCCAAAACTTCCGTGGCTCCTACTTTTACAAGAACCTCCATTGCTCGTACTGCTCCTAGGCCATCCATAGCTACTACTCCTACCAAGCACTCCATCAATCCGCCTCCTCCAAAAGCTTCAATGGCTTTTTAATATTCCCAAAGCTTCGAAAGTTCCTACTGATCCACCGCTTTTTATTACCTCTATTTTCCTTAACACTCATATTGCTCACGCTGTGCCTAAGATTTCTATGGTTATATAGTTATAGTTCTTAATGCGCCAAAGACTGCTAAAACCCTTAATGCTGTAAAGGTTGATACGGCTTCTATTTATAACTGGTTTTCCCTCTAAGGTTCGTTGGTCCGTGTGCAAAATAAGAACGTCTGTGGAAAGTTGCACAGCATCCACTTTGGGTGTGCAAATTTGTTCAACCCACAAATACAAGGTGCTTGTCAGATCAGATATCTATGCGGCCGCGCAGCGGCGCAGCTTAATAGAAACATTGCCTACAACCCATCATGCTAAGTCTCTTTTCAATTAATGCCATGTCCCCGTTTTGCCATGGGACACTAAATAAAACAAGATATTATAATTTTAAATTTTCAACTTTCTTAAATCTTTGCAGTTAAATTATTTGAAATACTTTATATATATATATATATATATTATTTAAACATTGCTTAGGTAAGGCGGTGGTTGGCCTGCTTTTCATCACTCTTAATTTTTTTTATTACTTTAAAGTTTTTCTGACAGTGTGTCATGACTTCCGGATTGTACATTTCAGCGTCGTTAAAGTCCAGATGAATGGTTTATTTTGCCAGTAATTTGCCACCGCATTGCTCATGTGCGCTCTGGGAGGTCAACAGCGAAAATGGAATAAAAACTTACCATGTCAGGTTTTGAACTTTTGGCTTAGGGTGTGGCAAGACCGGGGTGAGAATCCACGGGAAGAGTGTATGCATAATTGCATAGGTCTTATGCAATTCCTTAAGTTTAAGGGAGAGTGACAAACTGCGTACAGAACCCAGGTTATAGACTGGAATTTTTAATATTACGAGATATGGACCACCTAATGCTAAAAGAAAATTCCCGATGAATGAATTTCAATTGTGAGAGTGGTTGTTGATGAAAATTGCATTTAAATTGCTGTTTTAAAACGTTAGCATAGAGACACTGTTAAAGTTATCATTTATAGGGGCTGACTATCTTGCGACAGTCCTCGGTTAGATAGTCCCGTATTCTGCACCGTGGTGGCGCCGCAGCTATGGCGGGTCGAAGTAGGAAAAATCCACAACCTCCTGTAGTGGGAGGTAACTCCATGAGAGGCAGACTAGGCTGGCATCTGCCCAGGCGACCCCCTCTCATAGGGGACGGTCTCGGGGGTGTCCCCGTCGGCTAGCTCCCCTCGGGGGAGGGGAGAAAGTCGCCGGGGAATTCCCCGGGGAGGCCTATGAGTCTTAGTGACTCAGGGCCATTGACGCCATCTCAAATGTCACATAGGGGCTGACTTTAGGGGTATTACTGAGAGTGGGTTTTATAAAGATATCATTAAATGGGGCTATTTGTAAAGCAGCATTTATTTAGTTTTGCTGTTAATAAAGATAGCATTCAACGAGGCTGGCTGTTTATGAAAGTAGAATCGAGAATAGCGGTTTCTAAAGGTAGCATTAAATGTGGCTAATTGTAAAGCAGCATTTAGTAAGGCTGTTTACAAAGGTATGATTGAACGAGGCTGACTGTGTATGAAAATAAATTTAAAAACAAGCTTTTCTATACATATAGAAAGTGCAATAAGAAGAAGAAAATCAAAATTTTCTATGATAACAGGTGAAATCCGTGAACCTATCCACTGCACATAAAAGCGTTGGGCGCTCAAATTTTGAGATCTCTCAGGTTTACACAACTCATTTCTGTTTGCAACTATTCTTTTGCATATAGATAAATATTTCTAATTAATATGATAGTAGCATATATATAATCAAAGTTGTGAACCTTTTAATGTTTATAATATTCATGCAAATTTGTATTTATGTTTCACAGCCTTGCACATGATAGAGAGTCTTGATGAGCGCCCCACATATTTATGTGCAGTGGATAGGCTCGCGGATTTCACTGTTGTCATATAAAAAATGTATTTTCTTCTTGTAGTGCACTTTCTATATGTAAATAAAAGCGTGTTTTTTAAAAATCTTTTTTTTATCTTTTTTTAATGCATTTTCTATATGTAGATAAAAGCGTGTCCTTTTTTTTTAAAAAGATTTTTTTAAAGTACTTTATTTTTAAAATGTGGGTGTATGAAGGGGCATAATTGATAAAGGGAATGTTTGAATAATCAAAACTCCAGTTGTTCCTCTTGTATTATCAATTTAGATTAAAATTTAGTTTCGTATTACTGAGCCGTTAAACACGGGGAATGTGGTCAACGTTGGCTGTTGCGAACTCTGATGACACGCACGTGGAAGTCAACAATAGCACGGATACAGATGCTATATAGAGATGAAATAAAAATGCATTAATTTAATTTACTGTACATTCGGTCGATCTGAAATTTTGATACAATGCATTGTCATCCAAGAACTATCTGTGGTAAAATTGTGAGATCTCTAGAACCATCAGAAGTGGTTTACTTTTACGTTACAAGATTTGAATGATACAACATACAACATTCAAACAGTGTGACTTAAATAAAAGCGTGTAATAAAAAATAGCGTCGAGAATTGCTGTTTATAAAGATAGCGTGGAGGGGTTAAGTAGTTATAATTAATATTTTTTTAATGGCAACAACCAGTTTTAGTAATTCATTCATTTGGCAGTTAAATTTTCAAGTAAGACAAGAAAGCGATATATTTTATCGCCAATGAAAAATATTGAACGCAGCACCAACTGACAACATATAAAACATATATTGACAACGTTTAAATTTCGTTAATGGCTTGACTTTACATTTTTAAATAGTTGCGTGTGCATTTTTTTGTTTTTTGTTGTTTTTTTGCAGATTTTTTAAAAGATCAACTTAACACTTGGTCAGGCTTCCACGGTGTCCGCCGATAGTTTGAAATGACGAGCCTTGCTTCTTCGATTACTACATCACATACCAACCATCTGTTGACGCAGGATGATTGAACGAATCGCTCATAAATCTAAGGGTCCCCTGAGACATATTACGAGAATAGTCCTATTATGGGCGCATATTTCTACTTCCACCTCGTCTTATACAAGAATATGTCAAAACAAACACGCACCCCAAAAAAAACAAAACATTATACAACAAAGCAAGTTACATTGGTTTCTTGTTACTTTAAGGAAGTTTCATTTTCTAAATAACCGGGGAGGGGGGGGGTAATGAATTCTGTCAACATGCGCACCGCGTCTTGCATCCACGGAATGTACGGTTGGTTGGGGGGTGGGGGTGGGCGGTCATGGTCACAACGTAGCTACAATTAGCAACCGAATCGTGGTTTTTGCATTACTGTGTTCCGACGGTGGACACGGCATTGGAGTGGTAATTGAGCTACGACGTCCAGATGTCCGGCTAGGTTAATGACCTGAGGAAACCCACCAAACCTGGTGTTTGTAGCCTCCAACAACACCCTCCCCACCCCGGTCGCACAATTTGTGGGGGGGGGGAGGGGATGAGCTCGGTTTTGAACAAACGAAGCAAATATAATTCAAATACTATACATGGCAACATAAGATTCTCATTTAACTTCTGCACTGGTTTTAATTTTAAGTGGTGCATTTTAAAAAGCTTTTAAATTATTTATTGATTTAATTATCTATTTTTACATAACTGCGTTTGAACTGGTCTTTAACATTTCTTATGTTTTTTAGTCTAAAAATTAGTAGATAAAGTGTGTGTTTTTTTTCCAAATCTCTGAAATTCTACAGCTGTTGAATGAAGCCCCTGTCGAATTTTCATTCAACGGAAAAACATTAACACTATAACCCTAACCCTAACCCTGACCCTGACCCTGAAACCTTCACGAGACAAAGAATCGATCTAGCGTTTATATAAGTGAGAAGAAATGAGAGGTGTGAAGAAAGTATTAATCCTCAATAACATTTGCCATTTCTCAGTCCAAGAAACGCCATACCTCATTTCGTTAATGTTATTATTTTATGTAACATTGTTTTTCACCATCAATAAATAAGAGCCTTGTTTATTACATTATTGTACTTTTAGTTTTCCCCCGTTTGATTGAAGAAGGGGAAAACTAAAAGTGTCCGCGATCTGGTGCTAAACTTTTGGGACTACAATTATTGAAATGACATGCTAAATCACCGTAACGACACTCATAGAAATAACATACTCAAATTGGTATCATCATTCAATTAATCAAGTGAATCTATATAGATATATATAATTCACCAGAACAAGCTCAAGACGAGGGCCAATAAGCATGACGAATGACCCTCGCTAGGGTCGGCCAATCAGACTTTATGGTTGTGTCCGTTCTTTCCCCCCATTCCTTGCACTATCTATGAGCAAATCTGCGGCGTATGCTACGCCGCGGGTCGTACCTAGCCTTTTTTAATCGACGTTGTGGGGCAGGGGATGAAAGAGTAACAGACAAGAGATGTTGTAACATCCAATGACGTCACTGTGTTTACACTATCTAGCGTGGTCGTTGAGGCGAGGCCTGTAACACCAGTTTCGGCAAAAACTCAAAAAATTTTAACTACCAACGATCGGTTTCTCCTACCTGTTGTCTGTGCTAATAAATTAGAAAATTTTCAATCAGCTCTTCCACGGAAATTTTAACATTCCAAACGTTTCCAGCCCTGCGCGTTTACGAATCAAACAATCGGACTGACATGTGTTTGTTCTAGTCATCGTGTAGTTAAAATGTTTCAAGGAATGACTTCAAAAATTTACCGGTGGGGAAAAATATCTCCTAAGATAAACTTATATATTTTAAACAATTTAATTTGGCTCCATTTATTTTCAAGGAGAAGAAAACATTTTTCCATATTTGAAAATTGCCACCTCATAACTCCCCACCCACACACACAAAACTATTTTCTTTTTCATTTGCAAGAGTGTTCTACATACATTTTATTACCAACGCAACAAAGATACTGGGAAATAAAATACATACTATGAATTGAGTAACGTGAAAAATAAAGTGTTAAATTCAAGTACACAAGGTAATTTATCAAATGCCCCCCCCCCTTTTTTTTCCCCCACTGTTGTCCAGAAAGTGTAGAAACAAAAATCGAAACCAGAATACATGATACAGCTATGTACGTGCCTCTATGCCTCCGGATTGCTTTATATCCGATGCGTAATCCTCTTAAATTGTTTGATGACATATTCATGTTATTCAAAGTCCCTGACAGCTTCCACGTCATTAATAGCGGTATAACTACTTTTGGCAAGTAATTTCTCTCATCAGTGTTTGACGTAGGATGCTTTGTACACGTCTTGAGCACCATGGCAGGCCTATCTAAAATATCATTCATTGCTTTTTCGGGTGGTGCTTAATATTTGAATTATTTTATTTTTTTAATGAGTGAGGTGAGTCGGTCCTTTGTCTTCCACCGCCAGAGGCGACAACAGGAGGTGCGGGGGGGGGGTGCAGACTGCAACGGGTGACATCATAATAACGAGTGGAAACCAAAGTGTAAAAATTCTGTATGCTCCCGTTACTTGGCTCTGACGGGACTCGGAGACGTCTGTGGGCTGAGTCGTGACGGGGTGACACCATGAGATACCGCACTGGGTGACACCAACCCTAGCGACGCCTCTGTCCCCCCCCCCACACTTTTTTCCCGAAATGTGACTTTTATATGTGTGTGAGGGGATATCATCAAACGAAAATACTGTTAAACTTAATTTATATTTTTTTATTTTAAAAAAAAATGCGACCATCTACAAAGTGACCGGATGACCTGTAAACGTTGTTAAGAAATTTAAAACTTGTATTTACAAAAATCGTGCTAAGGGTGTCAATCTTATTTGGTAACGATTGGAGGTGCAGGTGTGGGGGGAGGGAAAACCCAGCTGGGGAATGATCTCGGACAAACGAGTGCAAGAGGCCAAGCGTAGTACACCTATGGAGTAGCAGACAATGTATCTTACCTGGGATTTTCAATTAACGTAATCTACAGTGATAACGCTTACCCACTCATTCCCCTACCACACGCACAAACAAAGACAATTTATCCGTTCTGTCGCTTCTGTCGTGAGAAGGGATCGGGGGAGGGGAAAGGGGGGTTGTATTTCGGCACTTTTGTTTTGGGCCTGCGTAGAAATCTTGACACTCTCCGGGGGTGGCACTAACCCTAGCTACGCCACCTCCTGCAAACCCAGTCCCAGTTACACAACACATCCTCATTTTGAAATTGGACACAACATCCCCCCCCCCAGTTAACACATAGATCATCCACTAACTACAGCCATTAGATCGATCGTTTGTTGACATAGCGAAGTGTTAACAAAATATAAACTTCGCCTAATGATGTTATCTGGTAACTAATTGATTTTTTTATTTGGACGACGCACGCGGAGGGATTACTATAAGTTGTACTGATACCATTTCTCAAAGGTCTCCAAACAAACCACAAAGCTGTCGCTAATCCTTTCTAGGATCAGAGCTCGCGATAAAACGGCAATGTTCAGATGTTCGTAGCAACAGCAACAGAACTAATAAGACTTCTGTCAATACGCGAGATTATGATTTTTTATTACTCTATACGTTTGATAATAGAATCAGAGATGTATACCTTGACGCTATATAGTCCCTACTCTTAACATTTTTGGGGATATTTCAGCGCTTTCACATTTCTAATACCCTATATCTTATGCGTGTTCTTCCCCCCCCCCTCCATTTCTCTCTCTATCCCTTTATATCTCTGTACTTATCTCTATTCCTCTCTTTCTTTTTCTCTATCGCTCCTCTATCTCTCTCTCTCTCCCCTCTCTCTCTCTCCTCTCTCTCTCTCACCCTCTCAATTATTAATTTAAATTCCGAGCTAACATCCCTTACCTTATTTAGTCGAGTTAAGTCCGATAATCAGGTTACAAAAACAACACTTCGCTCCCTTGATCACAACATCAGCACAGCGGAAATCTCACACTCCCTATGTGCGACTGCAGTAAATGATCCCCGGTGTTTGTTTGTTTTTAGCAATTCATTGCCTGGTCCATGATGGAGAGCATTATGACGAGATCGTTTTGATCTCACACACGAAAAAAAGGCAACAAAACAACGCCGTGAAGGTGAACAATGCTCTTCTATCAAACCACCTGGTCGGCAGTTTTAAATAATACACTAGAGACACACGTGTCTCTCTATGAAGATCCTTTTTTTTTACCCGAGTCGTGGCCGAGGGTTGAAGAATTGGGTACTGGAAAAACACACACATGCATAAGCACACACGTTTTCTAGACTTTAAAATGTTCAGTTGAGGTTAGTGGGGGTGGGGTAGGGGAGGGGAGGGGAGGGGAGGGCGGTCCTACCGAAGACATTGTGAGCCATTTGTCAGACGAGACTGCCATCTCACCTGACAGGAGGACATTGCTCGTGTCACGTGGACTTAACGTGACATATTTTATAGTCTATAGTGCGGCGGGGGTGGGGGGAGACATACAAGGTGACCATAAGAGACATTTATGGAGGGTTCTTGTGTGGGACGGGGGTTTAGAGAGAAGGGGGGGGGGTCAAGATTAATGGTTTACCAAAGAGTTGAAAAACGTGTCATTACAAAAAACAAGACCTATCAACTCCAAATATACGTCTTATGACAAACGAGGGCGCATAGATAACACACGTCACAAACGTGTGTTTCACTCTAATGGCCTCACATACGACACGTCTTATTTTGATTTTTCAAAGACGCAATACCCATTATTCTCCTCCTATGAGAAATAAACAACCAAACAAGCACGGCGATGACGTGTAAGATGTCCAAATACATTCGTTTTAAGAGGATTAAGCTGTGATACGGATTATAGCTTATAGTTTGACACAAGCAGTGTTGGTAAAAGGCCAAAATCTGAACGGCTTTCCAACAGAATCGGCAAATTATTTTTTTTAATCTATATTTATAAAAATCAAAGTATGTCTGTATGTGTGTGTGTGTGTGTGTGTCCTTTGTAGCTGACTTAACCATTCACCCGATCGTGAGGAAACTTTTGGAGACTGTTGTGTGGGACGGGGGTTTAGAGAGGAGGGGGGTCAAGATTAATGGTTGACCAAAGAGTTGGAAATCGTGTCATTACAAAAAACAAGACCTATCTGTAGTGTACTACGGAAGGTGAAACCGTACAAATAACTATGTAAATAACGGGGTCACTTCCGGCAGTATGTAAATAAAAAATCATGGCGTTGAAGGTGATCTAAAACCGCTTGCTTGTAATTATATTCTAAATGTCTTCCATGTTGACTAAAGTAAAATATTAAAACACTGAAACCACTCAGTACACCACATTGGCGACGAAGATGGGATGTCAAACATTGTCACGGTGATGACAAATTAATCAAGATAAGTAAATTAGACAAAGGACGGGGAAAACGCCACATTCACTTTGTTTGATAATGGCGAAGAGCATTGGCGACGTCATTATATGTCACGTTGATAAAAATATATAAATAAGTACACATAAAAATTATAAAGAAGAATGTCTAAACTTGAACAGTATGACGAGAGTTTGGAGCCATTCACAAACTACAAAGAAAGGCTCGACGCTTATTTTATGGCGAACGAGACTGCTCCCATGAAGCAAACAGCAGTACTTTTCTCGTCAATAGGTCCTAAAATGTATAATTTATTAAGGTCCTTGACGACAGCACAACTTCTTACAATGAATTGTGTTAAATTCTTCAAGATCACCTGTCCCTTGCTACACTGGAGATTGTGGAACGTTTTAAATTCTACAAAGGGATTCAACATGAAGGGGAATCAGTGAGCACATTCCTTACATAAATCAGAAAGTTATCCGAATACTGCAACTTTAAGGATAATCTTGAAGAAGCTTTAAGGGACGTTATTCAGAGAAGGCTTTACAAGAAAGAAACTTATCTCTGGATAAAGCAGTTGAATTTGAAATGGCTGTGGAGCAAGTCATCAAGGATTTCATCTCTATAATGTATATAAAGGTTCTAAATAGGAAGAACAAGAAGTATCTTTCATAAGTTAAAGAAAACTGCACAAGAGTGTAGTATACCCTCCTTGCCACTCTTGTGGTAAAACTAAGCACAAAAGGTCTGAATGTTATTTCAAGGACACCATATGTAGAAGCTGTTAGAAGAAAGGACACATTAAAGCTATCTGCAAAAGTAAACAAGCAAGTACAATGAAGGAGGAAAGATTCACCATAGCAAGTGGAATGAAGAATCAGATGAAGATTCTGATACCATTTTTGAAATTTAATAATGTTCACAACATAGAACAAACTAAGAAATTTTGAGTTTACCCCACCATAAATAAAACTAAAGTAAAGATGGAACTTGATACAGGCTTGATACATCTGTAATGACGAAAGCAGACTATCACTCTATTTTTAAAAAAGGCACCAGTGACCAGTCCAGTGGGAATGAATTTGAAAAGCTACACAGGAGAGGTAATCACTCCTATAGGAACAACAACAGAAAAAGTGACCATAAATAACACCACTAAATACCTTACTTTAGTGATTGTGAAGAATGGCGCACATCCACTCCTAGGCATAAATTAAAAATAAAATTGTCTCAGTCGATCAACTATACCTCAGTCTCAAGTGACAATGAGCAGGTAGAACTCGATTGAATTTTGAAAACACACTCAAGTGTATTCCAAGGTGGGATTGGACAAATTAAAAATATTAAGGCATCATTTCATTTGAAAAATGCATGCAAACCAAAATTTATTAAGGCAAGACCTGTAACATACGCTTTAAAATGAAAAGGTTGAAGCCGAATTAAGGAAACTAGAGAAGGAAGGTTATCACCAAGGTTAAAAATAGTGAATGGGCTACACCTATCGCTCCAGTTACTAAATCTTCTGGTGATGTTCGCATCTGTGGTGACTACAAAACCACAATAAATCTAGCTCTCATTTTCGGAATCATATACACTTCAAAGAATCGAAGATATTTTCACAAATCCGGGTAGAGGACAGAAATTCACTAAAATTGATCTCACTCAATCCTATCTACAGTGTAAACTAGATGAATGAATCTAAAAAGCTCACTACAATTAACACCCATCTGGGACTTTATGAATATAACAGATTGGTTTTTGGAATTACATCAAGTCCTGCTATATTTCAACGTATCATGGATACAGTGCTGTCATGATTAGAAACTGTCCAATGTAATCAGGATGATATAATCATCACAGGGGAAACCAATGAATCACACTTAAGCAACATTGACATTGTTCTAAATAGATTGGAAAAAAATTTGGCTTAAGAGCAAATTTTAAAAAGTGCAATTTCTTCCAAGATGAAATACTCTTCTGTGGCCATATGATCAATAAAGATGGACTACATAAAACTGTTGACAAAGTGGAAGCAATTATAAATATTCCCAGACCAACAAATAATACAATTGAGATCATTTCTAGGAATGTTAAATTATTACCATAAATTTCTAAATAACATTGCTACTGTTATAAAATCCACTGAATGAACTTCTTCAAAAGAACATGAAATGTCAGTGGTCTCATAAACAAATAAAACAACTGAAACCACTCGGTACACCACACTATCAACTCCAAATATGCGTCTTATGACAAACGAGCGCTCATAGATAACACACGTCACAAACGGGTGTTTCACTCTAACGGCCTCACACATACGACACGTCTTATTTTGATTTTTCAAAGACGCAATACCCATTATTCTCCTCCTATGAGAAATAAACAGCCAAACAATGACGGCAATGACGTGTGAGATGTCCAAATTATTTTAAAAGTTGAAACGTTGGTGATAGTATGTTGAAGAACGTGAACAACATTCAGGACTTGTTCCACGAAGGACCCCCGTCCCAACAGTGGTAACACCCCTTGATGCACCTACGCACACCTTCTCCACACCATTGTAATGTTTCAATATCAAATGTTCAAAACCTTTCACTCCGTTTCACACCACAGATTCACAACGTAAAATTTATATTTAAAAATATAAGAAACGGACACTTCAAGCACAGAACGGAACTTCCTATTATCGGAAATTGTTCTTAGTTATTTATACCAGCCCTTTGATGTGGTGGAACTTACCTCGAGAATTAAGTACTTTGTCTATAGAGAAGCCATACACTAAGGCGGGTGCTAAAAATAACCTCTTCCTCCATTACCCCCCTGCCGCCCCCCCCTTTCCCCAAACAAGCATATAAAAAGCTTGCTTGAACTTTCAAAATATTAGTTACTTAACATAGGACTTTATTTATTTTTTTAAAACAAAACTCTACAATTAGCGTTACCTATCTTTGGAACGCCAAGCAAACTTTTACATGCACCTGAACTATATATATTTTATTGAAGCCTCAGATTTACTATATAATAGTATTGAAATGTCTGTAAAACAAAGGGAAAATATTACACGCCAAACTTACTTGTATTTCTTTTCAAAACAGCAACAGCGCTTAAAATTTGTGCTTTCGGTGTATTTAAGAGCATTTACACCTAGGTTTTGGTATTTTATTAAAACTGAATAATCATAATGTTCTGCGTTTTTACATATGATTTGGAACCGGATGTTGTTGATTAAATAATTTCATGTCGTTTTTCTTGGATTAACTTGTGTTTGTGACAATTCAAGGATTTATAAGTGAATTTTTCATTTGTTTGTAAGTAATTCAAAATGTTTAAACAGAAGGTAATAGTTAAAGGTGTATCACTGGCTAGTGCACATCACCCAAACACATTAGCCTTGACAATTTCAGGAAAAGAAGCATACCAAATCACAGCAGCTGAGATTGTAGGCTGTTTTATTAAAGAACTAGGAATTAATTGGAGAGAGATTGTTGCCCTCTACCAGTTTGAGGAGCCACTTAAATGGTTCTGCAAACTCGGAGAAGAGGCGGAAGTTAAGCACTTCGAAAGTGTTCACTGTAAGACCTTCCAGGCTGGTGACGAAAAACAAATCCATATTGAACATTTGGGGAGAGAAAAAAGGAAGGTAATTGTTCACTGGGTCCCTCCAACGTTACCAAAAGAGGGAGTGGAGGAAATGCTCTCCTTTTTGAGCAAGGACAAAGTAGAGGCATACCCTCACAAAGGTAGAGCTGACAGATGGACAGTTATGTATAGACCTGAAAAAGAAACAATTGTTCCACATTATATATATTTAGAGTGTGGAATAATAAAAGATAAGAGAATACTGCTTCTAGTTCCTGGGAGAAAACAGGCCTGCTTCCTGTGTGGTTCACAGGATCATTGGACAAGCAGATGTTTAAAAAGAACACCAGTAGCGAAGGAAAAAATAAATCAAGTAGGTGTCCCAGTGGAGGAGCCAGGAGATATGGTGAGGGAAAACATTAACAAATTTGTTGTCCCAGAGACAAACCCGGTGGCAATCCCTTTGGAGGCTCCCGTTGTGGTCCTCGATGCGGTCCCAGTGACTGATCCCGGCGCTGTCCTTGCTGGAGTTTCAGCGATAGGGTCTTTGCCGGAGCCCACAAAAGTTCTGGAAGAGGCCATCAGTGCCATACATGTGTCGACTGAAATGGAAGACGGCTGGCAGATACAACGTAATAAAAAGAATAACAAGAGGATAGAACCCGAATCAACAGTGGTTCAATCAAAAGGAAATTCCCCAATGAAACTGTCATATGCCGACGCTGTTTCAAGGGGTAGCCCTCCCCTTACGTGTGAACCACAACAGAAGACGTGGAGCGCAAATAAAAGACATTATGATGACGACTCTGAGGAGGATGAGACAAAATATTTTAAGTATGACTGGTTACCCCAGGACGAGTCAACGGACGAAAGTCAATAAACATTTAGACATTGATTGTTAAAATTTAAAAATATTTTCAACTAATAACATCATGGACAACTACGTTCCTCATACAATAGGAAACGAGATGAAAATAAGATCAAGTGCACCTCGCTCAAACCAAATAAAATCATTTGAACTCAACAATGGGTCCGGAAACACAGTCACAACAGATACAGAGACTACACAGCTTACACTTTTTTCCCTCAATGTTAAGACTTGTAACAAAAAGGAGCATCACATAATTAACCTAGTAAAAAAACACAACATTGATTTTATTTTTTTACAGGAGACAAATATAACCACAGAACACGATGCCCATATGTATACAAAGGCCTTAGGAATGAAAAACAGTTACTTTAGCTTTGGTAGATTTAAAGGAGTGGGAATAGTACAGACATCTGATAGATGGGAAATAACACATAAAGACAGGGATAACGAAGGAAGAATGGTCACGCTTAATATTACAGACAAGAAAGATAATTACACACTTGTAAACATATACGCTCCAGCAAAAGCACAAAGAAAAACCTTTGTTTTACAATACACTAGTTCAAAATTTGAAATATTTATTTAAGAGAGGAAAGATTATTTTAGGAGGAGATTTTAATTATATCACAAGCCCTCTAGATACAACCAACCCCAATAGGAAAGGAAAAATAGTAGAAGTAACAACGGGGATAGAAGTGTTACAATACATAACAAATACATATACATTAGTAGACGCATACAGAACACTTCATAAACGAAGGAAAAGAAACAACATTTAAGAATAATATTTTCAATACTCAGTCAAGATTAGATAGATTTTACATTCCAAAATCAGACACAATTAATGAAGCAAAACATGTTAAAGAAACATTAAACTTTACAGATCACAAAGGGGTAAAAATTACAATCAATACTACAAAGATCAATATCATTAAAAAATCCCCTCATTGGAAATTTAACAATGCACTTTTAGAAAACAACCACTACACAGACATCATTAATAAAATAATTCAACAATACAGCATACTACCAACTACAAATATAGGCCAACACTGGGAACTTTTAAAATCTACAATTAAACACATCACACAAAATATTGCAACTCAGCTACACAGTCAAATCCGAAAACGAGAAGAGGAACTAAAAGTACTAATATCAATAGAAAACTACAACGACCCAACAAATCATGCCATACAAGAATTAGAGGAAGAATTAGAAACAATTCAACAGCATAAATACAATGGTGCCCAAATTAGAAGTAGATTACCCACAAACTACACAGAAGCACCTACTAAGCATTTTTTAACAATAGAACAAAACATACAAAAAAGCAGACAGATAAGACAAATAATAGACACAGAAGGAACAATACAAACTGACAACAAAGAGATTGTAAAAACTTTTGAAAAATACTATACACAACTTTTTGCAACTGAACAAACTGATGCAAATATACAGGTTCAGTACACAAAAATTACAAAAGCACTGCAGGATGATCAAACCAAGGAAATGAACAAACCATTTACTGTACAGGACATGAAAGTGACACTACACAACATGAATAAAAACAAAACACCTGGACCAGATGGACTAACAACAGAGTTTTACAACTTCTTTTTTACAACACTGGGCCCAATATTACATGCAACTTTAGAAGAAGCTTACAACAACATGGAGCTACCAAATTCAATGAACACTTCATACATCACACTTCTACCAAAGAAAGACACACAACTTAAAAATTACAGGCCCATATCATTACTCAACACAGATTATAAAATTCTTACTAAAACATTAGCCAATAAACTAAAACCACATTTAAATACTCTCATTCATGTCAATCAACAATGCAGCATTAAAGGAAGGGACATCAACAACCACAATCATTTAATCAGAGACATTATTCAATATACAAGTGAAAAACAAATTCAAACATGCATATTATCACTAGACCAGGAAAAAGCCTTTGACAGGGTAGACCATGCATACCTTCACAAGATATTACAACACAATAAATTAGGGGAGTATTTTTGTAATTGGGTTAAAATTCTATACAGAACGCCTATCAGCAATCTGATAATAAATAATATAATTTCAAAAAACATTGCAATTAAAAGATCAGTTAGACAAGGGTGTCCTTTATCCCCTTATCTATATATTCTATCATTTGAACCACTGCTAGAGAAAATCAGAATGGAGAAAAAAATTACAGGAATAGGGATTCCTGGAGCCAGAGATATTAAAGTGATTGCTTATGCAGATGACACGGTATTTTTCCCCACAAATGATAGGTCAATTCACAAAATAATTTCAATTTTTCAAGATTTTGGAAAAGGTAGTGGGTCCAAGATTAATGTAAACAAATCTGAAATTATGGGGATAGGTAAGTGGCAAGATAGACTAGATTTCCCCTTAGGCATACTTAGGAAGGAGAGTCTTAGAATTTATGGGATCTTTTATTCCAATAATCAAACACAGACAAACATTGAAATATGGAGGAATATTGAACTATCAATTAAACACATTATTGACAGAAACAAATACACAGCACAGACAATTTTTGGAAGGAGCACAATTATAAACACATATGTCATCCCCAAAACAATATATACAGGAACAATATGGGAACCGCCACCAATAATATTAAAAGAAATTAACTCACACATAACTAAATACATATTCCAAGGAACAATACACAATATCAAACATACAACACTAATACAATCTAAGCTAAATGGAGGAATAAACTTGCAAGACATACAAACAAAAATACAAGCACTCAGAATAAAATTTATAGGACAAGCCATTAAAAAAAGATCAGAAAATACATTCACACATTATTACTTAGGAATCAGAATAGGACATTTAATAGCAATTGATAACAGCACTGCACATTACATGGGTAGAAATCAATCACAATTTCATACAGCATGCATCAAAGCAATAAAAGGTAATGAAGAAGTATTACACAAAACAACCAAAGAAATATATACACATTTAATAAAAAGACAAGCAACACCTCTGAACAATAGAATTAAATGGACACAAGTTTATGGAATTACAAACACTGAGGAAACTTTTAAAAATACACATATCAAAGAAATACCAAATAAAGAAAAAGAAATAACATACAGACTAATTTACAATACAACACCAGTCTCATCAAGAAATTATAAAGACAGAGGGGCAAGAATAGGCTGTCCAGTCCACTCTGTAGGTCAGGAGCTGATGAGACTGAACAACATTTATATCTCACATGCAATACAATTTTACAAACTAAAAACACACTCCAACAATTCATACAAGCAGGCACAATACACAAGGTAGATATAGACAAAGCAATAACACTAAACATAATACCAGACTCTATAAACAAGAAACAACAAACAATAAGCTTAAAAATACTTTCAAAGTACAGAAAACACATTTGGCATCACAGACTTAAGGCTTTTTTCCATAACCACAGTTACACAAACATAACATTAGAACACATGTTTAGACAAACAATTCAAAACATGATATTAAACATAACAGAAGATAATTAAGGTTTTTACGTTTAAGAAATAATATACAATGTACATTTTATTTGTTATAATCAAATATTTGTATTTTATTTTATTTGTCAATTCATATAAAATATGTATGTAATTTAAAATAATAATATATATAAATAAAAAAAAATAAATAAATAACTAATATTTATACAAGTGGCACGCCACTTGACTTCGATCTCTTCCACAAGAGATAACATTTCAATGAATTGCTAAGATTCCCCCCCCCCACCAGTATAGACTTAGTTCCATTTAAAAATTTCCTGTCAACAGTTCATTTTGGTTATTATATATATAAAATATATATTATATATAAATGAAAAGGAGAACAGACGGCGTTCTATTTTATCTGAGTGGCATGCCACTTGACTTCGATCCCTATAATAAGGGATAAAATGTCAATGAATGTCAAGCTTTCCTCTAGTCCCGTTGTCCTTAGTTCAGACTAGTTATAGATCTTAGAACTATTGAACAATGTGTACATTTATAGGGAAAAAATTGCTTATTACCTTTGTCTTTAACTTTATTGTTTACATAGCTATTTATAATTTCAGCTGTTCTCTCATGGTGACAATAATATGGATGTCGCTACAAAATTTGTTATATGATATTAATTTAGTTTAATTTTGGTTAAAAGTTTACTACCTATAAAAATATTTTTAAAAAAGATTTTTTTCTAATGTTGCTTTTAGATGTGTTTCGTAAAATATCTATGACATTTTTATTATTGAGATAAATAAAGGGTGTCGTAGTAAATATTACTTAACGATTGATTTAATAAACATTTAAATTACTAAAATAAAAAAAAATATGATTTATCCTAGTGGCACGCCACTTGAAATCGATCCCTATAATTAGGGATACAATGTCAATGAAAGAGTAGGATTCTCCAAACTCGATAAGCCTTTATTTAATTTTAAAAACTGATTTCATTGTACATAGTATAATAATTTGACTTGCTTCTCGAAAATAATAACATTAATTAGCATTTCATTATGAGCCATATATTTGTTATTTACGTGGCTACAAACGTATGATTAATTAATTTTTTTTCAAAATTCGACACTTTATAAATAAAGCAAGTTATCAAGACCACACATTACTTGAATCAAAAAATTTTCTCTGTATTTAGCTATGTTTTCTAAGTAAAAAATTGTGTCGACTTTTAAAACAAGCAAGGGCTTAAACAGACACCACAAGTTAACATAAAGGATTTTAAAAGGGATAAAATCAAGGAATGTAAAGAGTTAAGAGGATTAAGCTGTGATAATGATTAGAGCTTATGTGACACAAACGTTCTTGGCAAAAGGCCAAAATCTGAACGGCTTTGGGGCCGTCCATCAAGTGCGTCACGCTCCGAGGGGGAGGGTGTGTAAGAAAGTGTGACAGGGGGAGGGGGGATCAGGCCATGTGTGATGTCTCACATTTATTTTTTTATTATTTTTTTTTAAAATGTATTTATAATTTTTAGTAGAATTTAAATAGCTTTAAAAATAATTTAAAATTATTTTGTGAAACATTAGAGTTAGTTTTATGTCAAAATAGCATGAAATGTGTATCTCCTGAATGTGTTGTTCACAAATCTAAATTGGATTGCAGCAGGACTGGTATCGAAGGATCAGGAATGGTTTTGCAATCTTCTTCGCACCAGCCAATATTTCACTCAAGTTGTTAAATATCAGGACATGAAATGTTGCGACAAAGCACGAAGCATTTTACATTCAAAATTCTTCCCTCTCCAATCCCAATCAACTAAACAGTTGATGGACTCAAAGCTTCAGAAAAAAGCAGATGCAGATTCTCATAAATTTACTTCCTTGTTTGTAGAAAAAACTCTCAAAGTTGATGACATTATGCCAAGACCAACAAGAGTTTTCAAAGCACCAGCTTATTTTATCGACTTTGCAAAGTATGTCTTTTATATTTTGCCTCACAAACAATTTTGAAGAAACATACAGGACTACACAGAGCTCGGGCTCAGGAGAATGTGCCCACCCCCCCCCCACCCAAACTGCTCAAGAATCAACTCAGATAAAACGCATCGGTCCTTTAAGAATCGCTTCCAGAAGACAAAGAGAACCCATGGCAGTTATTTCCAGAAGAGAAAATGCACATAGAGAAGCTGTTGGGTGGCTAGATGAGGACTAGTTGATCTGTCTGCAATTATCCTACCAGGAAACGATGATGGTGAAAGATTGATGTCAGTCGTAAATATGGATGAACACTTCACTTCACCGTTGTAAGATGATGTCCAGTGAATATTTTTGAATGAAACATAATTCATAGGACCATAATAAACAGATTCAATATAGCACAAGAGTTGGTCACATAGTTTGTCAATCTAGTCTTTTTTTTTAGTCAAATTGTTTCGTTTCCTTTTTTTATTTAATCACTGGTTTAGGTCAAGTTTCGATAACTAATTCCTATCCTGTGTCAATAGAATGCATAATCGGAATATTATCTAAAACTTGACATCACCCATTGTAAATGAAAAGGTAGCAGATAAATGATGTGTATTATATAATTGTCAAGTCTAATTTTTGCTATTTTTGTTTTCAAATTCGATCTAGATTGAGTTACTGTTTCATTGAATAACTGTGACAACTGTTGACATTAAACTATTCTACTATTAAAGTCATTTTAATACTCTGATTGTTCTTTTAAGTCGGGCTGTACAGGATTTCGGCTCCAGCTCCGGCAAATCCGGAATCCGGCTATTTTTTAAAAATTCGGCTCGGGCTTCGGCTCAGGCAGGATTTCACTTCATAAATCAGGATGGCCGGTAGATCCCTAATTTTAAATATATATATATATATATATATATATATATATATATATATATATATATATTAGGGCAGCGGAAATTATCGATTAATTTCTCGATTTATCTTTAAAAAATGTATCGATTGCATATCGATTAAAATAATTTTAATCGATAAAAATTCGATTAAAATTTAAGAAAATATTTATAATAAAATTTATTTTAGTAATAAATGATAAATTATTAATAATTAATAATAATTTATATATATTTTTTTACATACAAACATCTCCCGCGTAATATTAAAATTTATTTTATTAATTAATGTTGACCGGCAGACGTCAACTATAAAATGGCTGACAGCCAGAGCCGTCTTTACACCATTTTGGGCCCCCGGGCAAAGAAATAGTGTTGGGCCCTTCCCCCGCAGGAATAAAAAATGAATATACATAATATATATAAATAAACATATTCCCATGGGGCCCATATGCTCGTGGGCCCCCGGGCAAATGCCCAACGGGCCTATGCGTTAAGACGGCTCTGCTGACAGCATCAGCGCAGTTAAATTTAAACAAATAACTAGAAAGTTGAGCAAATATGTTGTTTTTAAGCTAACTGCGGATGGCAAAGTCGAAGATGGTGAAAACGTTTATTGTGTCCACTGCCACAAACAATTCTCTTTTAAAGGATCAAATACATCGCTGACGTACCACCTTCAGCACAGATCAAGTATCAACACATTGTCATGAAATTTAGTTCAAAATGTTCTTAATTTTCAATGTCCGTGAGAAATGTTCAGTTTAATGACGTCATAAATTTCTATTTTTGGTTTTAATCGAAATCATCGATTAATTAATCGATAATTTTTCAAAAGTTAACGATTAAATTTAAATTAATCGATAACAGTCCTAATATATATATATATTCATAATGGCTGAGGCAAATCCGGAATCCGGCCATTTTAACAAATATGATTCCGGATCCAGGCGGATTTCCCTTCATAAATCCGGCCAAATTCAGCTCCGGTCGGATTTCAAAATTTTTAATCCGGTACATCCCTACTTTTAAGTGGAAATAGTATATTTTAATACAGTTCATTAGTGCAGTGCATTTTAAGTTATAAATTAAATATTTTAATTAGGTGTTCATTAAAAATATTTTTTCGAAAGTGTGACGTACTTTAAGGGGGTGGGTGCCGAGATATGTGACAGGGGGGGAGGGGGTCAAAAATGGTCAAACATAGCGTGACGTACTTTATGAACGGCCCCTTGCCAACAGCAGCGTCAAATTTATCATTTTTCTATTTAAAAAATAAAATAAAGTACATGCACAAATTTAAATAGAATTTTACCGATGACACAGGAATATAGACAAGAATTTCCCCTCTAATAATAACTTCTACATTTAGTAGGCCTGCACACAAGTATTCTTTTAGCATTATGCTTATCCACACTAAGTACCCCTGATTGATGAAGCTTAAATCTAGCTGCCAACATGATAAATTCTTCTTTATATCGCCCTAAATGTAGCCGTAAGTTTGTTTGTTTGTTTGTTATTGTTTTTTTTGTTTTTTTTAAATAATTTTTTTAAATAATTTTTTTTTATAAATAAATCAATTATTTAAGATTGTACTATTTTATGTTGTTTTTTTTTGGTTTTTTTAATGCTAAAACTCCATGAATTTATTTGGATGTTACAGTCATAAGTTTTATAGTTTCATTGAAATTAACATGCAAATGCAGGTATGAAAATATAGCAATTATTGTAGCATGCTCTCCCTGATGACACACTATACTAAGCCAAAAAAAAAGTATTTGTAAATAACTTTTTTCTCTGTTATTCATAAAACAAGGCTTTAAAAAAAATCTCTAGTAATTTCTTACCAACAAACTATATTTCAAAAAATTATACACAGAAATTATGAATTATGCCAATGACCGAAAAAGATTCACTACATCACAACGTAAGTATTTATGTCTATTTATATATATATATATATATATATATATATATATATATATATATGTGTGTGTGTGTGTGTGTGTGTGTGTGTGTGTGTGTGTGTGTGTGTGTGTGTGTGTGTGTGTGTGTGTGTGTGTGTGTGTGTGTGTGTGTGTGTTTAAAATATTTGTTTTTGCATGAGGTAAACAAGAAAGAGAAAAAATGTTTATTACATCTTACCTCAACAACAGCTTATTTCAGAGTGTTGGTATCTCCTCGGTCTTTCGTTGTCACGAGTTATCACAGGCAGCAGTCGCCAACTATAACCGCGACATTACAGTTCTTTTTTTTTCTTTTTCGCCACGTGTAATTTCGCGGGGATGTATGGGGTATAACAAGACACAATGTGCTGGATCTTATTGTTTAACGTTCTGACATACACAGAGGCGTCACTAAGGGGGTGCGGGGGTCACGGAGCTTTAAGGGTGACATCATCACAAGGGGTGACATCAAAATGTAAAATTCTGTATGCTCCCGTAATTGGCACTGGAAGGCTTTGGGGACTTCTCTGGTGTAAGCTGTGAGGGGGTTACACCATGAGCTACCACACCGGGTGACACCAACCCTTGAAACGCCTCTGGATATGCACATTCCTCGTTGTTCCTCGCTGTTGTGTTTCGTGTTGAAACGCTCTCAATCGACGAAAGAATCGATTTGAAGACATCAAGGGAAGAAACGGCTATGTAAAATTTTTGAATTTTTTTTAGTTATCCCCTGTATCTGATAGAGCAGTGCTTTTCAAAGTGGTGGTCCGCGGACCACTGCCGGTCCGTGGACCATCAGCCGCCGGTCCGCGGAAGTTTTCAAGAAATTACAAAAAAATATAATTATAATCCTTAAACATTAAGCCTTAAGTTTTCCTTACGTTTGATAACCAACAACAGAAGGAATCAATTGTCACCCCGCGTCGCTTTGATGGTAACATCAAAGCTCATGTGATCTCATCGCCGGCTGTCTTGTTTAATTTTCGTATGTCAATTTGGAAATTCTGATGGTATACGTGCGATATTATTATAAGGATGACTTGAAGGAGTATTTCTTTTCTACTTCATTACAAATAGAACTAGTTCTGAAATATTCAAGGCCATTCACGATTACATTGTTGGCAAATGTCAGATAGAATGTAACTATTGTGTTGGCGCGTGTACGCATGGCGCTGCGGTCATGACTGGGCGGCGTTCCGGAGTTGTAAACAAGATTAAGGAATTAGCACTAGAGTGCAAGTTAACCCACTGTTTTATTCACCTTTGAAAGTTTACCCACCATGCATGTGTCAACAGAACTAAACAAAGTGCTCAGCGAAGTTGTACAACTTGTGAACCATGTCAAGGCAAATGCTTTAAATTCAAGATTTGTTGCTGCATTATGTGACGAAACGGGTGTGGAACACAACCAGGTCTTACTGCATGCTGATGTGCGTTGGTTGTCGCGAGGCAAAGTACTCGCAAGAGTTTTTGTGAAGAGAGCTCCACCAGTTGCTACAGGCGAAAAAGCCTGAATGGTCTCAAATATTTCGAAATGCGAATTGAACAGCAAAGTTGGCTTAACTGTCTGTTATCTTTTTCTTTTTTAATGAGCTCAATATGTCCATGAAAGGAAGGATGGCTTATTATTTACAATGGAAGACAAGATTGATGGACAGAAATTCAAGCTAGAATCACGGAAGAGTCGAGTGTCAGCACAATACATTTCACAATTTGGCAGCAAATACCAATAGTGCAGATGAAGACCTTGATGCGCCATCGCTACAGAAAGTCATAATTGAGAACTAGAGGAAATTAATTGACCGTTTTGAGTTCTATTTTCCAACAGAAGATGACCCACGGAAAGGTACAGGGTGGATACGCAATCCGTTTACTGCTTCGAAGGTTGTCTGTAACTTTGGAAGATAAATTGCTGGAGTTATCTGCGGATGAAGGTTTAAAAATGAATTTTTGAACTATGACCTCTCTTGCATCCTTTTGGATTCACGTGAGTGCAGAATATCCTGAACTTGTCGAATTTGCTCTCAAGGCTCTTCTTTCTTTTTGTGTGTGTGTGTGTTCCATAACCTCGTGTTCGTAGGGGCGCCCAACTCCTCTCCAAGTCAGCAGAGGGGGGGGATGTAAGAAAGTGTGACAGTTTGTGGCAGGGGGGGTCCGGCCATGTGTGACGTCACGGTGTTTTATATTAACTTTTAATTATTTTGTTAATAAAATGCAATATTTTTGTTCGAAAGTGTGACGTACTTTCGGGAAAAGGTGGGTTGAAGATTTGTGACAGGGGGAGGGGGAGTTAAAAATTGTCAAAAATAGCGTGACGTACTTTATGGATGGCCCCTTGTCTTAATTTCTTTTCTAATCGGAATCTTTAATTTAGATTCATTATTTGAAAATTTTAAAAACGTAATGAATGTTGTTGCGTTGTAGTTTATTTACTAAGGGATTATTTAAAGAATAGGTAATCCTAAGAAATTAGGTTTGGAACTTTTTTCTATTGATTTTATTTTTTTATTTTTTTTTCCTCAAGAATCTCCTAACTATTCTTTATTTTTCCAATAAAAAGACTCGCTCGCACAGATCAATGCGAATGGAAATAATTGAAATTGGCCGCTTCGATATTTTAGATTGCTCACCTAAAAAATGTACGATGTCATATAAACAACAGAAATCTTAACTAAAATACCTTCAATGAATCCGAATTACCAAATGATGAAATTAGTTTAAGTTGAATCTTATTAAAACCAAAGCATATCGACTTAATTTTTTTAAACCACCGTTTCCCTGGTGCTCAAAAAGAGATGAAAACATTGGGGTAAACAATTATTTTCATGATCTTAGAAATTTGTGAATTAAATACATAATACCTTAATCGTTAATTATCTTACTCTGATTTACATTTTTAAAATAAAATAGGTAGTTTCAAGTTTCATTAGAGATTGTTTAAGGATACAACTAAAATTTGAGATAAAACCAAATTAAAGAGAAAAATGTGGGAACTTCAGTCGCAAAGTTTAGGGATACGGTTATGTAAACATTCAATGAACGCCGTGCTTCCTGGAAAGTCAGTATAAAAAATAAGCTCTTTATGCATGGCGTCCTCAACGTTGTATGAGGGCTTGGGTGAGGGACTTGTATAAGGCTTTTCTGTATATACTTTTTTCAACAAAAAAACTTAAATTGAGTAGAGGGATATTAAAAGATTTAAGTTAAGTCAGTTTCCAGAGGTAATTTAAAATGTCGTCGGAATGTTTAGTTGACGTAATCGCTGCAGTTGGGGGGGACAAAAACCGATTTTTGGTGTTTCGATTTCTTTGGTTTCATATCAATATTTTTATGTAAACAAAAGGTAGAATACGTAACAAATCCTAGATGGTTCGTGTTTCATTGCATTTATTATTCATATAGTATATAGCAAAGCAAATGGGAAGCCCGTATTTTTAGTTTTACGTTTTATTGCTCATTTTTCTGAGTAATAACTTTGTTTTTTAAATACCGTTCTTTTAATTTTAATGATGCCCTACCAGAGGAATGTGGCTGGAGAAAGTCAGTTTGAGAACTGCTGTTTTAAACCAAGAGATTCCTTTTCTATGACTGTTTTCTTTCTGGTCAGCTAAACATTTCTTTTTTAATAATAACAGCTGAGTGAGAATTCTTTGAAGCCAAAGACAGCTTTAAAAAATACCCAAAAATCAACAATAATAAAATTTCTGAATGACTAATTGACAAATTGACACTGAAAAGAAAAGTACGAACCTGTACATTGTTCTTCATCTGATTACAAACGATGAGACACTTCTGTAGACACATCTCTCCGATCACACTTTGCACTGTTAACCCAAATCATGCACGAGCTTTATGGCCGGCGAACAGAATGTCCCCTTGCATGTATCTGTATATATAATTATCTACGTCGCTAACCATGCGGCACACCACGCACACACGCCGACTCTCTAACCCCCCTCCTACCCCCTTAACCAAAGCTAGTATGTGCAAACGAGCATGACGAATGACCCTCGCTGGGGTCGACCAATGTCTCGAGACCACCAATGGTCCTTGCGTTCACTTGCATTGTCCCTTCACAGAATAACGTGAGATTCGTAGTGTACTGGTTATCACGTCCGCCTAATACGGGGAAGGTCCTGGGTTCAAGCCCTTGCGAAAACACTGTTCACTCGCGTTGTTTTGATTTCTTCGTGCTGTAGTTTATGTCCGTTCTTTCTCCGCTTTCTTTGCACTCTCCATGAGCAAGTATGCGGCGTATGCTACGCCCTGGGGCGTCTAGTATCTTATAAAATGCGAGTATCACGACAAATATTATTATATAATTACATCCACTCGGGAAAGGTGCACCGTTTGTGCACAACTGCTTTTCTTATACTTAACTGTGCGACTATAAATACATGTTTATCTCGCGTGGGAGGGCGGAGCCTCCAGTAAATTTAAAATTTAAAAAAAAACTTATTTCTTTGTTTAGCCGAACAAAATACCGTGGTCTCGAGATTATGGGGCTAAAATAAATTGTTTATGGCTCACCCATTTCGTAGTAGTTGTTTATCATCATGACACAATCGATGGCGATTACGAAAGGAGGGAAATTAACATCAGATAACGAAACAAGAAAAGTAGTTTTAAAGGTGCAGTTTAAATTTTTTTAAGAGCAAGGTCATCAGACTACCTGCCAGCAGGCCACATGCATCAAGGGGTACTTAAATCGAGACCCCCTCCCAACCCCACCCCCGCGCGGCCACTGTAAAAGTTTACTCTTTAACTATGCTATGACGTGAAACAAAATCATTGTTCGTTTCGCTTTTCTGTATAGGTCCCTTCGTCATACTACAAATTTATTTTGGATTGTTTCCCTGATTTAAAAAAAAATTCTTTTTCACGGTGCATTACATTTAATACAACTTTTTCCAACTTGATCCTTGTTCTGATAGGGTCTTTGAGACACTCATCTGACATCCTAAAGTGAGGACAATGGATTCGGCTCCTTGATTAAAAAGTTTGAGGGTCCCTGCTTTAGAGTACCAGTTACTATCAGCAAAATCTGAATAGTACGGACATTAGGAATTTGTGAATGAGGTTTAGGGTTAGGGTTTTATTACTGATCAAGTTGGCAATATGGGAGATAAAACTAACAAGGTTAGGTTAAAAAATAATTATTTTGTTTATTCTTAGGCATAGAACTTGGTTGTTCCTTAAAATTACTTTTAAACATATATAACTGCCATAAAAATCTATGGAGAGAGAAAAAAAAGGGGGAGGTGTCGTGGACTATCATCCTACTGGCCTTTTAGACAAGCAGAAAAATAAAATATAAAATACCATACATCTTAAAAGGAAATAATATAACTAAATGCTCACCGCGTTAAATATTAAAGATTTAGAATCATACCACAAACCAAGGGCGTTTAAAGTTAAGCCTAGGATAAGTGCCCCCCAGAGAAGTACGATAATTTTTTTCGCGCCACCCACTAACCAAATGTTATCTGGGAATTAGGTTAGAGCAGAGGTTCCCAACCCGTGCCCGCGGGTGCCATGGTGCGATTCGTATGTGCCCGCCACTATTCGACAGAGACTGAATGTTTTCATGAACATTAATTAAAAATGTGAATTATTTTTATTTATTTGTTAGAGTTTTAATTTTTTTTGAGTGCCTTGGTTTTTTAAATACGGTCGTATGTTTGCGTTCTTCCTTCTGAAAATTTTTAACGGGCTAAAAGCGAGGTGTTTATCTATTAACTTAATAGATAATCTGTTATGATTGTGGGGATAGTTATAGGCCTTGTTATTATACATTTATGCATATAATGTAGTACAGACTTGTGCTATAACTTTGATATTATATTGTATTTCAATTAATATTTATTAGGGCTGTTAACGATTAATTTAAATTTAATCGTTAACTTTTGAAAAATTAACGATTAATTAATCGTTAATTTCGATTAAAACCAAAAATTAAAATTATGACGTAATAAGTAACACTTATTAAACGTTCTTATTGAAAATCGTAATAACACTGGAATGTCTCCTTTATATGTCATCTTTTAACCAACTATGCAAAAAAGACAAGTGTGTTGACATTATTTGTGATGACATAAGTGATGAGCGGGTCTAATTGACAATTAAACCAGCCGAGCTGAACAATCGTTCACATAGCTTTAGATACCCTCTGCTGACATTTCTGATACTGTAGTAGATGTTTGGTTTGCAGGTGATATGTAAGCGAAATGTTAGAACCATGGTAGCAATGTTCCCTTTAAGCAGCGCGGCTGCGCTGATATTTGAACGACGCCACGCAGGAGTTTAGAATCACCGCGCATCAAATTTTGTAAAATATTGCACACAAAATGGACGTTGTCCAACTTTCCACTCGAGTTTTTTTTTAACTTTGCACACGGACCAACATAGTTTAGACTTAGAGGGAACATTGCATGGTAAGCAAATGATTTCTCTCAATGGATACAATTACCTTTATCAATATTTTGAACATTCACGTCAGTCAATAGTTTAAAGCCAAAATCTTAGTGTAATCTCCGGAAATTAGTTTATATTTATCGGGCGAAATATTTTACTTTTTGACTTCCAGTACATTTATAAGTGGTGGGTCGATTAATCGTTAACAAAATTCAACGATTAATCGTTAATTTCCACAGCCCTACTATTTATTATTTATTTTTAGCCCTAAAATGAGTGTACCGAGTAAAAGACAACGAAGCTATAATTTTAACACTGACTGTGAGGAATCATATTGTTTCGTTAATTTGAAAAATAAATGCGTTTGTTTATTGTGTGGTAGTAGCATTGCAGTGCCGAAAAAACATAATGTTGAACAACACTTTCAAACAATTCATGCCACTTTGGATGTGAATTATCCACTTAAATTTGAAGTAAGAAAGAAAAAAATCATCATCATCATCATCGCCATCTGTCCCATATGGGGCATAGGTCATGAAAAAAGGCTCTCCAGGCATCACGGTCCTGCGCAAATCTTTCTATCTGTCCCCAGCTTTGTCTGCTCATTTTGGTGTCTGCCTCCTGTTCCCTTCTCCATGTCATTTTGGGACGACCTCTTTTCCTCTTGCCTTGGGGGTTCCATGTGAGGGCTTGTCTCACAATGCTGAATGTAGGCTTTCTAAGAGTGTGGCCAATCCATTTCAATCTGCGCTGGCGTATTAGCTCTTCCACTGGCTCTTGTTGTGTGCGTCGCCAGAGGTCCTAGTTGGTGATGACATTGGGCCAGTGGATTCGGAGAATTGTTCGGAGACATCCTATATAATAAATGGCTAAGTTCTGTCCCGTCATCTATAGCGATTGGTCTCTCAAACACACATGACTCATACAGCCAATCATATCAAGTTTACGCGGACGTTCAAAACGAGTTATTTTTGGTGCAGTATTTCTGCCAAGACTTTATTTTGAGTTATGCGCGTTGGGATTTATAGTCAAAAGCTCTGTTTTTAAATCCTTTATATTAACTCGTGGTGTCTGGTTGCTTGATTGCTTGCTTGATTTCTTGTCGCCAAAACTTTGGATCGATTTTTAACCCACTTCCTCGTAAGTTAGCAAGCTGACATTTAGCAGGCAGTTTGGTGGCGATGATAAAAACTATGTATCAAAATTTCAGATCGATCGCATGTACTGTAATTGAATTATTGATTTTATAGATTATTTTATGTATCTCTTTTTTTCTCTATGTATCATGTTATTGTTTGAGATAGAGTGTAAGGGTGCGCATAATATTGAACAACCTTTCTGTCGCGCAATAAGGTGCGTATTTTATTGACAGCACTTTTTATAAACATATTCCTGATCGGTTCGCATTATATTAAACATGTTTTACGACACAACTACAATTTTGTATTTTTGGATGGTCTTGCGCTGCGTATTATAATGAACATTCTTTTAGTTAAGTCTCATACATAAAGGATTTATAGTCAAAAACTTGTTTTTTTACGGTTTTATTTTAATTAAATACTTTATATTAACTCGTGGTGTCTGGTTGAACCCTTGATTGATTGCTTGCTTGTCGCCAAATCTTTTGATCAATTTTTAACCCACTTGCTCGTAAGCTAGCGAGCTGAAATTCTGCAGGTAGTTTCGTACCGATAATAAAAACAATGTCTCAAAATTTCAGATCGATCGCATGTACCTTAATTAAATTATTGATTTTTTAGATTATTTTTTTTATTCCTATGTATCATGCTATTTTTTAAGATAGAGCGTCGCGGTGCGTATTATATTGAACAACCTTTCTGTCGCGCAATTAGGTGCATATTTTATTGACAACTCTTTTTATAAACATATTCCTGATCGATGCACATTATATTAAACATGTTTTACGACACAACTACAATTTTGTATTTTTGGATGGTCTTGCGCTGTGTATTATAATGAACATTCTTTTAGTTACTTCTCGTACATAAAGGATTTATAGTCAAAAACTTGGTCTTTTACATTTTTTTAAAAATTAAATCCTTTATATTAACTCGTGGTGTCTGCTTGATTGCACCATTGAACCCTTGCTTGTCGCCAAAACTTTAGATCAATTTTTAATCCACTTCCTCGAAAGCTAGCGACCTGAAATTTTGCTGGCAGTTTCGTAACGATTATAAAAACAATGTATCAAAATTTCAGATAGATCGCATGTACCGTAATTAAATTATTGGTTTTTTATATTATTTAATTTATCCCTATGTATCATGCGTATTATAATGAACATTCTTTTAGCTACGTCTCATACATAAAGGATTTATAGTCAAAAACATGGTTTTTTACGGGGGTTTTTTATTACGAGTTATTTATTTTAACTATAATGAATAGTATTTTTGACGTGATGCACATGTATGCTGGTCGAGACGGCTGTTGAAGGGGGGTTACAACATGCCACCGAACGGTGGCTGAACGACCTTGGACGGGCTTGGTTGCTCGTGTGTTTATAAAAGCTGGAAGCTTTTTTTGAAATGTCTGATTTTATTCGCCATGTTTCTGCTCCATACAGCAAGACAGACTTTACTGTGGTGTTGAATATCCTGACTTTTGTAAGGAGAATTAAGTTGTTGCAGTTCAAAACTTTTTTAGCTGTTTAAGTCTTGTTCTTGCTTTGCCAATTCTCACTCTTACATCGGCATCTGTCCCTCCTTGTGTGTCAATGATGCTTCCAATGTATGTGAAGCTATCCAGCTCCTCAAGATTTGTTCCTTACAGTGTTATTGGAGTGTTGCTTGATATATTTATTTTAAGGACTTTGCTTTTTCCCTTATGGATGTTCAGGCCAAAGCAAGCAGAGAACTGTGCTACATAGTTGGTTTTCTCCTGCCTCTGTTGCTGTGAGTGCGATATTAAGGCCAGATCATCCGCAAAGTCTAGGTCATCAAGTTGTTTCCATAGTGTCCGCTGGATACCATTTCTCTTCTGCTCTGTAGACATTTTCATTATCCAGTCGATGGTTATCAGAAATAAGAATGGTGAAAGCAGACACCCCTGTCTGACTCCGGTCTGTACCCCAAAAGTCACTGTTGCTTGTTGGCCATAAACAATTCTACATGTAAGTCCTTCGTATGAAGCCTTAATTATGTCAGTCAGTTTTTGTGGTATCCCGTAGTGTCTTAGTAACTTCCACAGGGTTGGCGTTTCAACACTATCGAAAGCCTTCTCGTAGTAAATAAAGTTGATGTATAGTGGTGAGTTCCACTCCGGGGATTGTTCCAATATAATTCTCAGAGTGACAATCTGGTCAGTGCATGATCTATCCTTTCTAAAACCTGCTTGTTGGGCTCTAAGATGGGTGTCTATTGCGTCCCTCATTCTGTTTAGCAGCACTCTGTTAAATACTTTGCTTGGTGTGTATAGCAGTTATTCCTCTATAGTTGGAGCAAGAGCTACGATCACCTTTCTTTGGGAGCTTAATGAGATGTCCTTCTTTCCACTCCGTCGGAATCCGTTCTTCCTCCAATATCTTCTTGAAAAGCATGTGTAGCATTGACGAGCTAGTCGTAATATCTGCTGTCAAGGCTTCTGCTGGTATTCTGTCTGGACCAACCACTTTGCCTTTCTTTAGTTGTTTAATTGCTCTGTTTATCTCTTGTTTTGTGGGTGTACTGCAGTCTATTTCTAGGTCTTGTTCCGCTGGCTCTATGTTGGGTGTGTATTGTGGGGCTGGTCGGTTGAGGAGTTCTTCAAAATGTTCTATCCATATTTTTTTCTGACCCTCTTCATCAGGTATGATTTCCCATCTTTAGTTTTAACAGGTCTCTCTGGCTTTTTGAACTTTCCTGATAGCATTTTTTATTTTCCTAAATATTTCTCTTGTGTTTCCATGGTAAGCTTCCTCTTCTGCTTCAATTGCTAATCCTTCTATGTAGTTCTTTTATCTGACTTTATACTTCGTTTAACGTCTTTATTGGCTTCTGCTTATTCTGCTGATGCTCTAGCTTTTTCGGTTCTGGTGTGGCTGTTGTAGAGATTTACCTTCTTCTTTTTCATCTGTTGGATTTTCTCCATGGTTTCATTAGAAATCCATTCTTTGTGCGTTTGTTGTCTTGGACCCAACACGTCTTCACAGGTGGTCGTAAGTATTTTTTGAAGCTTTTCCAGTTTTTGTCAATTGTTTCTTCGTTGCCTAGATCTTGTAAGATCTGGAATTTGTTTGTTAGCGTAAGTTTGAACTCATTAAGCTTTGGTTCCCCTTTCAAAAGAGTAGTGTTAAAACGTTGGCGCTTGCTTCCCTCACTTGTCCAATTCTTTTTCAAATTGAGCATTAGTTTGGCAATCAGTAGATGATGGTCTGAGGCTACATCTGCCCCTCTTTTTACCCTTACATCTTGGAGAGTTCTTCTAAACTTTTTGGAGATACAGATATGGTCGATTTGGTTAGCCGTTGACATATCTGGTGATATCTATGTTGCCGTGTGGATATTTCTATGCATGAAGAGGCTTCCACCGATGACCAGTCCATCTGCAGCACATATATCTGCTAGCCTTTCACAATTATCGTTCATCTCTCCGAGGCCGTGTGTTCCCATGCATTTTTCATATCCATTAATGTTGCTGCCTAGTTTTGCATTGAGGTCGCCCATTAGTGTAATCTCATTGCTCCTAGGACACTTTTGGATAAGGGTTATCAGTCTAATGTAGAAGTCTTCATTGTCCTCTTCTTTACTGTCGTTAGTAGAAGCGTATACCTGAAGAAGATATACATTGACTTCTTGCTTTTGTTCCTACATCTTGCGGTGATTATCTGGGGACCATGGGCTTCCCACCCTAAAAAGGCGTTCTGAGCAGTATTGGAAAGCATGAGTGCTACTCCTTGGGTGTGAGCTACGTTTTCTTCATCATGGCCTGAATATAGTAGCAGTTCTCCTGTGCTGAGCTTCATCTGGTCTGGGCCAGTCCATCGGGCTTCACTTATCCCTAAGATTGCTAGCTTGTACCGTTGCATTTCGAAAGCAACTTGGGCAGTTTTTCCAGCTTCGAACATGGTCCTGACGTTCCATGTTCCTAAGCTGGTGGTGGTTCTAGTGGAGAGGATGTTTGTCTGCCGGGTGGTTTCCAGTTGGCTTTGGCCATCCAGCTTCATTAGTTCTCTGTTAAGAAACCCATCATCTCCAAGGTACAAGTTTCCTAATTTTTCTTTGTTCACGTTTTTGTAGCAAGACTTTTTTTACGGGAAGGGATGCAAGCCTTTCGCACAAGCCTCCTCCTCTCTCACCCGGGCTTGGGACCGGCTACTGCGGAGTAGAAAGAAAAAAATATGTCAACTAAAATCAAGTCTAAGCGTGCAACAGACTGTTTTCACTAGACATTTGGAAAATTCTAAAAAGGCCACCATTGCTTCTTTTAGAATTTCTTACATGCACGCAAAAAAAGAAGAAACCTTTCATTGATGTTGAGTTGTTTAAGGAACTATTTTTGACTGGTGCCGATTGTTTGTTTGATGGACTTTCTAACAAACGTGAGATTGTCTCAGCAATACAAGACTTACAGTTGTAAATAACACCATCACAAAAAGAATACATGCAATTTCAACAGACATACAAACTCAGTTAACGATTGACTTGGAAATATGTGACTGGTTCTCGCTACAATTCGACAGATATATCATACACCGCTCAGTTAGCAGTTATGGTGAGAATGGTATTTAGTAACTTCACAGTAAAAGAAGATATGTTTCAAATATTCCATACTAGAAATGTGCCCGCGCGTTTGAAGCGGGATTGTTCTGCCCTCAAAAGTTTTATTAAGTAGTTGAAAATATACCAATAATTATTTTTTAAGTATGTATGTGTACGTGATGATTTAAATTGGGCCTTCTGGTTATAATATAACTCAATTTGGTGCTGAGCTTACTCTTGAGAATACAACTTTCAGTTGGTCAGAAATATACAAATGGAAAATGAAATTATCTAGTTCTAAGACAAATTTACGTAATATAAAGAGCTATAAGAAACTAAACAAACAATTTAATAGGGTATTAATTTATTTTAAATCCTGCATACAAACATTTCTCTTAGGTATAGATCCATCGTAGAAAATGACTGCATTTGGAATAAAATACATGTTGTCTTTAATTCGCTGCTATAACTTTTAGGAATAAAGTCTAATAAATCATATTTTTTTTTAATTTAAATAGTCTTGATGGACTATTTTGATAAAATATTTCTTTCCCTTTTCTCCGCTTCCCCATAACGGTCCTATTTACCGAAGGATACCCATAATTAATATGTTGCTGTTTTAATAAGGGATGCAATTCTTTAATTATTTAAGTTTTCCGATCAGACATTATATTTTGTAAATTATATCATAAAGTCTATTTTTGCTATCCTCGCCCCCTTTTCCTCCAGTTTTGTTTTCTTGAAATTATATAATGTATTTGCCAAGTATATTTAAGATTGATATATTTGCTTAAAAACATATTTGAAACATAGATATACATTTAAAGGAAAAAAAAACATTTTGTATCGTAAACAGAAAGTAGTAGACATATAAATTTCGAATCCATGTCAAAATTCAAATGAGTTATTAGGTTCATGTCAACGATGTTTGGTCTAGATATATCCATCAGTCCAGTAGCCAATGATTGGATAGTATTAATTTAGCTAATATAAGAGAAAGCGATTGTACTCAGTTTTTCTTTTAGTTCAGTCGTGCTTAATTTTATTAAGTAAAGTAGCAAAACATTAATTTGAAAACCTAAAGAGAGGTCTTAGGCTTTTGTTAGTGCAGAAAAGGGACACTTCATTAAGTGAATCAATAATTATAAATATATATAGGAAGTCTTTATAAACCTGAAACACACTTTGTTTAGATTGTATATATTTTTATAATTTGTATAATATATATATATATTATATATATATATATATATATATATATATATATATATATATATATATATATATATATATATATATATATATATATATATATATATATATATATCAGAAAAAATTAACAATTATATATCTATTTTTAAAAATATTTAACTTCTAATTTTCTTTACCCATGAGTATTTGTCACTTAGACAATTGCTTTCCTCATAATTTCCCTCACTATTTTAATAGTGCTAAAACAATTTAACAGAACTTTTTTTTACAAATTCGCAGGCAACCACCGTCAGGTAAAAGACTTACACATTTACGACCCCACATCGTTAAACTATTTAAAGAAATGAAATATTAGTCACATCAGCTATAACATCGGGAACCTACTCAAAAAAGGCAACAGCTTATCTTATCGTATCTGTTTCAGACACTCCTTCTATACAGAAGATTATTGCGTCCTGCGCTTATCTATGGTTTGTGTTTAGTCCTGCATTCTTATGAGATTTTTAAATGTTGATAAAGTGTTGGCTTTCCTGGTTTCTTCAGGCAACCCATTCCACGCCCGCATTCCGGACGGAAAGAACGAAAATTTGTATGAGTTTGTTCTTACATACGGAATAAGAAAGGTGTTTTTATCCTTATGTCTATTTGAGAGTTGTATTAAGTTATCTTTGTGTTGTATTTCTAAGTTAGAATTAATTGCTTTATGTATAACTAGCAAAATACCCGCGCTATGCTGCGGAAAATAGGATTTCAGTTACCGTTGAGAACCCGCGTAACACAAATTCAAAACACCAATTGATTTCAATCTGGATCATGATGAATATAATACATATATTAACTTCACCGTCTTGTCTGTCTGTCTGTCGTAGTCCCGCAGAAAAACAAAAACGAAAAGTAAAAAATGACACACTTCCCGTGATCCTATCGAGCTGATAATTTAATTTTTTTACACGCTTTTATTTAATTCACACAGTTTGTATGTTGTATCCATCCATCCATCCATTCTTCCTTCAAATCTTGAAACTTAAAATTAAACCATTTCTGATGAACCTAGAGATCTCAAAATTTTACCACAGATAGATCTTGGATGACAATGCATTGTATCAAAATTTCAGATCGATCGAATGTACCGTAATTAAATTAATCAATTTTTTAATTTATCTCTATTTATCACTATTTAGAATGTATAGTCGTCTGCTTGAGTTGACCTCCACGGCTCACTGGTTTCACTCAAACCATCGTTAACCAAATTCCCGTGTTTACTTCAAGGGCAGGGGAGATCAGCGCGTTTCAGTCTTCTGTAAATGTTTGTAAATAAAAGCGTGTACTTTTTAAAAAAAGGTTTTTTACATTTAACTTATTTCCTCTGCTACGTACTCAACAACTTCCCAAAGTTTCGTGCTCCTAACTACACGGGAAGTTAGATATTTAATGATGAGTCTGTTATATATAGCTCATATAAGAAAAAAACTACATTTGGGCCCCCGGCCCCCTAGTGAATAATAATTTTATATTTGGTTGTGATTGTTATCATCGCTGGAGGGTACTCAACAACTTTCCAAAGTTTCATGCTTCTACCTACACGGGAAACATACGAATTTGTGATTTTCAGTTTTTATATAGCTCACACAAAGAAAAAACTTTATTTGGGCCCCTGGACCCCAGTATTTGAAAATTTAAATATTTTTTTGCCTGTTGATATCGCTGAAGTGTACTCAACATCTTCCCAAATTTTCATTCTTCTATCTACTCGCGAAATAGGAGAATTAGTTATTTTAATTTTAATTTTGCCCATATAAGGAAAACAATGGTTTTGGGCCCCCGGCCCCAATGAGTATGAATTTAAAAATTATTGTATGCCAATTTTCGTCAGGAGAGGCTACTTAACAACTCCCCAAGGTTTCATGCTTCTACATACACGGAAAGTTGGAGAATTAGTGATGAGTCAGTTTTTAATATAAAAAAACTACATTTGGGCCCCCGGCCCCCCATTAAGTGATAATTTAAATATGTTTTTCGCTTGTTAACATCGCCCAAAGATTTATCTTCTACATTCACGGGAAGTTGGAGAATTAGTGTTGAGTCAGTTTTTAAAATAAAAAAACTACATTTGGGCCCCTGGCCCCCATTAAGTGATAATTTAAATATGTTTTTCGCTTGTTACCATCGGGGAAGACAACTACTCCGTGTTTCACACTTCTACCTACACGGGCAATATGAGAATTTGTGATTTTCAGTTTTCATATAGCTCATTTAAGGAAAAAACTTCATTTGGGCCCCCAGCCCCTAGGAAGTGATAATTTAATTTTCTTTTCGCATGTTACCATTGCTGGTTTGTACTCAACAACCACCCCAAGTTTCATGCTTGTACCTACACGGGAAATAGGAGAATTAGTGATTTTTAGTTTTTATATAGCTCATATAAGGAAAAAACTTCATTTGGGCCCCCGGCCCCCAGGAAGTGATAATTTAAATATTTTTTCTCCCGTTACCATCGCGGGGTTGTACTCAACAACTTTCCGAAGTTTCATGCTCCTGCCTACTCGGGAAATAGGAGAATTGGTGATTTTCAAATTGTATATAGGCCATATAAGAAAAAAAACGTTTTTGGGGCCCCCGGCCCCCATGAGTGTTATTTTTAAAATTCTTTTACTCCAATTTTCGTCGCGAGAGGCTACTCGACAACTTCCCAAAATTTCATGCTTCTACCTACACGGGAAATAGGAGAATTAGTGATTTTTAGTTTTTATATAGCTCATATAAGGAAAAAACTTCATTTGGGCCCCCGGCCCCCAGGAAGTGATAATTTAAATATTTTTTATGCCGTTACCATCGCGGGGTTGTACTCAACAATTTCCCAAAGTTTCATGCTTTTGCCTACTCGGGAAATAGGAGAATTGGTGATTTTCAAATTTTATATAGGCTATATAAGGGGAAAAAAAGTTTTTGGGCCCCCGGCCCCCATGAGTGTTATTTTTAAAATTCTTTTACTCCAATTTTCGTTGCGAGAGGCTACTCGACAACTTCCCAAAATTTCATGCTTCTACCTACACGGGAAGTTGGAGAATTAGTGATGAATCAGTGAGTGAGTGAGTCAGTGAGTGAGGGCTTTGCCTTTTATTAGTATAGAAGATTACTACTTTACTCTTGGTTCTTCAATCCTCTAGTGTTTCTAGGTTTAATGATTTAACTAATGGTGTTATTCTTGTCAGTTTTGAATATTCTCCAGTAATGAATCTGGCATCTCTTTTTTGAATTTGTTCTAGTTTATCAATACTTTTTTTGGGTGGATGTGTCCCATACAGAAGATGCATATTCTAGTATAGGTCTCACCAAGGTGAGATAGCATTTTAGTTTTATGTCTTTATTACATTTGTAAAAGTTTCTTTTTATAAAGCCTAAGGTTTTGTAAATGATAAATGTTGTAAATGTAATGTAATTTTCAAAAGAATTCAAAGAAACTAAAACAGTATTATTTAATGGTGTACTATAAAATCAGCGCAACGCTTTTAGAAAATTTATAATTTTTAACTTAAAGTATAGTAGCCCACTAAAATAATGCCCCAAAATCACTTATTTTGAATTTCCCTCTAGGTAGTTAAATATGGAAATTACATTTGATTTTTTTTTATCTTTGTCTAACGATATTTAAATTTACGAATATCAGGCAAAAAATATAATTTTTAAATGAGGATGCAATTTTTTTTGTTGGATCCCGTTTCCCCATAATGCATTATATTTGAATTGAAACTAAGTAATTGTTTCTAGATAATTAAGGTATTACAGCCTCATTTGGCAACTTATTGCAGTTCCTTTTCATAAGGGAAATCGCTACTTATCCCAAAGGGCCTATAAACTAAAACATAAATGTAATAAATGAAATCTACTTTCAAAAATAGTTCAAAGAAATAAAAGCAGTCTTATTAAAAAGGGTTCAAGAAAATCTGCTCACCGTATTTAGACAATAAGAGGTCTTGTAATAAAGAATTGCTTTAAAAAATACACCAAAAAAACACACTATATTTTGAACGTCTTTGTAGTTGTTAAAAAATGAAAATGATGTTTATATTTTTATATATTTGTCTCTATATTATACGATATAATTTACCTATTTTATGCAATTGGTATAGTTTCAAAAAGGAATGCACATCTGTTTTTTATTCCGTTTCTCATAAGGCATCTAATTTTGTAAATTATATTCCAGCCCCCACACCATATTTTGTAACAAACCCGTAAAAACAAAGTTTTTGACTATAAATCCCTTATATATGAGACTTAACTTAAATTATTGATTATGTTCAAACGCGACAAACATTTACAGACTAACACCGAGTGATATCTCTTGGCTTTAACACCGGGGGAAGGGACGTTGACGGGTGGCGTCAAAGCGTCAACTCAACTGGCACGTGAAAGAAAAACAATAACAAACCGTGAATTTGAATTACATATGTTGTAAAGAGAAAAACTAAAAATGCATTAATTTAATTACCGTACGTTCCATCGATCTGAAATTTTGATACGATGCATTGTTAGGTGACACGAGTCCATGTGCCAAATTTAGCTCGATGGCATTACGGGAAGTACGTCTTTTTTTTCCCGCCCGACCGACAAATAACGACAGAGAGAGAGAAAGAGAGAGACGGCGGTGAAGTTAATATAATTATAAGGGATTTTATAATAAAGATCATCCGTCCGAGATGTTCAATTCATATCAAAAATTAAATGCTGATTTGTATGTTCACTTATGGTAATTTGAATATACTTTCTTAATAAGCCCGCTAGTTAAAGTTTAAATTTTTAATTTGTTTCGCTTATGTAAGCATAAAATGACAACATTGGTCCTAGGCTTTTATATGGATGTCAAGATCATTGATGCTTAACTTTAATAAGTAAGTTTATAGGAAGGAGCAAGTAAAATTTAATTTGGAGAAATCTCCATTAGTTATTTAGGGACGAGGCATTTATTGGTATGGAAATCATAAAAATATAAATATGGAGGATGTATCAAACATTGAACAACATCGGTTTAATACAACCACAGGAGTAGTATTAAATTGCATTGGATATATATAGATATTAAAAAAATTAAATCTATAATAGGAATTTATAAAAAAAACTATCTATTAAAATTATTTTAATCGATAAAAATTCGATTAAAGTTAAAGAAAATATTTATAATATTTTTTTTTAATTTATAAATAAATAATTAATTATTAATAATAATTTTTTTTTACGTACAAACTTCTCCCGCGTAATATTATAATTTATTTTATTACTTTATGTGGACCGGCAGACGTCAACTAAAAAATTGCTGACAGCATCAGGCATCAGCGCAGTTAAATTTAAACATATAAAACTAGAAAGATGAGCAAAAATTATGTCTGCGGATGGCAAATTCAAAGATGGTGAAAAAGATTACTGGGTTCACTGCCATAAACAAATCTCTTTTAAAGGATCAAATACATCGCTGAAGTACCACCTTCAGCACAAACATCCGATCAAGTATCAACACATTGTCATACAATTTAGTTCAAAATATTCTTAATTTTCAATGTCCGCGAGAAATGTTCAGTTTAATGACGTCATAAATTTCTATTTTGGCTTTAATCGAAATTATCGATTAATTAATCGATAATTTTTCAAAGTTAACGATTAAATTTAAATTAATTGATAACAGCCCTACTTTTTACACTCAATTTTAGGACACCGGCAAACAGTTATTTCTTCGTGTTCGGTTTTTTGATGAATCCAATCCCGTAGTACAGACAAATTATGAGCAAGGAACCAATGGACTATTTAGTAACAAGTAACAGACTTATATTAGCTGCTAGCAATCATTTTATTTAAATTTAAGGAGACGCTGGCTGGACAGGGCCCCAGTTTGAATTGCAGCCAGGGGCCCCGTGCAGTCTTAATCCGCCCCTGGTGCTATACTGTGGAAAGCGATGCCCAAGTCAAATAAACTTACACTTAAAGTAGACTTGGACCATCGCTTTCCACATAAAATTAACTCACTAATTATAGAATTATTTTTTTAAATTACATTTTGAGTTATTATTAACAACATAACACAATTGTCAATTTCATTCCGTCATGTTAAAAAATAAATACCCTACAACGTGTGACAAATGTAATGAAATAGATTTAACCCATCTATAATATAAAGAAAGTATTCGTATAAAAGGCCACTGCTTTGTTATTATAAAATAAAATTACACAGCTCAATCTAAGATGCGTACACGAAAATGTGCGCACCATAATTTGACAATAAAAGATTTTAGAAAGCGCACCGCTGAATATAAAGCATAGGAAAATATAGTGCACCAAAATGAACTCGTTTTGAATGTCCGCAAGAAGCTGTTCAATATGGAATAGAGATATAATTTTTTTTTCTCTTTGTCTCTATATTTTCTTAGTTTTTAATTTACGGCTTTCGGGCAAAAGGACAATTACAGAAACTATACTAAAACCATCTGCAGGTTAAAAGGAACCGTCCTGCCAAATTTGGTCCACGTCCGTCATTTGGTTTTTCCGTGGCTGTGTAACAGAAAGTCGAAAAGTGAAACATACAAACAGACAAACAGTCAAAGATACAAACACCAACTGAGCTTTATATATTAGATGAAAGGACAGACAAGAGGTGAGGATATTTATAATACATTCAGAACACACGCCAAGTCAATAAATATGATTTTGCACAAGCTGTCTGCGATAACCACCGATGGGGCACCAGATGGTAGGATGAATCATTTTCAAACTTTATGTCCAACCATCAGGAAGCTCTGTGTTGTAAAATATTGACATTTGAACACGTTATGAAAATTGTTCCAAAAATAATCAATTCTTTTCGAGCAGCTCCTATGCAACACCGACGTATCACGCATCAGTGATAGTAGTGAGAGGATCAAATTAATTCTCACATACCATCCCCAAAAAATCAGAGATACGGAAATATTTTACAAAAACCGCACCATCCTCATTGTGGACCCTGAGACTAACAACATATTTTCCACCCCACCCCTCATTGTATTCAGGAGGGACGAAAATCTGCGAGACCTATTGGTTCGTAGCCGTCTTTGTATCTGTGCACTAAGCCATACGGCCGTCGTCGATGTCAGACATGTCCCTTTTTTACCCAGACGGACCAGATTGTCTTCCCTAAGGGGATAATTAAGACGAGCAACAAAGCCCGTCCAAGGACGTTCCGCCACCGTTCGGTGGCTTTTTGTAACTCCCCTCCAACAGCCGTCTCGACCGGCATTACATGTTCATCACGTCAAAAATACTATTCATTATAGTTACAAGAAATAACTCGTAAAGCAGAGCTTTTTTACTATAAATCCCAATGCGCATAACTCAAAATAAAGTTTTGAAAGAAATGCTGCACCAAAAAAAAATCGTTTTGAATGTCCGCGTAAACGTGTTCAATATGATTGGCTGTAGGAGTCATATGTGTTTGAGAGACCAATCGCTATAGATGACAGGACAGAAAGGACAGAAACTTGCCTTTTATTATATAGGAGGATTAGGAATGGCTTTCTTTGTACCAGCCGCAGTGTGGTCTACACCATTGTGTGTAAGCGCTGTTCTTTGGAATACATAGGTGAGACGGGGAGGTTACTCTCCTGCCGTATCGCAGAGCATGTACGTGCGATTAAACAAGACAAACAGTGTCCTGTCTCCCGACACTTCAATGGACGTGACCACATGTGTGTCGATGACATGTCTGTCACCGCCATGGTTTCTTGCACAAACACACCCGGCAGGGTCAGTCTGGAGAATAGACTAATCCAAGAGTATGGGACCCTAACACCACATGGGATGAATGTTGTGTTTGCAGTGACAACCTAATTGATTGGCCACACCCACCCTCTCCTTTCCTATATAAGCTCTTACTATTCTCTCCTTAATATTTGTAAATTGGACTAATTGGATTTCACCGCAGCTAAGTTTTTTTTTAAATTCTTTCGTTATATTCGTTTTATTTGTGTACTATTTGTTCGTTGAGAAAGGGGCCGTCCATAAATGACGTCACGCACCTAGGGGGGGGGAGGGGGGTCACACTTGTGTGACGTTGCGTGACGAGGGGGAGGGAGGGGGGTTGAAGAAATGTGACTTCACATCAAAAGGGTAACTTTAAATAAAACATCCACTGAAATATTTGGTCGCATACAATTTATTTAATGACTTAAATCAGTGCTTCTCAATGTGCTGGTCGGTAGGCCATCAGACGCTGGTTGGCGTATGCTATCAAGACACGAAAATTAAATCTAATTATACATCCTTAAGTTTGAGAATCCACAAGATAACATATGAAATTGTTACACTGCGTCGTTTGATGTTGACATCAAAGAATTTGTGATCTAACCGCAGCTCCGTTTGGTTCTCTCATGCCCGTTACCACAAAATATACAATTTTATGTATGCGTTACCCCCCCCCCAGACTCTAGGTCCTGCTCATGTGACTCGGGGATTTGGGGGAGCTTCTTTAGCCCCCCCACCCCTCCCCCCCCCCGAAAATGCTACTGGTGAGTTTTACAAGCATGACAAGTGTCTAAAAATGATTTGAATAGGATTATGTGTAGATATTTTAAGTCAAAACGACACGGAATATCCTTTTTCTTTAAAAGGGGAGGGGGGGAGGGAATCTATTTGATAGAATTAAAAACGTTTTAAGTTTGATATAATTGTTCGATGGTTTTTGATAAAACGCCCCTGGCCATTCTAGTCTTCTAGATCAGTGCTTCTCAAAGTGGTGGTCCGCGGACCGATGCCAACCGCTGCCGGTCCGCAGATGTTCTCAAAAATAGGACAGAAAAAAATGTCAGTGCAGGGAAAATAGTGCACAGGTCCCTGGTACAATGGAAAAAATTCCTGCTGGTCCGCAATACTAAAAAGTATGAGAAGCACTGTTCTAGATATAATGATAAATGAGCCCATTTAAAATTAGTCAAGTATTCATTGACTTTATTGAATGCATCAAATTCTTGACATTGCAATTCGAGAGGAGAACAAAACAACTTTTCTTCTTAGCTCAGTTTTTAAGGCATTAATTTTAAATATCACAGAAATGATGCGTGATAAAGACAAGTCATGTGGATTAAGATTATTGTCACTCGTGTCAATATAAATGAAAGTATGGTAGATTTAGGTGTCTTCATATAGTGCGTAGGTAAGAAATCTACATAGTTGTCAAATTTTTAAAAAATGCATTTTCTGGAAGGAACCTGTTTAATAATGGGCATATTTTCCAAGCGTACACGTACACATGACGTATTTTAATATATCTAGCGGATTGTAGTGGATGTTATATGTCCCAAATGAGTCTGCATTACCCCCAAGAATTCCCTTTTTGACCCCAGTTCAGGTTATTTACCTCTGTTCGCCGACCTCTGTCTTACGGGATGCCCGTCAGTCAATTGAGGGATTTTAAAAAAATACATTTTAAAAATGTTATTTTAAAATAATTTTTTTTCTAAACAAAGACGTTAACCGTGATGATCAATAGTCAATGTTTAATTTGTATTCATTAAAATAAAATATAAGCTAAGGATGTTAACACAGTTCGTTTTCTGAAGGCCGGTTAAACGCTTTTAAAAATTATTCACGCGGGTTACGATATTACAATTTAGATCTTCACTAAATAAATAATAAATACTTAAATGACAATAAAAGTGATTGGAAATATACTTATTTTCAAATAGAAAATAAAGTTGTAGTTTCTTTGTTATTAATTTTTTTATGTGGGGGGGGGGTTCAAAGATTTGTGACGTATTTTTAGAGGGGGGGTCTAAGTTTTTGTGACGTCGCGTGACGAGGGGGTGAGGGGGTCAAAAATCGGCAAAAATCGCGTGACGTCATTTATGGACGGCCCCAAAGGCTCTTTGCCGAAGTCGAAACGTTCGCTGTTTTGTTACGTCCTGTCAGGGTAACTCATACCCTGTTTATATGTTATACATTAACTAATTTAAAAACCTGGTTGCAATCTCACCCTCATTATTTTCTCGACTTTTCAAGTTCATGTTAGAATATGCTGAAGATAAAGAACATGGGCTTATTCTGCATACTGAAGTACGTTGGCTTCATAAACGATAAAAAGGATAATTATGATGAACTAGATGACTCTCTCTGGCTGATTGAATTGGGATTTCTCACAGACATCATGGAAAAATTGAATTCTTTAAATTTCTAGTTGCAGGGAAAAGACAAAAACATAGCTGAAATGATAAGCTCTGAAACGTCATTTAAAATTGGATTTGTTGATATCACATCTGCATATTAATTCTCTCGTGCATTTGCCACAATGAAGAAAATGCTAGGTAACAATGAATTAAACGGGTGATTATTTATTAAGCATCTTCAAGTGTTTAAAAAATCACTTTTAAGAGAGATTTTTGCAGTTTACACATATCGAGCCAATTGTTTCCTTCTGTATCAATCCTTTTACTTGCCAAATAAATGTAAAGGAAACGACCGCATGTATTGCAGATTTTGTTCAAGGTAAGACAGAAGAATTAGAGTTAGAAATTTTGGACCTTAAGAATGATATTTTGCTAAAATCCATATTATCAGAGGACTTTTGGAATACAGTGGACAGAGAAAAGTTCCCATTTTTTGAAAAAAAGTTGCATATAAAATTGAATCATTTTTCTGTTCGACATATTCATGCGAATCATTGTTTTCAAACATGAACTAATAAAATCAAGATATAGATCTCGACTCACCGATGAGCATCTTTATGATTGTTTGCTAACAGGATTATCGTCATACTCTCCTAATTATGAGGCACTGGCCAATGATATTCAATACCAAGGATCACATTAACATATTGATATTATATTGTTTTAAGAAATGTTTTCTTTGCAGTGTGTTTTTGTTTACTTTTTTACGTTTTGTAAATGCATTTCTCTGTGTGTATACAATTTGAATAATAATTTTATTATTTTGAAACATTTTTGTTTATTATTTATTAATAAATTTTGAAAATAAGAAAATAAATTATGGGAAAATGAGAAGTTATGGAAGGAGTTTGTCGATTAAAGATTGGTGGTGCCCGCCACCCTACTGATATTTTAGAACGTGCTCTAGAGTACAAAAAGGTTGGGAACCCCTGGGCTAGAGAATGCCACACTTCCAAAACGAGAAGCATTGCTCCCCCACGGGGGCGCACCGCCTCATTAGTAAACAACTAATCAACCCCAGGTGAATGAGGTGCTTTATTTTTTAAGAAATCCCAACATGCGTTGTAGTTGTAGGAATTAAATTTTATTTTTAATTTAATAATTTGATTAGTATCTATAGAAAGACGGAAGTCATTTCTATACAACTGTTAGCTCTATTTCAAAAAAATGTTTCTATTTCAAAAATGAAAAATTACATTACACGTTCTCTCTCTCTCTCTCTCTCTCTCTGTCCTCCTCTCTCACACACACGATCGCATGTATGCTAACACAGAACATAACAAAGTCAACATCGATTGTTTTTAAGCTTGCTATGCTGTCTGAGATATCAAAGGTGTTTTAAAAGCCACGAATCCCCTCCCCCCCCAAATCCCCGATTTGTCACCAATTCTATCTTTTCAAATCTTATTTTTAGCTATACGTTTCAATGGTTTGCTCTCTTTGGCTCTGGATTTCACCGCAGCTAAGTTTTTTCCCAATTTGCATTGTTTTCCATCTACTTATCTTTAAGCCTGATTGCAGTGTCATCCAAATTTTTGTACGGCTATTCACACAACTATACACATACATACTATATAATATATACACAACTATTCTTTCCTTCTGTTTTTAAAGATTGAAAATAGTCAATTCAAGAAATGTTTTCTTCTTCTTTCTTTTAAAAAAAAACGCTAACATATCAAACCCATTTAGACTTTGGCAAGTACATTAGACGACTAGCAACAGTCATAATTAAACATGTTTATTTATCATTCTTTTGTTTTCAACTAGTGGTCGCCATTGGGTAATCTCCAGCTTACCAAGAGACTTCTGGAGGCAAGGGGTGGGGGGCGTCATTTAAATATATACAATCTGATGTTAATTAAGATTTGAATCTATTCTATGCATCAGTTCAGTTTGTAATTCATTGTTTCAGATGTTAAGAAATGTGTGTCGTTGTTTAGCGTCGAGTTGTTTTTGTTTTTTTAATAATAATAATTAAATAACATCTTTTTATCGATTCAAGTAAATGAATCGTCTTTTCTAACATTATGGTCTTGTCTGTAAAGTAAGAAGCTGTTACCTTTTTTTAAAAAAATAGAATTGTTTCAACATAGTTTATTAACTTCGGGGGCAAGTTCCGTAGTAAGATTAGGGTTTGAGCTATGAAATCTTTTCCGTCAACATCATCTGTAACGTTATCGGGTTTATTTTAAATAGATATAAACGGACTGGGATCGATTCGAGTTTTAATAATAAACAGGATGTTGTTCCGCCCAAGACACGTTGTGAACTTTCACGTATATCATCGATCTCTGACAACTATTTTAAATGTTCTTTTTGTTATCAAATATCAATGGCATGTTTTAAAAAAATTAACTATGTATTGCTAATACCTACATTTGTTTTGCCAAAATTATTGACTTGCAGCTTATTGTTGAACATGTGTTGTGTGGTTGAACATGTGTTGTGTGGTTGAACATGTGTTGTGTGGTTGAACATGTGTTGTGTGGTTGAACATGTGTTGTGTGGTTGTTACGGTCTTTAAATTATTGTAATTTTTATTTGTTTTTGTTTTATGGTGTTACCTTGTTGTTGTTATTAATATTATTATAAGTAGTATCAATATTATTATTATTACTGTTGTAATAGTTATTATTATTATCATCATGATCATCTTCATTATTTGTTTTGTCCCATAACCTCTTTTTGTGGTCGTAAGGGGTTTTAATGTTTCCATTAGAACATTCTCGGGCTTGGTAGACCCTGGCGGCGCCCATCCCTCTCCAGGTCAGCGGAGGATCTTCTTAGCGTTAGTCCTTCATCAATATTTTTATAGTGACTTTATTCCTGGGCTCGATCACACGCCCCTCAGCTTGTGAGGCGAGCGCACTATTGACTTCGCTATCCAGCCGTCATCGTCATTATTATAACTATTAATAATTTTATCTTTTTTTTCGTTTTTTTTTAAAATTGCTATTATTTTACTATTACTCAATATTTACTAAATGAGTTTTAAGTGTGCTATCCCTTCTTCTAGTAGTTCTAGTAAGATTTTAAACAGCTGCCATAAAATTTTATTCCATAACAAATATTACAATAATACGGTGCCTGTATATAATCTTTAATATTAAGATTGAAAGTAGGAAAACACAAAGACACAAACATTTTTTTCTTGATAAAAATAACAAGCCTAAGAATGTGACTAGTTCTGAGACAAGCAACCACTCGCATCCCAAATCTAGTAAATAATTATAAAATAGTATGATCCTATGAGATCTCTGCCTCCACCGCCATGAAAACAAAACAACACACAAGTTATACAGATTTGTTTAAGATTTATTGTCTTAATCCCTCGTAGATTGTTGAGCAAAAATATCCTCAAAAGTAAAGCTTATCTCAAGGCGTTGTTAAATTTTACTCAATATATCCTTAGGAATTATTTACTGTGTTTACTGTAAAGTCCTGTTTATTTTTTGTTCAAATACCTTTACTATAAATCGTTTTGATGTTGTTTTTGTTCATTAAATCCTCCAAAAAGACACCAATGACTTGAACTAAGTCATCTCCTGCCTTCGTAACCCCTAGTCCCTCATCCAAAAAAGCCACAAAAGAAACGTCTAGCATCTACCGTAAAATAAGTGGGCAGTGCTTTCAATGTGGAATTTTTTAAAATTATTATTAATTTTTTAAAGCCACTTTTTGATGCCATGACAATAACGACGTCAACTATCTCATTAGCATTACATCAAAAAAAAGACGTTCTTACTAAATCTTACTGAACATCTCCGCGGATGCCACTCTTGTGTTATTAATTTTTTTCTTCACAATGGCCCGCCCATGTTCAGAAGGTCGGATGGCGCACTTCCAAAGAGGGATCACGTGGTTGTTATAATGGCATCACTGGTGCTCGACGTCACAACTTTGACGCCTGGCTAATCTGGGCCCCAGTACTGTACAGCTCGGTTCATTTCATATTCAAAGCAAATCTATTATACTTTATACGCTTAAAGTGACTTGTTTCAGTGCACAAGAAATATCTAAGTCTTTCTGATAGAATTCTTGTTGATGTGTGGTGCATTGTATAAATACACATTTGAATCAAAGAATTTTTATTAATGCAGAGAATATTAAGAATTTGTCCGTGAAAATGAAATACGAATATCGTTGATATAGGTAACGGACCAATTTCATCAGAACGTATTTAAGTTTCATTGTAAGATATGTCGAAATTTTTAAGTTTAAGCTTCCTCGAAGATCTCAGTACAGTAAGTCGGTTGATTAATGTCTAGACGTGAATCTGTTCCTTAAAAAAAAACACTTTTAACAGTGTAGGCGTGTGCCATCTCGCAACCAGTCGTGGTCACTTTAATCGCGTTAATTAGACAAACCTACGTTTACTTCTAAATAGTTTTTTTCCTCTTTTTCCCATGCCTTTAGGGCCATTCACGTTTCCAAGTTGTTTACAGCTGTTGCCTAGTGATGGATGATCACTTCCGGCTACTCGGTACATTGGTGTCGAGAGGGTTCGTGTAAACTACAATACTTGAAAGGCTGTGGCTGACAACTGGGCGACGGAAACTGGTCTGACCCTACTGCTGCACAAGAAACGTCTTCCCTCGGAGAGGTGAATAGATGGGTGTTTCTTTCTAAAGAGCCCAAATAGGTCACGGCCATGACTTATTGCGTAGTTATAGTCCAGAAAAGATAGCACCAGTGGCGTAGCTAAGTGGGGCGGAGGGGCGGTCCGCCCTGGGCGGCACACATTTTAAAGGCTGCATTTGAAAAGTACAGCCATTTCCGACAGCCGCCCTTTTTATTTTGAAGGGGTAAAACCAAGTAGAAACAAAATTATTCGTAATTTCGAGTCTTAATGTATCGGTCGCACTACAATTGTTTGATTACAAAGTGGTTGTTATAACTAACGCTAACCCGTTCAAAAATTTAAGATCGCTTTAAAAAGGTATCGATTTGTTAGAAAAGTTAAGCGGTATACGTCACAGATGACGCTTTTATATGAAAACTAAACACAAAAACACTTCACCGCTCGGCCGAATATTACGTGTTATTAATATCGCCACAACTGTTTTTGAATGGAATTACGACATGCGCACAATGATGCCTGAACAAGTACCTACATGGCATGGTGGCTCAAATATTGTTTTTAATGTGTGTTTAACTTTAAAGTACTAATTTATATAACTGTTTCAGGTCAGAAAATTATTGTAAGGAAATTATTAAAGATTAAATTTATTTTGTTTTTACTGCATTAAAATAGCATACATAATTTTTGCTCATTTTTAAAAAAAATATTACGCCTATCCAATTAAAGTAATGTGTAAATAATTTGAATTATGACAAAGATATGAGAATATTCAACATTTCTCCGTTAATAAACACCATAATATGCATAAATAATTTCACGAAAAAAAAACAACTAAAAAATTTCAAGCGTCTTGGAAAAATTGACATCTGAAGAAGTAACTAGTAATACGAGATTAGATATTGAAATCTTTTTCTTTTCTATGTTCGCAATTTATGGGAACCCGTCTTTTTTTTAATTAATGCAAACCGATTTCATGGAACAAAGAGATGTGCTAATACAAAACGCTTAATAATATTTCAGCCAAAACAATTTGTGAAGAGTTAGAGATATGAATTAAACGCCCAGTTAGAAAGAGAAAAATATGAGTGGGGAAATTCAGGAGACGTTGTTCTATCTTTAGAACAAGAAGTGCAACGAGAATTGTTTTTATCTATGAACAGAATTATAAAAATAAAATAAAAGAACACTTTGATCAGGTGCATATCCTTGTAAGTAAATATTCGTGTATAATAACATATAATACCATATAACTTACTAAATGAAGAATTTGAACCTCAAATAAATTACTGTTTTGACATTCATAAAGAAAATTTCAATATTGAAGATAAAGAAAGGGTTCACGTTTTTATGGCTGTACTTACACTACAAGAAGAGGCATTACGTTAGAAAAACGGTTGGAAAGACCCCATGATCTAATAAAATTTATTCAACAGTATAGATTGGAAAAGTATGTACCCAACACTGCTATCAGTGTCGCTAGTTGTGAAAGGAGCTTCTCCAAGCTGAAGTTGATAAAAAAAATTATCTTCGTTCCACACTGAGGTATTTAAGACTACAAAATATTGCAGTATTATGCATAGAACAAGATATTAAAAATAATTTGAAATTTTTATAGCGTAATACACGATTTGTCTACTAGGAAAGTTAGTAAAGTAAATGTATAAATATGTTTACATACTAATGTATACAATTTCTTTGTTAAAAAAATCATTTATCTATATAAACACAATAAAAGCATATAAACTGGCAATTTTTTTTGTGAGCAAATTTGGAATATGTTTTGTGTCATTGAAAAAGAAAAGGTGGGGGGGGGAGGGGGCTTTCTTGTGGCCTTTAAAAAAAGTATATTGTGTTTTAATAAGTGTTTACTTATAGCTATATCATTTTATGCGGCCTCTTTTATTAGTGCTACCTAAATATGGCATGCAATGGTAAAAATGTTTCCCACCTTTACTTCGCTTCAATTTCAATTATTTATTCATGTTTATTAATTTACAAAATCCATCATATTATTGACTTAAGGGTCCTTCTATAAATGACGTCACGCTAATTTGGCTGATTTTTCTACCCCTTTCCCCTTGTTACACGTCGTCATAAAAACTTAGACCTTTTTCAATATGACGTCAGAAAGCTTTATTTTGTATTTGAAAATGAGCATGTTTCAAATCATATTTGTAGTCATTTAAGTATGTTATTAGTGTAAGGCTTCAATATAACATCGTAAACACGCGTGAAGCCCTGTAAAATGTCATTGAATAAAGTGTTAGAAATCAAATATTTAATTGAAACGTTTATTTAAAGTTTCGCGTTTTGATGTTACGTCACATTTATTAAACACACACAACCTCGTCACACATCGTCAAAAATGTGGGAATCCTCCCCCCCCCCAAAAACAGGTGCGTGACGTCATTTATGGATGGCCCCTAAAAGGGGCAGCAAATTGGAGACCGCCCCGGGCGGCAAACGTTCTAGCTACGCCACTGAATAGCACCAAATCCTATCCACTCAGCAACCATTCCTAGCAAACCAACAACCAATCCTAGAAAGCCAACAACCAATAATACTATTAAACCAACTCCCAATCCTATCAACCCAACAACCAATCCTAGAAAGCCAACAACCAATAATACTATCAAACCAACAACTAATCCTACCAACCCACCAACTAATCCTACCAACCCACCTACTAAACCTACCAACCCACCAACTAATCCTATCACAACAGCTTCCAAAAATGTTATCCCAGGTGCCGAATATATGATTTCCACTATCATCCTGCTATCAAAATTATATTTTAAACTAACATTACTTTAAGCCTTATTAATACTGCTACTAGTTACCAGCCCTATCAACCGAAGAGTATTAAGTATAATTCAGCAGACTGTGCAATTGAAAGCTACAGTGTCCAAGAAAGAAAGACTTGTCCTCTTGCTTGCCAATGACTTGCCGTCACCATCTGAAAAAACATGACCTTAAAACATTTTTAAAAAAAAATATTTATCATTATTCTGGTTATTTTTATTATTACCACTATTATTATCATTATTATTATTATTATTATTATAAGTAGTAGTGGTTGTAGTAGGGCGATAGAAGTGACCGCAATAACTATCGCGGCATTTCACTCATAAGTATTGTAGGAAAGGCTTCTGCCTGTGTCACACTAACACGATTACAGAGTTTAGCCTCCCGAGTTTATCCAGAATCTCACTCTCAGTGTGGTTTCCGGGCTGGTCGGTCTACCATAGACATAGGTGTTCTCCATACGGCAGCTCCTGGAAAAATGCAGAGAGCAGCAGATGTCACTATACATTGCCTTTGTTGATCTTCGTAAAGCCTTTGATTTAGTCAGTCGCAGCAGGCTATTTTAATCCTGGAAAAAGTAGGCTGTCCCCGACACCTACTCGCCATCATCAGACAGTTCCATGAAAATATGCAGGGTACAGTGTAGTTCGATTGAGCTACATCAGAAGCCTTTCCAGTCAGCAGCATCTCCAAGGTACTTCTATATGGAGAACTGGCATCGGGAAAGAGGAAGTCAGGTCGCCCATGTCTCCATTTAAAGATGTCTGCCAGATGGAAATGAAAACAGCCAGAATACGCACAAGTGATTGAAGTGTGTACAGTGTAAGGCAGAAGACCAACATACGTGGCGCACAGTTGTTAAAGAGGGCGTCATAGTAGCCAAGGAGCGAAGGATGGAGGAGGCTACACAGAAGAGCTAGGAGAAAGGCCAAAACATTGGGAAGCACAGAACTCGTGTGCAAAAGCTGTGGTAAAGACTGTCGCTCTAAGATAGGACTGCACAGCCACACGAGGAAATGCAACCCAACGGTGATGCACCATCGTCTCGCGACATGGAAGGATGCCGATTATGATTATTAGTGGTTGTAGTAGAAACAGTTTTTTTTTAATACTTTTTTTTATTAGAACCACCAATCTTTCCTCTAAGGTTCGTTGGTCCGTGTGAAAAGTGAAAACACGTGTGTGCAAAGTTGCACAATATCCATTTTTGTGCAATATTTTACCAAATTTGCTGTGCGGTAACTCTAAACTGCTACGCGACGTCGGTCAGTTATCTATTTAGGCCGCGCAGCCTAAATGAAGCGTAAACCACCATCACTATTCCTACTACTACTACTACTACCACTACTGCTACTACTATTATTATTATTATTATACTATTGTTGTTGTTGTTGTTGTTGTTATTGGTGGGGATACTATGAAACTTTGAATTAAAGAAGCTAAAAAATGCGCTGACCTTATTTCTCTGAGCATCAACTGTCCTTCCGATACGGAATTTTTCTTGTTATAACACTGGTTGAGCTCTGCTAATTGCCTTGCATAGAGCCTTAGGATTTGAATTATTTCCAGGTTCGACTCTTCATGGAACAGTTCCGAATTGTCGCCTAGATCGGCTCATGTGAGAGCCAGACCGGAAATCAAAAGCCCTGAAGGTTTCCGCTACTAGTAATTGGGGATTATTATAGCCAAACTTCAGATTATGGTTTATCCTGTTAAAATAAAACAAACCCGTAAAAACCAAGTTTTTGACTATAAATCCCATATATATAAGACATAACTAAAAGTATTGATTATGTTCAAAAGCGACAAATATTTACAGACTGAATCTGTCTTAACTCCGCTTTACTTTTAACCCGGGGGGGGGGTCGGGAGAGGGGAAAGGTCTTGTCACCGATCGCTGGACCGAGCTCAGCGTGACACGCAAAATGTAAACAAAAGCACGCCGGTACACCTGGTTAAAATACAAGATGTGTTCACCTCTGGCTGGCGTGAAGTCAATTGACCCGTAAAATGTAAACGATAGCGACCACTACATATAGTTTATAAAGATAAACTAAAAATGCATTAACTTAATTACGATGCGTTCGATCGATCTGAAATTTTGAAACGATGCATTGTTAGGTGACACGGGTCCATGTGCCAAATTTCAGCTCGATGGCTTCACGGGAAGTGGGTAATTTCTTTCTTTTGTTTTTCCGCGGTGCCCGCCCAAGACAGACAGAGAGACAGAGAGACGGCGGTGAAGTTAATATAAGGGATTTAAAAACAAAGTTTTTGACTATAAATCCCTTATATATGAGACAGAACTTAAAGTATTGATTATGATCCAACGCGACAAACATTTACAGCCTGAAACTGAGTCAATTCAACCTGGTTAAAACACGAGATGTGTTCACCGATTGCTGGCGTGAAGTCAAGTGACCCGTAAAATGTAAACAATATAGACTGCTACATATAGTTTTATATAGATAAACTAAAAATGCATTAATTTAATTACGGTACGTTCGATCGATCTGAAATTTTGATACGATTCATTGTTATGTGACACGGGTCCGTGTGCCCATATTTCAGCTCGATGGCATAACGGGAAGTGGGTCATTTTTTACTTTTGTTTTTCAGCCCGCCCGACGACGAACGACAGACAGACAGAGAGACATAGACGGCGGTGAAGTTAATATAAGGGATTTAAAAACGACAAATTATTCATAACTGAATTTGGTTTCAAATCTAGAAACACCCGGTGAGAATAGTATATAAATACACTTATATATATTCTACATGGTTGCTTCTTTCGGGTCATCGGTCATGATGCTAAAAGTTGTCCAACTTTTAAATTAGGATCAGAATTAAATGTAGAATGTCTGTCAATTCAGGGTTATTAAATCCCTTATATTAAATTCACCGTCTTGACCCTCTGTCTGTCGTGATCTCTTGGTCTCTTGTTCGGTCGGGTGGGAAAACAAAAGTAAAAAATGACCCACTTCCCCTGATTCTATCGAGCTGAAATTGTGCACATATACTTGTCTCACCTAACAAAATTTGTATAAAAATTTCAGATCGATCGAAAGTACCGAAATTAAATTAATGAATTTTTAGTTTATCTCTATGTATCTCTATGAAGGCGTCTGCTATAGTTGACATCCACGGTTCACTGCATTTCACTCCAGCCATCGTCGACCACAACCCAGTGTTTTACAGCAAGGGGTGTTCAGTCTGTATTTATGTAATTAAAATAAGTGCTTGTTTCCAGAGGCGTCACTAGGGTTGGTGTCACCCGAGGCGGTAGCTCATGGTGTCATGCCCTCGCGACATAATGGGCTGTCCATAAATGACGTCTCGCGATGTTAGCCGATTTTTAACTCCCCTCTCCTTCGTCATACTTCTTCACCGCTCCAATATGACGTTACAAAGCTTCCCCCTACCCAAAGTCGTATTTTATAATTGAAAATTAGCGCGTTGCAAATTATTTTTGTCATTTAAATATGTATTTAGTGTAAGTCTGCAATCTAATATCGTAACAGCTGTGAAGCCATTGAAAACGTCATTAAATAAATTGTAAACAATCAAATATTTTTAAGTGGAACTGTTATTTAAATTTGCGCGATTTTTATGTGTTTTAAACAACCCGTCTACCTCGTCACAAATGCGTGACCCCCCTGCCCCTAGGCACGTGACGTCATTTATGAGCGGCCCCTATCCCATAGAACTTCTCCGAATCTTCCAGTGCCAAATAAAGAAAACATACAGAATTTTACATTTTTGTGTCACCCTTTGTGATGGTGTCACCTGATGGGGTCATCACCCCTCTCACCCCTCTAGTGACGCCACTGCTTATTGTAACTTAATAATTAATTTCGTTACGATGACCCTTAAAATAGCACACAACAAAAGAGCGCAGATGAAGATTGCCGGCGATTGTTCTAATAGATGCTAATGTTTCAAGATAGACTACCAACGAGGTATAGCGTTCTTATGTTTGCGCCCATTTGTCATCGCTCTTTCATCGTGCGCTCTTTAATTTTAATGACAAGTGACAACAATTTAAAGAAGGAAAATGTTTCCAACATATTTCAGACAAGCCTTCAACTAAAAGAAAATTGTTTAGTAATTAATTGAATGACATTTTTTTAAATTTAAGTTTTGTCTGTCATACTTAAAGAAAATAAAATGTTATGTTTAAAAGTTTAGTCAACGTTTGAACGTGTCCAAAATTTAAGTGTAATTTGGCTTACTTTTGTAACTCTCAAAGTTAAAGTCAATCATTATTGAAGAACTAGGTTGTGCTGCGGCGCCGTGGCGCCTGCGGCGCCCAATTTCTTCAAAAGCCCAACTTACTTGTCATTTATGACATAAATGACATAAATACGAAATATTAAACTTTCTGAATGGAAACAAAGTATTTTATAATAGGGGTTTTTCAAAAAGCCTAAATAACTTATCCTTGTTTGATTAATACGAAATATTAAACTTCCTGGAATGTACACAAAGTATTTTATAATTAATCATCATCAAATCCTCTTTTTACATTGTTCCCTTTTCCAAAATTAAAATATGAGCTAAAACAATGACGTCATATAATATTTTTTACAGCGCATCTTTAATGTATAATCATTTTGCGCACCCATGAACACCTTGTATTTAGAATATATGATCAAACAATGACGTCATATAATATTTTTTTACAGTGCTAATCACAGCACGATTGTTTTAACTGCTATAGACTGTTGTACATCGTTTCTCGGCGCTCCACATCCAATGACATGGACTATTATCTATCTATCTATCTATATATATAATTCTCTTCGTGGTCGGACCCTGCGAGACACCAAGCTGCAAGTATGTTCAACTGATACTTATTTTAGAAAGCAGCGCACCAAATTACTGCAACAATGCATCAAAAGGTGTGCAAATTAAATATGCGCTGTAAAAAAAATAAAATAAATACACATCAGATTAAAAAATAACGTAATACATAACTTTCATTTATTTTATTTATTTTTATTTGATTCATCTATTATCATATTTAACAATTTTATGCGGAACGTTCGAAAAGTGTTATTTTTGGTTCACCCGTAAAAAATGACGGACTTTTTCAAAATAATTACACATGAGATAAAAAAAATAACGTAATACAGAACTTTAATTAATTAATTTATTTTTATTTGATTCGTTTATTATCATATTGAACAATTTTATGCGGAATGTTCGAAAAGTGTTATTTTTGGTGCAGTAATTTGGTGCGCTGCTTTCTAAAATTGAAAATAGATCGCGGCGCCACCTAACCGCATTACAAATTACATACAGACAACGGGAATTATGTATATTGATTATTTAAGACGGAAAAGGTATAACGTAGCATTTTGGCTCAAAAATAATTCAAATAAATTATCATCTCTTTCCCTGTTTTAACAAAATTAAATAAAGGATTCACTTGCTTATTTTTACTGCTGCAAGAATGTTTAATTATGAGTCGTAGACAAAATACTTGAATATAACAGATTATATCTTCAATAATATGATATATAATGGTCAGACAAGACGTTTTTCAATGTCGAAAAATTCGTCGCTTCAGTTGTTTAGGTGCGGTTCTGATAAATCAGTGGTTCCCAAAGTGGTCCCACGGAGCCCCAGGGGTCCTTGGAACCTTTCAGGGGGTCCGTGGAAAATTTAAATTGATTTGGGGTCCCTGAACAACATCAGGGGGTCTGCACAAGGTTTAACATAAAGTGTTAAAATTGTGATCCATTTTTATTATTATGAAAATTTTAATAAATAATAAACAAAATAGCATCTGAATGCTTTTTTAAAATAAATTAATACAGATCTTATGTGTTATCAGTTAGGGAATACGATGTTATTTTACCTAGAAAAGAAAGTAGGACTAGGGTAATTTCAGAGCTATAACCAATCAAAATAGTTGGTTTTTTGCAAGTTCAAGTTTGATGCGTAAGAAATACGAAATTCCTATAAGTAGGTCAGAAAAATACATTTTTTAACGTGAATCAACGATTTTCGATGTGTTGGGAAATTATATGTATCTAAATTGTATCATATTGTCAAATAGTTTTTCTCAAAAGAGCTTTACTGTAGCATTCCATTGCAAAAATTAATAATGATTAACAGTGGTTTGTTACAACAGATATGAGAATGAGTGAGCCGAAGAAAATTTGCAGACAATAAAGTGTTCTTAAATATTTGAATTATGGCTAAATGATTGGAAACAGATACTATAAGGGAAAAGTTATTTACTAAATTTAATTTTTTTTTATTTAAAGCTATACCCTTGACTTTATGGCATATTTAAAAAAAGCTGTAGCGAATGTATTTTCAGTACATTGTACTTGTACCATTCATCGACATTATTTATTCGCGAAAAATCTTAATCAAAGTTTGCATGGATCACTTCATTATGTCTTTAGAGCAGATAATAACATCAAAATTAATGCCTTGTGTGAGAGATTATTTGCTCAACAATGTTTGGAAAATGATGAAGACTATAAAACTTTACTTATTTACACAGAAGTACGTTGGTTAACACAAGGTGCATATTTAAATCGATTTTATACTCTCTTTGATTCAGTGTTGAAATTCCTTGAAAGTAAAGACAACGATTTTTTACACAATTAACACAAAAAGATGAAATATCACTTTATGACTGATTTATTTGCCGAGTTTGACAAAACTCATTTGAACTAAGAGGAGAATGTTGTGTTTAAAATCTTTCGAAATTGCAAAGCAGAGATGAAGACTTGCTTGCTTAATGTCACAATTAACTGCCCCCGATGCAGTCTGAACCAAAGATTTGAGGACATTCTTCACTTGGATATTTCCGACTGGCTGTTGAACCCTTTTGCGCGTGAACAAACTCGGATCCAATACACAGTTAAATACATACTAATACATGAGCAGCTTATTGAAATATCCACAAATGAGAAACTTAAACCAATGTTTGAACAAGGATACTACAAACTCTGCTAACAAATACAGATCTCAAATTTATATCCTGCATTATGGGTTATTGTACAGATTTTGACTGCTAAATTCCCGTCTTTTTATTTTGTAGACCAAGGATTCAATGCCGCTATAAACATCAACACAAACACAAAGGATTTGTGGTTGCCACTCACACACATTGAGTCAGACATAAAGTCACTCATAAACTCTAATCACGTTCATCCAAGTCATTAATTGTTTTAAGTTATAATTTCAATAAAAACTTCTTTATCAAAAGTGTCGCTTTTTTGGATTTGCATTTTTGTACTACGCAGTTTAATCACTTGGGGGTCCGTGTGGAAGTTTTGACAATAAAAGGGGGTCCATGGGTCAAAAAAGTTTGGGAACCACTGGTCTGTTTGATTCCGTCTGTCAGTAAAAATTTCGTCTTTATACTCAAGGGACATAACAATGGTATTTTTATAACACCCAAAAATGAAATACAAATACATCTGTGAATATATTTGTATACAGTATATTGAATATTCAAAAAAATAGATTATGGATAGACTTAAAGGGGAAAATGTGTTAACTTAAGTGCATCCTTATGTTATTTAATGCACTATTAGATTTTTTAAAATATTTAAAAACTTTTTTATAAAGATTTTTTGTAATTGTACGACGCGCTAAAAAGTATAACACTATTTGAACTTGAACTTTCTGTAATTTAAATTGATGACACAAGAAATGTAGCCAAAGCGGTTTGAAATGAGCTTTGACAACTATATATTACAGTCCTCAATAATAATGTAATTGATACTGTAACGTAAATTTAACGCCCAAGTACAGAAGCGCAAAAATTTGACTTACAACGTCACAATATCTTATCTCACGTTATCTGATCTATTACAGACGCTCCTTCTTTACAGAAGCTTATACTTATTGCGTCCTACGTTCTGACAAGAACGCACAAACCATACCGGTCTGTTAGCAAGTAGGGCTGTCAATATTGTTGAAAAAAGCTGCCCAGGGTACCCGTCCAAATTTGGAATGGGTTACCCACCACATTTGTGACGAGGGGGAGGGGGAGTTTAAGAATTGTGACGTCACGTCATAACACGCTACTTTAAATCAAAGTTCCACTTAAATATTCGATTCTTACTATTTATTTTATGACGTGGTACATGGATTCACGCGTGCTACGATATTAGAGTGCAGTCTTACACTTTAAAAAAAATCTAAAATGACAATAAATTGATTTGAAACACGCTCATTTTCAAATAGAAAATTAGAAAATACTGCTTTTAAAGGGGGGGTTTACAGCTTTGTGACGTCATATTGGAGGGGAGGTCCATGTTTTTGTGACGAAGCGTGACGAGGGGACTTGGGGGTAAATCGGCCAAAAGCGCGTGACGTCATTTATGGATGGCCCCTAAATTAAAGATAGTCTTTATTAGAAAGTAATAATGACACAATACATTATTTTTATGTTAGAACCAAAGAGAAAAGCTTCACTTCTTTAATAAAATTGAAGTTTTATGTTTTTCTCAATTGCACAATCTTTCGTGTATCAATGTTTTCAGCCATACCATGCTCTATAGCCAAAAATAACTATTGATTATATAATCTTGGTGTATTCATTATTGATCTTAATTAATTTATTATTAATTTAATTTTAGAGACGTAATTTTAACACTTTGCCTTATTTAAGACAATGTTCGAATTAATGATATTATTTTAGGCAGGGAAACTTCTAGCCTTTAAAAAACTTGAATAAGTTAACTGGTCTTGAATTAATTTATTCTATTTTTTTACTCGTGGGGTTAAAATATTCCTTGCATGACAATGACACGTGAGATATTTTGTATACTCTAATTTGAAGGCAAAATTTCAAAGTCCAGAATATTAGCTGGTGTACGAAAATCATATATGTTTTCTAAATTCGATATAACTGCAAAAACCTCACACGAATCTCTACAGAAATCTCGTGTTATGAAGAATAAAACTTTCTTCTCAACTGTTTTGCTACATAGCATGGATACATATTCGCTTCGATCACCAAACATTTGCTCTCTCGTTCTTTGATTAAAACAATGAGGTTTCCACATAAAATTTTATTTGATGCCAAAGCATCCTTTTAGTATTCCATTAGTTTTACTGGGAGAATCCTCTATTACGCATTTTTAACACTATACGTTTGTAAATAATTTCGAGCATCTTTGCTATAAATTAGAAAATAAAAAGATTTCATTGTGACTTCGTCAGTTCGTGTGTTGAGCTTTTTCTCTGCATCTATCAATTCTTCTATAGCTTTAAAAATAACCTCAAAATATATCCATGGTATATTCACTATTTTGTATCCTGAATTCTGTTAAATGAATTGCTTGTAGAAGCAATTTGATATTTCAAACGAAGTATGGACATGGAAAAGAATGCGTAACAACGTTCTAGTGTACTAAAACAGATAAAGAGTTAGTTTCAGTAGAAGTATCATGTAAACAAATTATGTTTAATGAACTTTTTTAGCAAGATTTGACATTGACATGTTATTTATTGCGTCTTTCTTGAACTCCTGCATACTTTTCAGCCATGAAGAAGTATTAACACCCGTTGGGCCTCTGCAGTCCATTATTTTAAGATCATCATTTATTTTAAATCATTTCAGAAATATCATAAGAATATTTTGCCACTTTGTTTTGTTCTCTATTAATAGTCTATTCGTTTTGTCCAATTTCTGATTCTTTCCAATTGCAAAAAACTTTGGTAATGTTTAGCACTTGTTCATGAGTGGCTACTTTTGTGTTTATGCGGCGCAAAGTTTTAATTCCATTAGATAGGGAATTTTATTCATGATTTTATTTATTCCACAAAATAAAGACATTGACATTAAAATAAGTTTGCTTTCAAAGAATAAACCATATAATTACGCTAACAACTTTATTCCAGTAGTTTACCTACGTTAACATCGATTAAATGTAGCAGCACATAATTGTCATGTTCGTACACTACTTCAGCCCCAATGTTTTTCAGCTCATTAGCATTAGTATTAAAAGTCTTAACTTTAGATTAATAAAAGAATAGTACTTTGAAATTTTGGAATTATAAACGTCAGCGTATTTTAATATAGTTCCTTCCATTTAAAAAAAATTATCTTGTTTTTTTCTTTTATTTTGTTAAACTTTATTATAACGTTATTTATTTTTTAGAATCTAATTAACAACGAGGAATTTGCCACCCACCCCCTCCCTCCACCCCAACAATTTGCCGCTCAGGGAATTCTATAAACTTATGTTTCAAATAGATAGGGTACAGTAAGATTTGATTTTACGACAGGAAAAGCTGTCAATTTTTAAGAACCGGTTAAGTTCATACTAGATCAGGCTCTGGTTTTTCGGAACAGTAGCATTAGTATCAGAAGAATTTAAGAAGTTTTTGCAGTTGAAATGTTCACATGCTTAAGATAATTCCTTTATTTCTTTTATTAATTTCTTATTTGGCTGTTATTTTATTTCGATTAAAAGCACCACTTTCTTATAAAATGTTCAATTTTAGAAACTTTATAAAAACTAATAGGAATTTGCCGCCCATGGTAAAGTGCCGCCCGGGGCATTATCCCCCATCCCCCCTCTCGCTACGCCACTGCCGTTCGAAACATCGCATAATTTTCCCGTCATGACCGCTATACAATGCTACCTAGCTATCATCCATGCATCTCATTCACACAGTAGCCACACGGCCGACGTCTTACCCATCTTTCGCTGTTAGTAACTATTTAATTTATTGACTTTAAAAACTGACAACTTTAGGTGTATTAATAAAAATCAGTTTTTGGGCTAGGTACAAGTTGTAATGAACACAAGAAACACAAGTGATATGGGAAAGGGTGCGGGTTATAGGAGTGGAGGGAAGAGGCGGGGGGTGTAGATAAACAACATTGGCTAGTCTCAATCGGAAACCCAATGTAGGCGTATTTCAAAGCAATGTTAGTGTCTAAGCAGGGGTAAAACACCCCTACTTTGACCTCAACTTTATAACAAAAACGAACACGGCCTCTTTCATCTCTATGCAGTCCATCCATATTATCGGCAGAGGACTTTTGTTTTCCTTATATGATTCATTCAAAGAACCAAAACCTTTTTGTGTTTGCGATTGAGAAAAAAAGATGTATCAAAATAAATTGCAGTTTGTCGGGACCGTATTTTATTTTTCGTTGACAGATATTTCCCGTTGACAAAATTTATCCTTAGATGTACTTCACAGCATATATTTGAAACAAAAAAAATTCATTTCCCGGGTACCCGTTGACAGGCCTATTAGCAAGCGAATATATCATATAGAAGCGGCGTTCACAGGGTTGTTTCCCTAACTAGTGTCACAATATAATAGGTGAACAAGGGTAAGATATGAATTTAACGGGGGGGGGGCAATTTTATGGTTTATCCCTGGTTGTAAAATACCCTAGCTACGCTTCAGTGGCAGGTAACATCCTCTAAATTTATAAAAGATTAACAGTTTTAACTTTTAAAAAAGTTATTCATCTTCTAGCCTACCATGAGCATGAAACGAGATGCAGATCTTAAAACTTATTTTCATTATTTACAATCTGAGCACGTACAGAACAGTGCGATTTTTTTTTAATGACAAGTTCTTGATGAGAGACAAGGGGCGTGAATTTTAGAAGACGAATGTATAGTGATTAGATTGCTAGGTCCCGGAGTGATTATCTGACATTTTTGCTCAACACTCGGTAGTATGTTAACTGCCTCGCGTATATATAGTAATATGGTAACATAAGGCTCAGGGAACATCACACTACTGATCGCGGGCTTCATTCGGCACGCCACATCAGCTTATCAGGCCCGCCAATGGTACTCGGCTTTGCTGAATAAAACTTAGGGAATTCGAGATATTTTTTTTAAAAATAAAATTGATTATTTTTGTTTTCACACGTGGAAAGCAATGTTCCATTTAGCTGCGCGGATATCTGACCGACGCCGCGCAGCAAATTTTTTTTAATATTGCACTTAAAATATATGCTGTGCAGATCGGCACGCGAGTTTTTTCACTTCGCACACTTACTAAGGGGCCGTCCATAAAGTACGTCACGCTCCAGAGGGGGGAAGGGGTGTAAGAAAGTGTGACAGTTTGTGACAGGGGGGGAGGGGGGTACAGCCATGTGTGACGTCACGGTGTTTTATATTAAATGTTAATTATTTTGTTAATAAAAAACAACATTTTTGTTCGAAAGTGTGACGTACTTTAAAGGGGGTGGGGGGGCGAGATTTGTTAAAAATGGTCAAAAAATAGCGTGACGTGCTTTATGGACGGCCCCTAACGAACCTTAGAGGGAAAATTGCTCGTTGCCATTTTTTTTCTGCTTAGTTTTTGAGAATCGGATATGTGTACACTGTACACTAGGTCTGATGTAACTATTTGTTTCCTTACGTCACATTATTTAAAGTCTAAATGAAATAAATATGTTGGATAACTTATGCCTTATGCTTTGCACACCTGTGATTAATAAGGCATTCTAAACTTTGTTGTTACCTGTCGTTCTGGGTTGCAAGACCAAGTTGTTGTTTTTTTCCTTTTTCAGTTATCCGGCACACTGTCAGAAATGTTTGGTGACCCCTAATATTACTGGAAAATATTCAAAACTGACAAGAGTAACACCATTTGTTAAATCATTATCACGTTGAAACACTAGAGGATAAAAGAACAAAGAGTAAAGTAATAATAATACATAAGGCAATTAATTCTAGCTTGGAAATACAACACAAAGATAATCTAATACATGTACAACCTTCAGTTAGACATAGGGATAAAAACACTTTTCTTCTTTCTTATTCAGTATGCAATAACCTGTGGCATCACTGAAGGGGGGGGGGTGCGGGTGGTGACACAAAAGTGTAAAATTGTGTATTTTCCCGTCATTTGGCACTGGTACAGACTCGGAGGAGGTCTATGAGGTAATTCGTGAGGGGGTGACACCAGGAGCTACCGCAGTGGATGACACCAACAGAGGCGTCACTAGGGTTGGTGTCACCCGGGGCGGTAGCTCATGGTGTCACCCCTCACGACTTAACCCACAGAACTCCCCCGAGTCTTCTTCTAGTGCCAAATAAAGGGAACATACAGAATTTTACATTTTGGTGTCAGCCCTTGTGATGATGTCACCCGGTGCGAAACAGTCGCGTTTGAGTGCATGCCCTTCAATGAAATTTACAATCTGGAGAACATCATGCATGACGACCTCCACTTCAGGTTCCAAATGTTTCACAAGCAGAGCTTGTCGATTGATCATACAGAGGTTAAGCTCAATTTGGTATTCCTCCCTCTTGCGAAAGCAGAAAAACCACATATACTACCCAACATAGTTGGAGCTCCATCAACAGATACAGCAATACAGTTTTCTTATTTTTAATTAACTTTATTTTTAAAAAATAATTTTTAAAATGTATCAACTCCTTGACATCGCAATTCGAGAGGAGCCAAAATATTTCCTCTTCAATTATTTGAAAACCTTTGTAGCGAAGACATAACACAAGCTGCGAATTACTAACGACATCAGTGGTCTCATCAAGCTGAATAGCAAATAATTTACTCGCATTTATAGAATGGGTTTTCTAGAAGGAAAAGTTTAGTAGTGGGCTTATCTTTAAAGCGAACACGTACACATGACTGATTAAAAATATATTTAGAGGATTTCATGTCCCCAAATTTGTCTCCGTTACCCCCAATAATTCCCTCTTTACCCCTAATGGGGTAATTTACCCTTGTTCGCCGATCCATGCTCTAACTCAATCGAAATTGAAAACTCTAATAAAAATTCAAGACTAGACATAACCAGGGCCGGATTTCCGCCTAGGCCCACAAGGCCCAGGCCTAGGGCCCCAGCCAGCCAAGGGGCCCTTAGTGGTGGAATCTTTACATAAGCCCAAATGCCTAGCTTCATTATCAAAAAGCTTTATCGAAAATAATAGTAAAATAAATATTTTTACTACATTTTGCATACATTGCCCAGTAGTCAAGTGCACGGGGTTCGTTTGTGTTGGTTTGTCATTGTAAGCCGCGTTCTGAGCTGCTGTTGCTATATTGTGGAGAAGACGTAGGGTGGGTGTGACAGATTGCACCACAAGTAAAAAATGGCACTACCCCCACTTCCTCCCTCCCCATACCACACACAGGACAAGACACCACTCGAGCCGGGATTTGGGTTTCAGCTTACAGATAATTGACAGGGACCGGGAGAACAAATTTTTAATGTCGACTGACTTGACCAGAGGCCAGGGAGATGTCACAGGTAGTTTATGGGGACCTGCTAAAGGTTTCAATGTAAAGTTCGTTTTAATGCATTTAATTAGATGGCCTTCTACCATTTCACCTGCATACCTTTGGTCACCAATATATTGACAGGGAAAATGTTAGATCGGGGAATAGGAAGCCAGGGAGGCAAGAGAGAAGACAGGGTGCCACGAGTCGAAACCGGGGAGCCATCGAATAGGTTTTGAGGCGCACTGTGGCTGTTGTGAGCTCACTTTCTAATTAGGATTTTTTTTTAAAAACAGTGGGGACTATGTTATGACTATAGAAGTTTTGACTGAGTTTGATCCTTTTCTGGACTTACACATAAACACCACGGTAACAAAGGAAGTGGCACAACATATCTTTCGTCAAAAATATGCGATGAGATGATTAATATCATGGCAGAAAAGGAAGAAAAATAAATAATTACAATACAATCGTGACTGAGATTTTAAAAAAAAATTTAAAAAGCAAAATATTTCTCTATTTCTATGGACTCTACTCCGGACATTTCTCATGTAGATAAATTTTCTTTCATTGTGAGATATGTCTCTGAAGACGAATATTATTTTGATGTTTATTAAAGTCACTAAAGTAATATAAAAAAATGTATATGTTCTGTACTGCAGCATTTAATTTGCTAAATTTCCAAATTGCTTCGAGATGGTTGGGGGCCCAAGAGTAAAAAGTGCCTAAGGGCACTGGGTCTCTTAAATCCGGGCCTGGACATAACCCATGGATATAAGCGTAGGACGCAATAATTTCCTGTATAGATTAGAAGGAGCGTCTGGTGTATGTTAATGTTATATATTATATATAAATATAAGATATGATTAGATTTAAGATAAGAATAAGATTAAGATGAGATAGACTGTTGACTGGTGCTTGGGGTTAATTGGGGATAATGACATTAAAGTTTCAAACTAAATTATTTTTTCATTCTTTTTTAAATAATGATTTTTTATAAATTTTAAATAATTCCATTCAAAATATTCAAATCATTCAATGAATGATTCATTATCATTAATGACTCATTTATTACTTACTTTTTTTTAAACAACGTTGAATTGAATTTACTTTAAAATATTTGGCTTTACGCTTTTTTAAATTATGTATTTCTTAATAGATCAGTTAAAGAATACAATGCAATAATCAAAACGGCGTGCCTCTATTTTTAGAGGATTGTTTTGTTTAGTATTAATAACTATAAGTCGATTTAAATTTATCTATATCAGCTGTAACAGTGATCTTTTTCCTGTTACCGGAAAACGGAAGTGAATGAGATCGAGGCTGTATATTTTGATAGCTGATACTGATACATTGATAGTGATAGTGATGTTGAATTAAATTTGGGCCACCGAAATTGGCTTAGCTGGATTCAACGAAGAGCTGAATAAAACGAGCTGATGGTTGACTTTGTAAAACAAACGCGAATAGCCTGGCCATTTCAATCTACTTTAGTCAATTGAAAGGTCAAGGTAAATCATTTGTTCGTGGCCAGCAATCATCATTGAATCATTCATTATATTATTAATTATATTTATATTATTATTATGTTATAATAATTATTATATATATAATATTACTATATCATATATTATATATGTATGAGTATGTAGTAGAGACTTACTGACTTACTGTAATGAATAACTTGTATGTATTGTTCAAAATCAGATTGAAAAAGGCCTTTACTTTACTAGCCCTTTACTTTACTATAGTCTATAGACTATATTATTACCAAAAACATTATCCGCACGGTAAACCGCACAGTTTTGACCGTGAGAATGATGCCAAACGATATCTAAAGGCCTTGGACTTGGGTAATGCATATAAAAATGTTAATAAAAATTAACAAATAATACTAACAGTCACTGTTACAGACTCTCACTTTAAAATTTTGACCGTGAGAATAATGTAGAACTAATTCAATTGTCATTTTAACCGTCTTTCGAGTGTCTGGAATCTTATATTATTTTAGTTTAGCAATAATCTGAGCGGACCTGCATATCGTTTGTTAATGATTAATCATTAATTAATTAATTAGTAAGTAATACTACGGATTTAGCTGATATAAAACTATACTATTATTAACTTTTCCATTGCAATCAACTTTATATTTTTAATCTGTACAACTAGTTTGTGCCGTGGCGCCCCCCCCCCTTTTTTTTATGGGCGCCTACGGCGCCCACCTTTTTCAAAAGCCCAACTAACTTGTCCTTGTATTAGGTACTTTGACAGAAAATTTAAATGTGGTCCTATATGCTTAAATAATATTAATATATCATTTTAAAGGGCTTGCTGAGACCTTTTCAAAACCACTTGTTTTGTCCTTCTATCTTTTATAGAAGTGGAGTTGTGAATTTTTTAGTCGATTGTTTTTGCCCCTTATATAACTTATTATAACCTATATAATTAACTTCAAAAACTTGTGACCCAAATTCAATTTTCGTTACACTTTCATTTTCATTCACAACTTTTTTATTTGTATAGATAACTGCACCAAATATTCAGCATACATTCTTAATCTAATATACAAAACAATGAATAAAAAATGTTTAAAGTAAATCAAGACTTTGAATTTTTTTATAAATATATTTAAAGGCATGTTGAAAAAAATTTTGATGAAAATTTTAACAAAAATACAAATGAATTCAAACATGTGCATGCCTATTGTATTTTTTATTGAATATATGGTACAATTAAATCAATAGCTATATTTAAATGCTTGAAGGGTAAGTATTTGACTTTACAAATAAAATTTAATGCAAATACTAAAAATTATTTATAAAAATAGACCACATCGAGGTATGATTACTAAAATATGAAATTAAAATTAAATTCAACAATTTAAGATTTCAGTATCTCATTTAAAGATAATAATGACAACTTTACTGTCAATTTTTCTGAGTAAATAACAAGTACATTGTATTCAAATTTCTCAATATGTAATTCATAAGCTTTGTCATTGTCTTCGTCATCCTCATCTATTTGGCAGCTGAAGAAATTCTGAATTTTGCTCAGTTATTGAAATTTATTTCTTTTGATTGATTTTGTAAATAATATTTTGTCAATTGTCAACATCTTTTTAAAAAGATGATGGTAAGTGAGACTTTTAAAAAACGTATTATTATTTATTATATAAATTATAATAATTTTATACCCTACACTTACACATACCAGTAAATCTGAAATAAAACGTTTACAACACATCTTCATCTATCATTATTAATTATAAGGCAAGGTAAGTATCAATTTGGACTTAGTATTAGACAAAAAACAATTATTAATTATGTTCTTAAATTAAATTAATAGTATTTCAATTTGATATTAATAGTATAAGTATAAGTTATAAGACTGTACTTGTAATAAGTATAGTAATAATATAATATAATTAAAATAACAATAATTAATATTATTTAATTAATTATTACTAAATTACTTTTCCATAACCAAATAAATTTAAGAAAATGTAACAAGAAAAAACATTACTGAATTACTGGCATCTTCCTATAATTTATTTAGCTCTGTACTAAAATTAATAAAATATATCATATATTAATAAGAGTATTAAGAGTAGCGATTACCAACAACCCCTTAATATTTTCTATATTAGGGGAGGTGACTCGATGACGATCGGCATTTTCTTCATTTTAAGCTAAGCTCATAACACTTAGAAAAATCATAACTTTTTATACCAGCTACTGTTTTCAACAAAATAAATTGATTTGGGTTATAAAATGAATTAAGTACAACTAATTGTTAACCTCTACAAAAGAACTCCCCATATAAAATTTTATTATGCAATTTATGTACATACCGACCAATGAGAATAAAACCCCTCATCACTAGAACACATAACTTGCGTGAAAATGATACCAGTGTGGTCGACTAAATATACAGTCTCCATCACTGATGACAAATTACACAAATAAACAAAAATTGTGACGTAAAGCGCAAAAATCAAGCGTCATCACTTACGCCCGTATAGAAAAACTGAAACGGTATTTGGGACTATCGAAATAAATACGTAATATTAAAATTTCTTAAATGTACACAAAGTATTTTATAATAGTTTTTTTTTAATTTTATATTTTATGTTTAAAGCCCAAGTAACTTATCCTTGTATGATAAATACGAAATATTCCTAAAATGTTAACAAAGTATGTATATAATATAGGTTTTACTGCGGCGCCCTTTGTATTTAGGGCGCCTACGGCGCCCACTTTTTTCAAAAGCCCAACAAACTTGTCCTTGTATGATAGCTACGTAATATTAAACTACCTTAAATGTACATAAAGTAATTTTAAATTGAGGTTGTAGGGCGCCTACGGCGCCCACTTTTTGGGGGGGGTCAAAAGCCAAAGTAACTTATCCTTGTATGATAAACACGAAATATTCCTGAAAATTAAACAAAGCATTTATATAATAATTTTTACAGTGCTAATCACCACACAATTTTTAAACTAATTTTAGAAAGCAGCGCACCAAATTACTGCACCAAAAAATAACTATTTGAGTCAATCAGCACTGCTTACAACGCAAAATTTAAAAAAAGCAGAGTGATTTCCCTTAACGTTAGGTGGCAGTGATAATTGAGCGTAAATATATAATATATTAATTAATTATGAAGTAACTTTTTATTAACTTACATACATAATATTTAATTGGACGAGACTCTGTAATAAAAAGAATAATTATTATTCTCCCCAAAACTAGCATTGTAGTTGTGGTCAACATAAATCCATTAAGTTAATTTAATTTAAAGCATGAAAAAACGAAAGACGATACAATGGTATAGCCAGTATAGCATAAAAATGTTAAAGTGAGTCTGTAACAGTTACTGTTAGTAACAGAATAGATAAGACAGGCATGGGTGGGGGAATAATAAAATGTTTCTGGGAAAGAGCTTGCTTGCGTGTTTGCAAACATCCTCACTGTGGTTGTAAAACGTCCCCCCCCCAAAAAAAAAGTAACATCGTCGTAGGATTCGATCCATAATGATAAATTGAACTAAGCTAGATTAACCACTCAACTAGAGAAGCTGATGAAATTGTTTATTATTTAAAAATTATAAGTAATTATCATTAATTGCACACTAATAAATTTTTATGGCAATGGTACTTTAAAATTTCAGTAATCATGACATTTTAATAAGTGTTAGCATATAATTTACACATTTTAGCCTAAATCGAGTGATATCGGCCATTATTTTGTCTACACAGGGCGCGTTTTTTTTTCATTGTGACCAGCCAACATAAGTAAGAGTAAGACGCATGCGCCGACGACCCGTGCGGATAATACTCAGCATTATTCGCACGACCAAAACCGTGCGAATAATCACTTCGATTAATAATAGGCTATAGGATGTTGCTAGTGTTACGACTAAAAAAAAACAGCCAGTAACTACTGCTACGACTAGTCATAGCAATAAAATTATTTCGTATTGTTACGACTAGTCGTAGCAGCAGACACTTGGAACTCAATAATCCTTTAGTAGATCTATTTTTTTGTATCGGAAATTAACTTTGGCGCAGGAGGATCCGAGTTTTTAATTTTTCGATGAGGGTGGAAAAATATTAATAAATAGGTACTTTCCACACATATTTCAGTTCCTTTTCCGGTCTGCAGCTCTCGGTGACATGTTGGTCTACATTTTAATAAGTCTCAATCGTATTTTAAATATCAAAGGTTATATAGGCCATCTTCACCTCAAAAACTTTTGCAGAAATTCAAAGTCTTTAGCTTTCATATTAAATCTTGTCTAGCTTTATGAAGTGACACACCCCCAATGACCCCCATTTTAATGGCGGAAGTCTCAGATGCTTATAAAATATTCAATTGTCTTTACTTTTAACATTAAAATATTTGATAATTGAACTTTAAAGATGATCTAATATGGACTTAGTTCAATAATATAATTAATTTAGACGGCTAAACCCTGCAGAGTTGATATTATGAAATTATGAAATTTCATAATGTACCGTGTGCAGACTAGTTGTCCTTGGCAACCATTACTATTCACTCAACCTCATTTTGACTCCTACTACTAAAATGTCTTTAATAGTTTCATTCATTAGTTGTGTCTGTGTGCAAAGTACACAGTACCAAAGTACCTACCTTTAGCCTTTACCTTCAGAGTAAATTGAAGATTGATTCATTTTTAGCATAACTGAGTAGGCCTAAATAATAAGACAACTGACTACTGTGGCAGAAGAGAGACAAGCCTTTTTTTGGATAATGGGATATGCTTCACAAAAAAAATTATAAATTTTAACCAATAACTTTACATTTAAAATAGTCAATTATATTCTTGTAAGAAAATGAATTTACTATAAAATAATAATAATTCAATCTATGTAAATCATCGCTGTCAGTTTTGCAAGAAAGCAGAATTACTAAGAACATTTCATCAGACGTTTGGATATTGATGCCAACTTTTGTAAAAAAAATTGTGTTACCTAACACATGCAAGGAACCCATCATTGCAATCTTCCATCATAATTTAAGTATAGAAAGGATGAAGCAATCTGAATAGCTGGTATGATCACCAACTGAACAATTACAGATTAGCATTTACTCAGGCTAAACACATAAGTTATAGTGTCAAAAGGCTTGGCTTAAGTTTATCAAGTTTAGCCTTTTAGCTATTTTTATTAGCACTTTTTAAATATTTGTTGTTCACTATTGGTGCTTGATATTTGTCTAGAGTTGTTACAATAATAATAATACACAAAAATATTATTAATTCTTTAGCCTCTTAGTCTTAGGTAAATCTTAATGTACATGAAATGTTAAATGCACATGCACAAAAGACAATTTTAAAAAAATTGGAATTTTATTAGCAACAACATCACAAAAAGCACACAATTTGTCATTGGTCTGGAACACATTTCTTTGGGAATAACTTAAAGGTTTTGTCTTAATAATAATATTTAAATTCTGTAAAGAATTGTCATGTGTTTGGATCAATATAAGTATTTCTAACTTATCTTGATGTTATCATTAAGATGTTGAATTGTCAATGCTGAAAGGCTAGTGTTAGGTTACCAAAGTAAAGAACTTTATTCCTCTGTGAACAAAGATTAATTACTGTTATATTTATTTAATTTATTTTAGAAACTGTGGGTTTAACACACACATTACAAAGTTTTTTAAATATACAATGTTTTAATTTGAAATTTTAATATGAAATTTGAAATTTCATTCTAAAATAATTTGTTTTCTTCCAGATATTTATAAGGATAATTCAAAAATCCTGCCAATGAATTTAAACATTTTTAAGTCATAATTAAATACATCAACCTCTAGAATATCATCTCTGTTCACCAGTGATGAAACAATGTCACTGGTGGACACTTCAAACCAGACAGAGAGTGACAATCTCGTCAATGCTTCAACGACAGATTCAGTTTTTAATTATACAACCTCCACTGCGTTTACAAACCCAGAGTCCAGGGGATGCCATATCAGTGGACAATATGGAATCGTCACTGCCATCATTGCAACCATCTGCATCATATTTGGAATATTGTACACCTTTTTTGGTAAGTTTTAGTTGTTTCCATTTTTAAATCCTTTATATTAGTAACTCATGGTGTCTGCTTGAGGCCTTGAATGTCGAAAAAACTTTGGATCGGTTTTTAACCCACTTCCTCGTACGCTAGTGAGCTGAAATTTTTCAGGCAGACTCGTGCCCATGATAAAAATGATGTATCAAAATTTCAGATTGATTGCTTGTAATGTACTGTAATTAAATTAATGAATTTTTAGATTATCTTTATTTATCTCTATGTAACATGTTATTTTTGTGCTAGAGTGCCGTGATGCATAGTATATTGAACAACCTTTCCTGTCGCCCAATAAGTTGCGTATTATATTGACAATATTTTTTAAAAATATATTCCCCATTGGTGTGCATTATATTAAACATGTTTTAGGAGACATAACTAAAATGTTGTATTTTTGGATTGTCTTGCGCTGCGTATTATAATGAACATTCTTTTAGTTATGTCTCATATATAAAGGATTTATAGTCAAAAACTTGTTTTTTATGGGTTTTTTTTATAATAAATAGTCTATTGTGAATAAACAAGAACTTTTTAAGGTACACATTATCCATTGTAAATTATTAAAGACTCATATTTAATTAATACATAAAAAAATTAAATTTTTGATATAAATATAACAGTTTAAGAAAGAAAGGGCTTTTATTACCACTATGCCAGAAAGTGATATTTAAAGAGGTGATTCTATTTAATAAGAAATTGTATCTAATATAGCAAAATAAATCTTGAAGTCGTCAGTAAGTTCAGATTGGTATTTGGGATCTTAAGAAGTTTTAGTGAAAACCATAATTTACTGTGATGGCTGTCTAATCAAATCCTAATACTTACTACCTGCTTAGAACAATAACATTCAATACATTTTACTTACATCTCCACCAACTACATTACATACTTGAGTATAAGTCGATCTTAAGTATAAGTCAACCCCTGCTTTGTCACTTAAAGAGTTATACATTTCTTTTCTATCGGTATGGTATACTCATGGTGTGGTAGACACGTGTATGTAGCATTAATTTATAAAATGTGTTAATTATATAAGTCGACTCCCTGATTTCCTGAAATTTTGAAGAAGAAAAAACTTGAGGTATTCTCTAGTATATACAGTATTAGCAAATGAATTTGTTTCCCACTTATAACCACTAGAATTAAAAATAGACATAGGCATAGTAATTATGTTAAAGCTTTTTTATCAGTTTTCTTTATCCCCCCCCCTCCCCGTTCTCTTTGATTCCAAATAGATAAACTCTTAAAAGCATTAGAAATAGACTAAGGTCACCTAACATCATATTTTGTTGCCTCAAAATGATTGATTTAAAACATGGTTTGACCTGTGAACCCTTATGGAGCACACATTAGTTTTGTTTTTAAATCTCATTATATTTTTGTATTATATTATGTATTTGTTACAACTTATCTTTTTTTTTCTACAGGATACAGATTCTTTAAAGCCATTATGTTCCTCACAGGATTTATATTTAGTACCATTCTGGTTTATATGATCATCAATGAATTTAATATTCTACCTCCCGAGGGCACCTTAGGATGTGCTATAGGAGCAGGAATTCTCCTTGGTCTTTTCACGATGTTGATTCCTCAAGCTGGACTGTTTTTAACTGGCTTCAACCTTGGTGTGGCAGCAGCTGCTGTCATACTTGTAATTGTGGAGCAGTTTGTTCATCCAGAATCCCTGTGGATTCCCATTGTGATTTTTGTAGTGTTAGGAATAGTATTCGGTGTTTTGAGTTTAAAGTTCCAAAAGGGTATAACAATTATAGGCACAAGTGTGTTTGGTGCTGCAATAGGTCTAGCTGGTGTGGACTATTTTGTAGAGCTTTCTCAGATGGCACTGTACATCTGGGAAAGGGTTATTGCGGAGCGTCAACAATCATTGTGCTGGTTTAGTTGGCTAATGATGGGTCTCTGGCCAGTCTTTGCAATTTTGGGTGCTGTCATTCAGTTTAAAATTACAGGACATGGCTTTAATCATCGCTTAGGTAAGAGGTTATAAAAAGCTTGCAGGATCATTAAATTGTCATGCTTATTTACATTTGAAAAAAAATTTAAGGAAGAAAAAAGTTAATTTATTAGACCAAGTTGTTGTTACCGTGTTGATTTTTTTAATCCTTTGATATAAATATATAAAATACTATATAATTTAATTAATTTTTTATTTTTAAATAATTTCAACATTTTTTAAATATATAGCTGATTACGCTCCTGAAAATAAAAATTATAGCTATTAGTCCATTTTAAATACTTAAATATTCATTGGTTTTGTTTTTCCAACCAATATCTAGCCCTTAGAAGTCGAAGAGAACAAAATGCTAATTTGCAGCAAATGAGAGTGCGTGAAAAGCGAGAAACACAACAGACCCGATATCGGCATTTATACCAAGCAAGGCGCGTGAAAGGAGATGTTATTTCACAGGTAAATAGATTGTCTAATTTTTAAAGTAAATTTTGGGTTTTCGATGTGCAAATAATTTAAAAACCAATTTGAATTTTATTAGACCTTAAAATCTGCTTGAATGCTCTTTTGTTTTCACCCACGCTGTCAGAATTTTATACAAAGTATTCAGCACAAGTTATCACCAGCCATGCAGAGTTTAACAGCTTTGAATACCGAGCCAAGCAATGAAGAAGAAAGCACTGCCACAACTACTTTGACCCATGTCACATGATGTGTTCATGGCATTGTGATGATCTCATGTCCTCAAAGTTTTTCTAACAACCACATTCCCTGGTGAAAATAATATGGCTCAATAGTGTTGGACAAAGTCATTACATTTAAGTGGGACTTTTCAATGCTCATGACATAAGCATAAGTTCACATGAACATTATTTTAAAAATTTGTATACACTCAGATTAGAAGCTATTTTCATATTTTGTTTGTTTTTGCTTGCATTTTTAAACTGTAGTGCTATTATTTTCGTAAAACTTAAATAGTTTTTTTTTAAATTTCAAAAACAGTTTTAATATCACTGATTTTTAAATAATGTAATATTTGAAAATTGTATAAAGATAAATATGTCTAGAAAACTAAAATATTTATGTCACACAATCTGCTTAAAGGTGATTGGAACATTATACGTTAAAAGGGAAATACTCTTTAATCCATCTATTTTTATTTTTTTACAACGAAAAAGTACAAGTTTTCGGTTGCATGTAAAATGGAATGTGACAGAGCTATGTAAGAGCTACAGAATATATGCTTTTAATTTTTGGGTGTTATAAGAAGCTATGATGTTTCTTTATTTTGGTCAGTATTTAAAGTTGTGAAGAGAGTTTCAAAATGTATACTCACATCGTATGGCGTATGGCAGTGCTTCTCAAACTTTTTAGTATGGCGGACCGACATGAATTTTTTCCCTTGCACCAGGGACCGGTGCACTATTTTCCCTGCACTGACGATTTTTTCTGTCCTTTTTTTTATAACTTCTGCAGACCGGCGGCGGATGGCCCACGGACCGGCACTGGTCCGCGGACCACCGCTTTGAGAAGCACTGGGGTATGGGATAGAGTGGATCTGCTACAATAAGAAATAGTAATAAGCGTTTTCAATTTTCTGTCACATTTAAAAAAAAGAAATTGTTATAAATAATCAAGGTGTGTTCATTTAATCAGTTGCATTGATTTCTTCCACATGAGTCTTGGGAGATTTTCACCATGATCATTGGCTGGCTGCCATCATTCTTTATTTTAGTTTTGATCAGTCACGTCATTTGATTTTCACTAAAATTCAACTATAGTATTATTATTTAAATTTATTTTTCTGAGTTATCCTTCTTCAATTATACTTACCACCTGTTATGTTTTACTTTTTGAAGAGTTCTTCTAAATTGTATTAAGTATTAAACATTTAAATGAAATGCAGTTGTGCAAAACATTGTGTTCTTCGTAACAGTTGTGCCATATCTGCTATATTTTCTAAGTACACATTTTCAGAATTAAAAGTAGAAACAACATAATTTGACATTGATGGGGATAACTAATATTTAAATTGGCTTCAGTGGCTGAGATTTAATAAGCTGGTGTCCAGATCTCACCTATCATGAAGTTTTTTTATGGATTAAAAAAATTCCTGTATTTTATTTACACATACACTTTCTTTCATGTATTCTTTGATTGTGATTATAAACATTTTTTTTAAAGCTTTAATTAGAGGTTCAGGAACAACTTAAACTCAATTTCAAATGGCTATTATAGATGCGGCTGAAATTTTAAATTACTTCTTTTTTTCATTTTGTACACAATTTATATCTGCTTTTTTCCTTTTAAAAAGATAAAGCCCAATATTTGATAAATTGTAATTATTTAATGTATATTTTTTTTAACATTATGAGGCTGGTTCACCTCAGTTTGTGTAGATGGCCTCTAAATGCTAATGAACGGTTTGTGGATTTTTCTTGGGATTTTAGTAAATTTACTAGAATGATTTAATGTTTTTTGCTTGTGATAAGCTCTACTGAGCATGGTTTTGTATATATTTATACATGCATATATATAATATTTCCAATGCTTTTTAAATGGCTATATAATAGATTGCTTTTACAGATTTATTTTTCACCCAGACTAAGTAGTACATGAAATCCTATATTTTGATACCTAAAACATTCCCTTTCAACTGGTGAAATCATTGTAACTTTCTTACATATTCACTGTTAATTGTTTTCTTTTAAAATATTATTTTTATAAGTTTGATTGAATGCATCAATAAGATTAATTTAATCTGAATATTGCTGAATTCTGTAAGGGTTCTCAGATTTTTAGTTACTGCTTCATCCAAGTTTGGCTTGGGACTTAATCTCTACAATAATTTTAATAGGATATTTGACAGAATAATTGAAGTTTTCCTTCTAATGGCTAATAATTGAGACCTACATGAAAGAGCTTTAAATATTTAGCTTTGGTCATTGCCTAATAATGTTTTTTTGTTCTGTTTAATATGTTTTACTAAATCAAACAAAATTCATTGAGAAAACATAACTGAAAGCTTGTAAATTTGTTTTATAAGTTTAGTTAAAAATGTAAAATTATGTTACTTTTCCATAAATCAAGTAATTCCTGTCAAATAAGAAAATACTTAAAGATAACTAATTTTTGTTTTCCTCTATATAATATAACCAGTAAATATATACTTTCTTTTTTTTCTTACTGAAAGAGAAATGTTTACTTGTTAATGTTTTGAAATCTGTTTCCATTAAGATTTTTTAAATTAATGGAACAATAAGTTTCTCATTAGTGATTTGTAAATGAAAGTTATATTTTCTACATTTTTTTATGCTTAATTGACTGTACGAATCATTTGTTTAATAATTACACCAATATTTTACTGTTTTATTTATTTGGGTGTTTTTTTTTAAAAACAATTCCCAAGATTCACTAAGGTTTGAATTAATAGAGATTGTAATTCGGTGTAGGTCAGTTAAGTTGTTGACAACTCAAAGTCATATATATATCTACGAATTTGAATTTGGGGAAATGAAAAATTTAAATGGCATTCCTATTTCAGCCTTAATCAGAAATTGACCAAATAAAAATTCACTTGAAATTGGTAACAGGTCCCGTCTCCTCCTTCCCCCCCCCTGGTTTTTTATAAATCTGTTTTCTGGGACTTCTTTGTTTATTAAAAAGTATTTATTAGTATTAATATTGTTATGTGTTTTTTGTATAGTTATGCTTGGGTGGATTTAAATGTCATTTATTTGAATGTTTGTACCCCTCCCCCTATTAAATCAAGTTCTAGTCCTTAAATGTTGGTTCCATAAACTAATTTATTCACTAACTGAAATAGCACCATCCATGGCAGCTGGCAAACTTTAAGACATTCCATCTCATGTTCCAACACCATATTTTAAAACCTCTTTACTATACAATATAAATTTTTAAAAATCTCTAATATATTTTTTAAGCTATATGTATTTTTTTTTAAATTTTTAATTAACACTTTCATTTTGAGGAATAAGTGGTGAGTTTACCCAATAATGAGAAATCTCATTTATTCAGCTATGAAACTAATGCCACTTTTGTCAGTTGATGTGGGGGAAAAGTGTCAAGGCATCGACTGCAGTCATTTTAACCTTACCTAGCGATCAGCAATGATATCATCAGTGGTTTTTTTCTCCCCCATTTAGATACAGGAATGCAATAAGCACCTTAAAAAATATTTAAATTCGTTGTAATTGCATCCCTTCCCCTCCCACCCACACCCTCAAAGTTGCACTGGCCTCCACAGAAACATGGCATTTGTGATGAGCCAAGCAGCTTTCTTACCTTGGTAAATAAGAGGAAATAAGTGTAAATAGCTGTGAGTTGTTTCTAACAAAAGTTTATTTATTCATTATATAACTGAAACCAAAAGTATTTTGATGGCTGGTACATTTGTCATGGGGAAACTGTTGTAATGCCAGGTAGAACCCTTTCCCTTATTTTTTTGTAAAACAAGCATCGTTGACTTACCAATCAAAGCTTATTCTGATATGAAAGATTTTAAATGTTTTTGATCGATGGCTTTTGCTGGAAGGGAATCACAATGATTTGTTCCTTTAAATATATTATTTGTGATTGAAATTATGTTGTTGTTTTTTTTATAAACGAAGATTATAAGTCATGAAATATTGTAATAAAAACTGACACATACATAAATGCATTGTTAGAAAATAAAACATGCTAGAATTGTTATAACATTGTTCAGATAAATGTGTTTTGAAAAGAAATGTAATAAACTTGTCTTTGACAATCAGACTGCCTATGACTTGTGGTATCATTATCATTGTTTGTAAGTTGGCTACTCCTCTGTTATGGAGAACAAACAAAAGATGGAGAACACTTTCTTTAAAGTCCCCATCAAGTGAAATGTCAAAAAAAAATTGCTATAGTGACTTAAATGTTAAGGTTAGTTTGAGGGAAGCATTTTAATTGATAATTTATATTCTCTTAGATCATTTCAAAATTTAAATTCTGAATGGTCTGTTCTTCATTACACAGAGATGGTGAACTTTTATTAACTTTGCATGTCATTATTTTCAATTTCAAAAAAAATAATAAATTATTGCTGCAAGCCAAGTAGAATTTCTTATGACAGATTGATTCTGTAATGACTTGTATGGTGAAACATGGGTTTCAATGCTGTGCCATGTCAAAATGTTATGAACGCAGTAGGTTCCCACCCATGACATAAAACTTTTAAGTTCAGAACTATTGGGATGAGTAGGGTGGTTCAGAGCCAGCACATTTTATCCTTATGTTTAGGGGTAGCCTTCTTGACTACATGTTTAAGGTACGCCACTGTATATGATCCCTCACTGTAACCCAGTCTCAAAACTAAATAAACGCAAGGATCAGAGATGAACAATCTTACTTTGTGTAAGAATTAGGGCTGCGGAAATTATAGATTAATCTCTCAATTAATCGTTAAATTTTTTATCGTTTAAAATTATTTTAATCGATAAAAATTCGATTAAAATTAAAGAAAATATTTATAATATTTTTTTAAAAATTTATTAAGAAATAGTTAATAATTTATAAAAAAATTTACGTACAAACATCTCCCGCGTAATATTACAATTAATTGTATTAATTTATGTGGACCGGCAGACTAAAACTAAAAATGGCTGACGGCATTAGCCAGGGAAACAGGGGAAATAACTCAATAAAATAAATTTTTAAAAGTCAATTACCTGTTTTTGTTACTTCCCTTGAAATGTTCAGTTTAATGATGTCATAAATTTCTATTTTTGGCTTTAACTTTAATCGAAATTATCGATTTATTAATCGATAATTTTTCAAAAGTTAACGATTAAATTTAAATTAATCGATAACAGCCCTAGTAAGAATGAAAAGCAAATTTTAAACATTTGATGTATTGGATAAGAAGAGTGTTGGTAAATTAAATATTAAACTTATGAATAAGATGAGGTTTTATTTTGATAAAAGACTGATTTTGGATAAATTGTTTAAGTTAATAATTTTCCTAGAGGAGACTATTTGTATTAAACGCACCATACAGGTAATCTTTTCTTTAAACAAAAATTACTTGAAATGTTTTGAGCACATTCCCACACCAACTTTTTTTTTCAAATAAAAGACAGTATATTGAAATTCAATTAAAAGAAAGTAATGACTATATTTGTTCCAGGGGACGTTTGTGAGGAGTTCCCTATCACACCAGGAATAAATTATATGACTTACCTCTTCAATCCTTCAGCATCAGCTTATGATATAAAATATTTTTGTGTTAAATTGGAGGTTATTATATTACTGTAATAGTTATCTCTTAGGATCAACAAAAAAAAAGAATTTCAATGAATAAATTGTCCATAAAATATATTTTTTATAACGATATGGTATTGGTCCACCATACCCATCTCAAATAGGTCATGCATGACAGTAAAAAAAAATGCGGGGCTAACTACAATTGTTTTTCCCTTAAAAACAGATTCAATGAATTTAATTTTTCCTTACAAGGCCCAAGTAAACAAAATAAAAATCTACATTTGGACAATCCTTGTTGATTCAGTGCAGTGAGTTAAAAGAACGTGACATACCTTAACGTGGGAGGATAGACCTTGTCAATAGATCACGAATGTTTGTTTTTTTCTAAAATAGTGTTATGAAGACACAAGATGCCCGCGTTTTGCATTTACTTTTGTTTATCTGACAAAGAAATCCCCATGAAAAGTGTTTTTTTTTCCTCGTCAAGTATCAAAGAATGCATCAACTATCATTCCGTTATTATTATTTCTGGGTACGTCATTAAATTTTAAATATAATAATATATAGGACAGTACCTCTAGACAAGTTGACTTCATTTCTTCTTTACATTTTAAACCATGCGTTTCTTTAAAAGAAAAAATAACGTGTACAAACAGCCAATGTTTTCCAGCTAAGGTTCGTTAGTCCGTGTGGGGGCCGTCCTAAAATGACGTCACGTGATTTTGGCCGATTTTTCATCCCTCCCCCCCCTCGTCACAAAATAATAGCCCCCCTCCAATATGACGTCACAAAGCTCCCCCCTCTTAAAAGCCGTATTTTCTATTTGAAATGAGCATGTTTCAAATCACTGTTTTGTCATTTAAGTATGTATTTAGTGCAAGGCTGCAATTTAATATCGTAACACGCGTAAATTCATTTAAAACGTCATTAAATAAATGGTAAGCAAAATTAGCATTCAAATATTTAAGTGGAACATTTATTTAAAGGTTCTCATTTTGATGTGACGTCACAGTTCTCAAACACACCATCCCCCCCCCCTTTTCGTCACAAATGAAAAAGCTTAGTGCTGAAAGTACTTAAGTCACACATTGCGCATTTTGAGATAATCTAGTTCAAATTTATTTATTTTTAATTTTGATAGCATTTAAATTTTTTGCTATTAAAAAATTGGACCTAATTGCATTGTATTGTTTTCAATTTTATTACAGTAGATTGGTCTACACCAGATATTAAATAAACACTGGGGTCGGGAATCGGGAAACCATGGCTCGCGAGTCAGATGTGACTATTAATGGCTGCATCTTGCTCGCAGACAAATGTTTCATTAAAATTAAAAATAATGTTTCTTCTTTCTCCTTTGATCTACGTATTAATTGCATTTAAAAATAATCTAAATCAGGTATAATGCGTTGGAAATACAATCTTCACCCTGCAACAAGCAGTGTTTGCATTTGAAATCAAGATAGAACTCTTCATTGTCGACATTGAAACAGGTCATTACTAAACTTTGAAAAACTTGGAGAGTTCAAAGCTACGTGCACATCAAGTGACCCTGCTCAACATCTTAATATTCAGCAGCTAGCAGGCTTCACGTCTAATATCCTTAATATCCTGCAATCTTTGAAAGCGCGCTTTGGAGAATTTCGCGAGCGCCTCGTCTTTATAAGTTCATCACCCATCCACACGAGTGTGCAGTGGACAGCACTGACCTGAGTTGCATCCCCGGTGTCTCCGTCAGAGATTTTGAGCTCCAAGCTGCTGACCTAAGGGCTCAGACATTTGGGTGAATAAGTTCAAGTCATTGAATAAAGATTCGGAAAGACTTGCACGACAGCAAGCAGAGTTGGCGAGCCAACACAAGTGGGCAGAAATGAAGGGGAAAAAACGTCAATACGCAGACCAGCTTGATGTCAAAACTAAGAACGTACTTTTTATGACTCTCTCAGACAAAAAGTTTCCCGACCCCTTCTTATTTTATTGTGACCGTCTCACGCAGTAGCGTGATGTCATTTGTGGACGGTTCTTGTGAAAAGCAACATTAACTAGTGTGCAAAGTTGCACAGCATCGACTTTTTATTCAACATTTTACACCCCAAAACCACATATTATCCTTATACCAATTTCCTGCGCCGTAACTGTAAACTTCTGCGTGGCGTCGGTCACATATATGCGCGGCCGCACAGCTTCAAGGGAATATTGCAAATAGCCATTGTCTGAAACAAACGTTTAAGTCATCCCTCCTAATGAGCTTCTTAAGTCCTATCCTTTTGAATTATTTTTTTAGCCAATAGGAATTACAAATATACTCATCTTTCGAATCCACTACTAAATTATTTACAGATATTCGCCTTGAAGCTGAGCCAAAATAGTATACTCATAGAAAGATGCACGCGTGTACACACCAATGGCTTAGCTGCAGCTGGCTTGAAATTGAAATGGAGGATTGATGACAGAGTTCTGCAAGTTATTTATTTACCATTGAAGATGGAGTAATTATTCCAAGACATACGCCATTAGAGAGTGCAGTAACATATAGCCAAACTTTAACAAAATACGAGAGCATAAGGAAACACAGAATTCAAGACTATTATTTTGAATGATAATTTTAATTTTTTTTTAAATGGAACTTAAAAATGTATAACTAGAAACTCCACTTCATGGCTCCATAGACACAAACTGACTTGATCATTGCAATTATTTGCCACATCCATAGATGTCATTAAGAACAAAAGAAGAAAACAGTTTTTAAACCATTTCTCAATTAAATCTGAATTTACTCATGCATCCTTTACCTTTTTGACATTAAAATCTGAGAAATTCATTTTCCTAGTACATTAATAATAGTTCAATATAAAATAAAGTTTCCTTTATTATGGAGATATTTCTATGAGTATCAAGCTTTTTAGGATCAACACATAACTTTTTCATTAATCAAGGAACTTACATGAAACATGGTTCAAAGTTAGTAGAATGGACTTTTAAATACAGTAAATGCAGCAGTTATTGCATGTACTCAACTTAGTCAGTTTGTTTTTTTTAATTATGCAAATAAAGTAGAAAATAAAAATGACTAAAAAAATTCAGTTTCAACATTTTTTTAATACTATCTATACAATATTCAAATAGGTAAATTAAATGCAAAGCTTTTTTTTTATGTTTGATAAATTTCTAAAAATAAAGACCCTAATATAAAATCATGTCTTCACTATATTTCTTGAAAATAAGCCTCAGATTTTAAAAGGATAGCAAGTTATTTAAAGATATTTAACCTAACTGAACTAGCAAAGTAAAGAAATTATTTTTTCTCCATATATATATATTATTCAGCTGTATGTGCAGAATTGTTGTTTTTTTTTAAATAAACATTGAAGTGTTGGTTTCTTCCGTAAGAGGAAATAAGCATACATTATATGCATTAAGTACTAACGCATAAACTGTGAGCGATTTCAGTTCTTTAAAAATAAGCTTACTACATAATTTTCTGGCAGTCATCATGATACAAAGTGATTATAAAGAACATATAAATAATATTAAATTTGACAAAAGAAATGTATAGTCTTTATTTTTAAGAAACTGGCAGAACATTTCTAAAGTGCCACTAAATGTTTCATTCAGTGCATTATGAGACCTATCCAATACATTTAACTATTTCAAATACCAATCTATGAACTCTGAATAAGCAATTTATAAAACTATTGAACTAATAACTGCCACCAATTCCAAAATAAAAACTGGAATGCTTAATAGCTGAATTTGGAACCAGCAGTAAATGTTCCAATTACTTTTTGGTTGCAAATAAACATATATGGCATTCTTTTTAATGAAATAGATAATGCGTAGACGTATAAAGAAAATTGTCAAAAAGCATTCCAATACATGTCATTCATATCATTGACTACAGTCATTCATAATTTACATGAGATTGATGCATAGTGTCAAAAAACAAGTAGTTACAAACATTACAATATTTGATCTCTGCAAAATTCAACAAAATAAAAATTATTTCAAATAAAGACTTAAAAATTATTGTATCGATTCCTAACGAGAGCAAAGATGGGGACACTCTGGAATGTAATTATGTACATAGTAATTAATTAATAAATCTAATCAAAGGACTACTTTTGCCGTTTTGAGTATTGTTTTGCAAATGTTCAGCCCTTAAATTTAATTCAAAAATTGACTTTCAGATCAAAACAAAAATTAACATTAATTTAAACAGTATCAGTGTTGATTTGTTGTTTGTTGTGTATTTTAGGAAAATACATGTATTACTGCATAGTTTCATACTAATAAAACATATTGCGGTCTTTAATAATAATAAAAAAATAAGGAAAAATGACTCAATATGAGGTATAAAAAGATTTCTATAATAACTAAAACCTAGCAATAAAACTTGTAGTCACAAGATGTCATGGCCACTGCTTTCACATTCAATTTTTAAAATAAATCACTACCAGCACCATCTAATCAGAATAATGTTCTAAGTCCACGAGAGAGTCGCAGAGATAACACAGAGAAGAACTGTCGCCAAGGATGCAAACAAAAACTTGCTCGAGCTGTGTCCGTCGTCTGATAAGAAATGCAGAAAAAACGGATATGTTGTAAGTATAACTTTTTATTTAATTTTTTTTAAAATTTTATACAAAGTTGTTTACCTTTTATTATCTATTTAAATGTTAATACTAAATACAATTATGTATTAAAAATATCTCTACTAAACAAAATACCTAAGTAACAAAGGATAAATAACTATGTAAATGAAACAGTTAAGTCAAAATATATTAGATAACAGATAAGGGGATTTTTTTAAATTGTTATTTTAACTTATTAAAATAAGAAAAATTTAAAAGGTAAGAAATATGTTTTCTGAGGCGAAATGAACTCTAGAGTAAAATTAACTGCCAAATGATCTCAGGAAATAAAAAAAATCTCAATTCCCAGCCACATGTATTTCTTTTGAAAATTATAGGATTTTGTTTAATTAAATAATAAAATAAAATAACTCAATTAAACTACTTGAAATACACTACATGTATTTAAAAAACTGTCAACCATCATGAATATTTTAGTCCAGAATCTTCAAAAATAAAAGCTAATGAAAGTGTAAATTATTAGAATACTGCTAATTTATATTTAAAAATCTCTGCTAAATTGTTATATATATTTTAAAGGCATGTATGATATAACAAAGGAAATATCTTGATTAATTAAACAAAATTTTACTATCTACAAGTCATAACTGTATAAATTCCTTTTTCAGGTTGACATAAAATGTAACAATTATATATAAATCAACATGTTTGGAGAAAGAAAGAGGGGTTAAAATTTAACTTTGAGCAGTTTTCTCAAAGTGGGTGAACATTTTAAGCTGACTAGATCTAAAAGAGGATGTGTTTTGTAATTCTTTTTTTTTAATATAAAGTGGTAAAAGTGAAAAAGCTGAATGTATTAATATTATGAGAATAACTAGCATAAACGATTGTTATCAATACAGGAAAGAGATGAAGACAATAAAAAAGGAAAGAAAACTCATAATGTTAATTTAATAAATTCATTGGTTAAGTGTGAGACTCTCAAAAATTAGTATGATTAAATTCTTGGAATGTTTGGGGGAAAAAAAAAGCATTTAACACAACAACTATGATTAGTCTTCAGCATTATAAAACTATTCAACTAGATGAAGGAGAGATGGTCACACACAATACCTCTTTGACGTCCCATTCCTATAACAATTCATATTGGAAAGTAGTTAAATATTAATTAATGACAATGGAATTTTAATTTAAGATGTATGATTCAAACCACCTGTCACAAGAGCAATGAAGAGCATGCAAAGGAAGACCTTATTTCTTATAACAATAAACAAACAAAAGTTATAATTAAACTAACGACTGATGGAAAGAAAAGTGCTATTTAAGTTTAAGAAATAGGAAATATTTTTAACACGCTTTACTTTAACAATATCCTTGTCCTCGCCACTATTTTTTTTAAAGTTTCTTTTACAGTTATTTAAAAATATTTTAAGATCACAAGTTTGAATTTTAGTCAGTTTTCACAGTAACAAAAAGCTATTTAAAAAAAAAGAATAAACTCTGTTTAATGTACGATAATAACCAAACAAAACTCAATTTATACTTCTAAAGTCAAAACAAAAATTGTTAGTAACATGCAATACAAACTCCTGCACCATTGGAACTTGAAGGGGGAAGGGAAATCATGCATTCAAATTTTAACTATTTGATGTTTTGTTTGTACTGTCTGGAATGTGATTTGGTTTTCTCGTTGTTATGACAACTTATATTCTAAAATATGTGTAAATATGTTGATCTGGCTTGTTATTCCTCCTTCCCAAATTTTTTAATCAAAGTATTCAAAAATGTATACACTTAAGATCAACACAATTGAATACCTCTATCTTCTGCTTTAGAATTCTCTGTAGAAATAACAAACCATTACCAAAGACATGTTAGCCATTTGTAGAAATAAAAATCATTGAGAAATGGCACCTCATTGATGAGGATCAATATAACCTTATAAATGCTATCAGGGGAATAATCAATATAACCTTATAAATTTTATTAGGGGGATTTGATTGTAAGTAGAAGACCTCAGTTTGCAATCGTGTGTTGATGGGTTGGTAAAATTAGATTTAATTTATTTAAAGATAGAAACACAACCACAACATTAATTACTACAAATGTACCTTTCTTGAAATATGTTTTCTTTGTTATCAATGGCAAAATACAAACATAAATATGTACATGTTCCTGGCTTTAAAAAAAACTCAATAATAGCACTTTATTAAAATTACCTTCAGTCTTGTGCAGTGTAATCAATTTCCTGCTTATATGCCCATCTTCATGCTCCAAGACAAGTTGATATTTATTATCAAAATGATCATTCAAAACTCTGTTTATTCTAAGTTTGACTATGGTTTGGCCTGGTGAAACATCCTGATGAAGATTGGGAAAGGTGATGAGACAAATACAAAATTAATTTAAAATAATAGTAACTCTAACATAGCTACTCTTGAAACATGAACAATTTTTGTATCAGCACAAATATACCCTATAAAATACAGCTTTGTCCATTGTAAAATCTGCATAAAAAATTTAAATTACCATATTTCACCACATAGTAGTAAGTCTTGCCTCTGCTCATGTTAAAACATGGGAGGCGTTATACAGAGATTTCTCCCAATAACAGGTATTATTTTTAGTCCATGCTAACGAAGTAATTATATGGCTAAAACTAAAATGAAGTAATTATCAGTAATGCTAGTGTATAACCCGTCAAAAATGACGGAAGTTTTTAAAATAAATACACAGATTAAAAAAACAACGTAAGACAGAACTTTAATTTATTTTATTTATTTTTATTTGATTCATTTATTATCATATTGAACAATTTTATGCGGAACGTTAGAAAAGTGTTATTTTTGGTGCAGTAATTTGGTGCGCTGCTCTCTAAAATAAGTAGCACTATAAAACAAAATCGATCGCAGCGCCACCTAACAGCATTACATCCATACAGACAACGGGAATTATGTATATTGATATTTTAGTTTTAGCCTTTAGAAAAAGTAAATATTTTAAAATATACATCTGAATGGCTTGCTAGTTGGTGTAATATTAATACTTAGTAATAGTAATAGGTAGTGCCAGTCATCATCATCATCACCCTTCGTCCCATCTGGGGCATAGGCCGCGAACAAAGTCTCTCCAGGCATCCCGGTCCTGCGCCAGTCTCTCAATCTGCCCCCAGCTGTGCCCGCTCATTTTTGTGTCTGCCTCCAGTTCTCTTCTCCAGGTCATTTTGGGACGACCTCTTTTCCTTTTGCCTTGGGGGTTCCATGTGAGGGCTTGTCTCACAATGCTAGATGTAGGCTTTCTGAGAGTGTGGCCAATCCATCTCCATCTGCGCTGGCGTATTAGCTCTTCCACTGGCTCTTGTTGTGTGCGTTGCCAGAGGTCCTCATTGGTGATGACATTTGGCCAGCGGATTCGGAGAATTGCTCGGAGACATGTATTTATAAAGGCTTGAAGCTTTTTAGAAATGGCTGCTGTTATTCGCCATGTTTCTGCTCCATACAGTAGGACAGGCTTTACTGTGGTGTTGAATATCCTGACCTTGGTATGAAGAGTCAAGTTGTTGCAGCTCCAAACTTTTTTTAGCTGTTTAAATGATGATCTTGCTTTGCCAATTCTCACTCTTACATCGGCGTCTGTCCCTCCTTGTGTGTCGATGATGCTTCCAAGGTATGTGAAGCTATCCACCTCTTCCAGATTTGTTCCTTCCAGTGTTATTGGAGTCAGGGTGTCCACCCAAATCTGGTCCAAAAAAATCCTACCAGCCACCAAAAAATCCTACCATCCAACCGACAAGTAAAAGTTATTATGCGGACAAGTAAAAGTATATATTCGACAAGTAAAAATTTAACTTTCGGTATTGTATGTTAACATATGCTACCACGATGACTTGCACTGGCCCGCATGTGCTTTTGTGAAGACATATGGGTGTTCAAGGCTTTTATGCCTGACGATCCTATAAGGTAAGCTTGACAACAGTACTTGCACTTGAACTTTTCACGATTTTCACTTAGTTGTTCAAGCCACTCAGAGTAAGAAGTGTCTTTTAACCAGTCTGAATTAAAATAACATTTCCCCATGTTGATGGGATTGATAGTGTTTTTTGTAATAGTATACAAATTGTCAATATCTGGATAGTGAAGTAAGGAACAAAATTAAACTGACAAAAAGTAAAGTAGTCTTAAGACTTTAGTCAAGAATTTGCCTACTGCAGCCTACCCTAAAAATGTTAGTTAACACACTTTAAATTGTAACCATTTAACTAGACTAGAATCTAGATTTCTATATGTTTAGCACATAATTTTCAACACTGAACAGGACTGATTTTTAATCTATTTAATCATAAAAAATAAGCTTTGATTTGAAACAGAATCTAGATCTAAACCTATTTAAATAGTTGCTTTAATAGTTGTGACTTTGGCATAACGTGACTGTTTAAGTATTTTAAAAGAAATTAACTGAACTAGATCTAGATTTTAGACGTGGCTAGGCTAAGCCTAAGGTTTTTTTCGTTTTTAATTTTCACAAAATACTAGATTAGAGAGATCTATTGACTTCAAGCAGACAAAATGGCGACTGCTGCTAAAGCAGCTAAACAATAAGCACAAAAATCGTAGTTAACACTGCTCCCATAAATTTTTTGGAGATATAACAAAATTAAATTAATAACTGGAATGAATCTTCATACTTTTCTTGACGTTTTATGACCGTTTTTAAGAAAATATGTTCATTTATAAAGATACAGGGCCTTGTCAAAGTTTTGAATCGAATGGTCATTTTTTTTCTCTCTTCCAATTACTTAGAATCTAGACTAGCTATTTTGCTGTCAAACATAGATCTATGTCTGCCTTAACTTAAAAGTATCCCCCATTAAAAACTTTTACAATACTTTAATAGTTGGGGATAGATATCTATTATTTACTCAGATCATGATATATTTTTAACCAAAATCCTAATATGAATATCTAGATCTAGTATATTACACAAATTACTATTGCGCGGTTACTAGATCTATACTATGGCTAAGCGTAAGTAATTTCACAATTTCTATCTGTTTCAATCACAGTGCACTTAACGTTTACAATGCCATCTTTAACGAGAATTATTTTGTTTAATATCTGTAATTTGTATAAGTTTAGTTTTCGACTTTTGTTTTAAAACACACATTTAACTATAGATATATATACGATATGATATCGATATGGACAGGGGACTCTGTCATAGGTAAACAACAGTTTTTATACCGCTGCGAACTAATGGTATTTCTAAACCAAAACAATGTGCAACGTGAGCTTCGTCATTCATTTATTTATATCTTTTATCAGACCGAGGAACGTTTATCCTAGCGAGATTTTAATTATCCGACCGAAGATCATTTATCCGACCAAAATCCGACTTATCCAACCACAAAATTTTTATCCGACTTAAATCCGACTTTCCGACTTCGGTGGACACCCTGGGAGTGTTGCTTGATGTGTTTATTTTAAGGACTTTGCTTTTTCCCTTATGGATGTTCAGGCCAAGGCAAGCAGAGAATTGTGCTACATTGTTGGTTTTCTCCTGCATCTGTTGCTGTGAGTGCGATAATAAGGCCAGGTCGTCCGCAAAGTCCAGGTCATCAAGTTGTTTCCATAGTGTCCACTGGATACCATTTCTCTTCTGCTCTGTAGACATTTTCATTATCCAGTCGATGGTTAGCAGAAATAAGAATGGTGAAAGCAGACACCCCTGTCTGACTCCGGTCTGTACCTCAAAAGCCGCTGTTGCTTGTTGGCCATGGACAATTCTACATGTAAGTCCTTCGTAGGAAGCCTTAATTATGTCAGTCAGTTTTTGTGGTATCCCGTAGTGTCTTAGTAACTTCCACAGGGTTGGCCTGTCAACACTATCGAAAGCCTTCTCATAGTCAATAAAGTTGATGTATAGTGGTGAGTTCCACTCCAGGGATTGTTCCAATATAATTCTCAGGGTGGCAATTTGGTCAGTGCATGATCTATCTTTTCTAAAACCTGCTTGTTGGTCTCTAAGATGGGTGTCTATTGCGTCCCTCATTCTGTTTAGCAGCACTCTGTTAAATACTTTGCTTGGTATGGATAGCAGAGTTATTCCTCTATAGTTGGAGCAAGAGCTAAGATCTCCTTTCTTTGGGAGCTTAATGAGATGTCCTTCTTTCCACTCCGTCGGAATCTGTTCTTCCTCCCATATTTTCTTGCCAGTAGTAACTTATATAAATATTAAAACTCACTATATCAACTATAATAGTTCGGTGGGCTGACAATAATTTTCTACTTTAGCATAGTACTTAACCCTAACCTCATAATTATAAATTATAGATCATTGAAAGTAATTGCAAAAGAAAGAATCAAAAAGGAAAAAAAAAGAAAATGCTCAATCGAAGCTCAAACCCCTACCTGATACTTTCAGTTCAAGAATATAACGCACTACCGTGAGACCACAGAAGCTTAAGGATCAATTAATTTTTTTTAAATATTATATCAAAAGCTTTAAAGTGTCGGGGTTTTATTTTACCGTAGTACCCGCTATTGGTAGTCGAGTACCAATAGACGCATCCAAAAGTAAATGACGTACGTGTATGTTTTATCACACTCGACAAGTAGTACTGACCTGTATAGAATTTTAATTAATGGTCACAAGACCAGCCAAAAAATCTGCGAATAACGCTAAGAATTATGGGAAAAAAATCTCTGTATAATGGTCAGCGTTATACAGAGATATCTTCATATAGCCACTTCGTTAAAACATTTGACAGAGACTTAAATATATTTGCGTAAGGAGCATTTCTGCTAGGAAACAATCTTTAAAAAAAAACAAATTTATAAAGACAGGTAAGATGACCAAAAATAAATATAGAAGAAAAAATTTGATGTAAACTACATTGTTATCATTGCTGATTAGCTTATTAAACTTAAAATTTTAATTTTTTATTTTGAGCCTACCTCTTGTATAACATCATTGAAATCACTAGACTGGCCACCAGCTGGAACTTCTACCTCATTGATAAAATATTTGAAGGACTTCAGTTTACTATCTTGGTGATTAACAGTACACATGATAATATGATTGCTCTCCCCAGTATGAGCATAGGAGTCATTGCAAAGTATTTCTGGTTCATCTAAAAGAAAAAGATTAAGCTAGTGATGAAATGAATACAATAACAAATGGGATGTTGTCTGAATGTTTTTACTTGAATCTATTTCTAAATACTAATGTATCAAAAAAAACTATTACTACTATTAGCAGGCTATGGCATTTGACAAAACTCTTTTAATTAATAGAGCCTTTTTAAAAAAAAAGCAAAACTTCTTAAAGGCCACTGGCGTAAAACTATTTTACAGTTACAGTCCCAGTACTTACACACTCTGACACTGATGGGAAACTTAATGGTTAAAGAGTCACCAAGGCTTGACTTTGCTGTGCACTCCAAATCTGCACCTGATTTGGATGATGTTATATTTAACCGGCCACTAATTGTTGTGCTGTTGAGATATACAATTTGCTTTTCAGAAAAAAAAATTCAAAGAAGGGAATACATTTTAATTTTTTTTTAAATTCAGACAAATCATTGAAGAAATTTTATTATTTGCAAAACAAAATATCAATTCTATTCTGATAAAATCCTGAACTTAACATTAGCATTTTTCTTTTCCTGCAATATATTTACTAATTGGTAAATACCTGTACTTCCTTAGATCTCCCGAAATAAGTTCTGAAACTGGGTCCTTGTGGCTAACCTTGTCTCCGTGTAAAAATATGTGAATATCGGTGACTGCAGGATTGCTGCCTTCTGCAATACAGCTGAAGTCATGTGTACCAGAGTCTAATTCAAAGGGCTCCTCCATACTATTATGAATGACCTTGCCATTGATTTTTAATTTCAATGACTCAAGGGGTCCTATGTGAAGGTTTTCAAAGATGTTAAACCAAACAAATCAGTTTATGGAAATACATTTAAACTCCATGTATACATTTCCTGTGTCCATTTTTTTTAAAGTCTCTGCAAAAGGTTTATTGTGTATTCAAAGCATAGAAAATGGGAGGAATTCAACAGTGATTGAAACAAATAAATGCGTGAAGCGTGTCTTAATTTCAGAGGAAAAACTATGAATCATGGTAAGCCCACCAATTACAGCACTCCTTTCTTCAGCAACTTATTCAGTCTATATATGAAGTAATATGAAGTGCCATGTTAGTTTTTAAAACAAAATATCTGACAAAGAAAGCCTAGAACTAGAATAAAACATTTGAACCACTTTGCTTAATTAATTAATAAACTATTTCTAATAGCTTTGTTCAAAACTTACTTTGAACTACAATTTCAATTTTATCTTCGCTTTTTTCTCCTAGAGCATGATGCTCAACACGACACACTAGGAACCCATCATCTTCATTTCTAACTGAAATTATGAAAATAAATATAATGTTTATAAATTTATAAGATTATATAAACAGCATTTTAAAATATATGAAACACAAATCATCTTCAAGAAGTATTTATTAAACATTATATTTTCAAATTATTAAATTTTCACTATGTTTTAACAAAAAGCTGCCTTACTCTTTAAATTGATCAAAGTTTAAAAAAGATAATAATAATCTGTTACTAACAAAAAACTATACCTTGGAGTATGTTTAAGACCATATATGTTTTTTCACCTTCCGGAACGATGTCAGCTTCATAATACAGGGGATCTCCATCTTCAAGATTTGCAGCCTTGCTAAGAACTACTTCCTTTCCATTGTGCACTTGAATAATTTGAGCATTTGTCTTCAATACATAAAATGCATCTTTGTTTATTAGGCATTTAAAATCCAACCGTGAACCGAGACTTGTGAGCACTGGACCTTTCTTTTCAAATTGAACTGTCAGTGGTTCACATTCCACAGTTGCTAAAAAAAAAGGTTATAATTGTATTAACTGGTTAATAACAAGATGCTTTTAATTGAAAAAGAAAAACAAAAAACCACTCAATATATTCCAAAAAAGACGGTAGTAGTAACTATAAATGTACACATATGCACATAAGCTAATTCCTTTACGACGTGACAAGGTGCAAAGCCACAAAAATTAAAAAGGAAAGCCAAATGACAATTAGATATTTGAGAATGCTACAACTTAAAATTAAGCAAAATTTAACTTTATAATCAATAAAATCAATGCCCACCCAAAGAATATGTATTTAATCATCAAAAATCATCTTAACACCTCAAGGTCTAAAAGGAAGTCACAGAAATTTCTCTTTAAATGTCATTTTTGACACTGAATGTTTGGGTTAACAAACTAGCCCCTTATCGCCTACTTACATTTGTTTGTCAATTCAATTTTCCAATATTTGTTTAATATCAATACTATAGTAATTTAATAGCATGACATATTCATTCTATATTCTTATATTAATTTTAGGGTACTTGTCTGTTATCCGCCTACCAAAATTATTTTAATTTTTTCAGGGGTATTAACTGCTGGAAACTCTGCGAAACTTAGGCTATTACAATTTACAAATTACTACTAAATAAATGTTAATATAATTTTATATCTATAATTTGACGCGGATTCCCTTTGTGGCGTTTATTTGGCTCCTTGACTGATTTCCTTGGCCGCTCGATTTGTTGGGTGTTAGCAACGGTAATAGGATCAACAAAATTTAGGCTCACGATAAACGGTTTCGTGAGTGTAATCCATGCCGAATTTAAAAAATAAATAGTGATATTATATTATAATTGATAATACATAAGGCAGCCCATTTTTTTAATGGCAACTTTCTTTCATTTATCATTTAGATTGTTATTAATGAGTGTTGTTCTCATTCTTGTCAAATTTAAATATAGTTAAATTAATAAAGTGAATATAGTCAATCTTGTTTAAGTATAATTTATTTTATACTGTATAAGTATGGCTTACAAATTAAAATAATTTTAAAAATCTTGGTGGGCGGATAACAGACAAGTACCAATTTTAGTACAAATGCAGATAGGGTCTAAAAACTGAGACTATATTATATTTAAATTCAACATAATTAATTATGTTTTAATAGTAATAATAAAGTATTAAATATGATATATAAATAAAATATATTTGTTATTTTCTAAGACTTCATAGATATATTAAATTGAACATTATTAACATCAGTAAACAATATTAACTCGTAAACTTTGCTATGCCAAATTCAAAGTCAGTGTCCACTTGCCACTGTCCTAACAGCCACTGTAGCAAGGATTCCTCATCCTTTTCTGCTGGTATAGATTATAAAGTGCCCACCTTTTTAAATTAGTTTTTGAGCCACACCATGAATGATGAATTAGCATTGACTACTCATCTAATAAAAATTTGACAAATTAATCTGTACGTGTCGTGTAGCCTATTTAAAATAATGCTACATAACATACAATTCATACAAAAGAAAATCAGTGACAGTGACTCATTACTATTACAATCATTATTCAATTATTCATTACAAACAATTATTTGGCCTACATACTACAGTCTACTGAACTGACTTCTGCTATGTCTGTTATGAATATGATTTGATAGTGCTAGATACAACAATTATAAAGTATAAAGCATAGCTCAATCATAGCTAATGAATGATAATGCCTAATAATAATAATACTTTACTAATAAAATAGTTTATAACATTGATAATCATTGATATTTTCATATTAATAAATAAATAGGTGCAAACAGTAAAAATTATTAGAATACGTATAATAAATAGATTGTGACTGTGAATAAATCCAAGTCAAAACGCAAATGCCTGGGCCTGGTCAGTCACACCTGTTGAATGTAAGCGGTTTTTTTTTAATTCAACAGGTGACAGGTGCGAATCAGATCAAGATCCGTTGCCTGATCGGGTGCAATTTAAGTTATAGAGCAGAGCAGGTTTGAACTACTCACCAAAACAAATAAAAGCTCCAAATAGGAGTGATATAACGTTCCTCTCCATTTCTTGTTTGTAATTTCCCGTTTATCGTTGTCGCCCTAGCCCTAGTTGAACACAGAACACACTACCGGCGACTGTACAAATTTAAAGTGACGTCAGAGGCGTGGGCTTCGTTTGGTTGGCTGGTTTTCTCGAGGTAAATTTCAGTTTGAAAACTTAAAAGTGTGCGAATCTAAAAATAAATACAATGCATTGAAAACAATTAATCTGCGAAATGTACATGTATTTTTCTTTTCATAGTATTTCAACACATATTAAAAGTAAAACTTTAATCACTTTATGCACTTTCGCCCCTTTTATGTTACTCATAGAATTATTAAATTGTTCCTTTGACTCTCTCCCTCCCCCCACCCCGTTTATCAAAAGTCTCAAGTACAAGCGTTATTCTTGCGCCTCATCTTAGATACTTTTCTCTTAAATCAGCGGCCCTTTATTAGTCTACTAAAAACACATAGAGGAGGCGTGTAGCCCATTTGTGAATACGATCTAGTAAACTAGCTCATAGACTGCACAAACTTTTGTTGTTTTTGTTTTTTTTTAACAAATGCTGGACACGCTCTCAGAAACGCTCTTGTAACCACGCTATGCAGAACGTCTGACGTCTGCACTCTTCTAGTAACTAGGACAACAAATGTTTTGAAGTCACGTCTCTGGTGGAGCAGTATAGTCAACTATAGGGCTTGTCATAGCTCAGACCAGAAAACGTTATGTCTCATTAAGTAACGCGACCACGGGTCAGACAGTGACTTCGTAAAATATTTTTTTCACTCATAACTAGGCCTATATATATATATATATTTGAGTAAAAATTGTTTTTATTTTTCTAAACAAAATAAATAATAACAAAATCTTAGTCTTGATCAACTCCATTTAGCTCACTAAAATTAAGGTATATTTAACGAATATTTGACTAAAATTTGTAATGAAATCAGTTCAACTGAATACCCCGGATGTTTCTATTAATAGATTTCCGCCATGAACTTATAAGGCATATCACCCAGAATGCTATTGCTTTACTCAACATACGTTCCCTTCCCCACACAACTGACCCCATACCAACTCGATTTAAAAGAGAAAAAATGCACTGGCTAAATTCTATAATGTAACGGTTCAATAGATTCATTACAAGGAGAAGCAGTATCAACAAAGTATCGAGTATCGAAATATACACACGCGATGGCCCAGTCAATGTAGTAGCATACAAATTAATCAGACAACAAGGGCAGAGTTCATGGCCTGAATAACGGGGGCAACCTTAATTTGACCATAAAGTATCTTAATACCCAATACCAATAAGTTAACACGGGCTTTATCGGGAAAATAACACTTGATGATTGATAATTTGAAAGGGGGAAAAAATAGGTTATGAGCGTGTAATTTAAAAGTCGCGGTCAAGTACGGCGGATAGTCTAGGGCCTAGGGCAGTGGTAGCGAACCTTTTTAGGGCCTCGTGCCCTAAATTCAACAAAACCCCACTTATTTATATATATGAAACCCGAAAATGGGGGTTTGGCTTAGCTGGTTTGATTTGGGAAGTAATATTTTAGTCGCGTGCCGGCTGATGAGGCTCTGCGTGCCGTTTGTTGCACGCGTGCCATAGGTTCGCCATCACCGGCCTAGGGAATCAAAGCAAATATATCGGAACCAGTGAGCAATTTCCAGTGATTACATTAGAACGCGACATGCCAGGGCCCGATATGGGTTCATCGAGACAACAACAGCTTAGCGTTAACATCTGTTCATGGCAGTTTTCATGTTAGGTAACATCATTATACGTACAGCCGCGCGCGCGATTACACATGTGTACTCATACCTTAAACCAAATCATAAATAAAAGTTAAACTTCAATTGGATGGAAGGTGTAAGTCATGAGCTAAATTTTGTTAAGGCACGATCCATTCGATTATTCGATTATTCACTGACTCACTCGTTCAGTGTGAATCATTTCCGATGTGTTTTATATCATTGTTATCTTCTATTTACTAAACTTAATACTCTAACCTTACACTTCCCTTTCCTAACATTTTGATTGGCTGACGTATCCCTCAGCTGACATGTTCCTTTCTTAACTTTATTTCGTGGCTAACATGTTTCTAAACTTACGTGTTCCACCCCCAAACGTTTTACTTCAATGAAATACTCCCTGCTTGACAGTTATAAACAAAAATGTCGCCCTCCCCACCCACCCGCCTTTGAACACTAAAACCAAAATTTTCCCAGTATTGACAACGACTTTTTCAACGGGTATCACTCCAACAAAATAAAATATATTCACTAGGGCTGTTATCGATTAATTTAAATTTAATCGTTAACTTTTGAAAAATTATCGATTAATTAATCGATAATTTCGATTAAAACCAAAAATAGAAGTTTGTGACGTCATTAAACTGAACATTTCTCACGGACATTGAAAATTAAGAATATTTTGAACTAAATTTCATGACAATGTGTTGATACTTGATTTGTGCTGAAGGTGGTACGTTAACGATGTATTTGATCCTTTAAAAGAGAATTGTTTATGGCAGTGGACACAGTAAACGTTTTCACCATCTTCAACTTTGCCATCCGCAGTTAGCTTAAAAACAATATGTTTGCTCAACTTTCTAGTTATATGTTTAAATTTAACTGCGCTGATGCTGTCAGCAGGGCCGTCTTAACGCATAGGCCCGTTGGGCATTTGCCCGGGGGCCCACGAGCATATGGGCCCCATGGGAATATGTTTATTTATATATATTATGTATATTCATTTTTTATTCCTGCGGGGGAAGTTCCCAACACTATTTCTTTGCCCGGGGGCCACAAATGGTGTAAAGACGGCTCTGGCTGTCAGCCATTTTATAGTTGACGTCTGCCGGTCAACATAAATTAATAAAAATAAATTTTAATATTACGCGGGAGATGTTTGTACGTAAAAAAAATATTATAATTATTAATAATTTATTATTTAATACTAAAATTTAAAAAAAATATTACAAGTATTTTCGTAAATTGTAATCGAATTTTTATCGATTAAAATTATTTTAATCGATATTTAATCTATAAAATTTTTAACGATTAATCGACAAATTAATCGATAATTTCCGCAGCACTAATATTCACTTAAATGGGGTTTGTGGTGGGGGGTGTAACACGTTGTTTGTATTTTATTACAGTGTGGCATTTTCGGTTTTGTTGATGGGAAGTGGTGACTTCCTGAAACAGGTTAGCGTTAAGGGGGAGGGGTGGGGGAGTGTGGCAACATTGTGTTTATGAGGCTGCGTGGTCACACAGATTTCTGACCGACGCCGATCAGCAGTTTAGAATTACCGCGCAGCAATTTTTGATGAGGATAAAATAATATAAATGTTTGATAGGTGTACAATTTTGCCACACAAGTGGACGCTGTGCAACTTTGCACACGAGTTTGTTGTTTTGCACACGGACCAAAGAACCTCAAAGAGAACAGTGTGTGGCACTAACCTTCCCCACGGCATGTTTTCCACACTCTATATCGAACGCTTCCAATGCTCCTCCTCATTTCAGGTTAGCCAGACGCAATTACTAGCGACACCACAGGTGTGAACAACCACATTAATCATTTATGTCATACCTCCGTAAGTTTGACACCTTAATTACCGTCACCCAAATTCGGCAACTCACCAAGCGTCGCAAGAAAACAACAAACCCCCATCTATGATAATCGCCTACCGTCTCGCGGTTGTGTTACGCAAAATTGGCTATTGTGGTTAATTCACCAGGAGATTTATTTTTTTAAAGCTCTGCTGGGAAACTCCGCCGGTGTGTTAGATTGGAGATTAACCTCCTTAATTATTCTTTTCGGGGTGGGGGTGGGTGGGGAGGGGGCTAGGACTACGCACCTGATGCCACAACCCCTAGACTAATTGAGAAATATGATCCAACCATTGGGCAGCAGTGGCATATACCATTCGCCGAGCCCTGGACTATGTAGCCATCCTGACTTCCGCGATTAGGGTTTAAAGAGTTAATCGCTCCGAGATCCTGCAATCAGCTACAATGGGTTAATATTTCCAACACGTATCTTTAGTGTTTACATTTTTCTTTTGCCGCAGACTGAATAAAGGACTAGCTGGGTGAATGTATACATGCTTAAATTTTTTTTAACTAGTCTTTGGCATGGTTCTGTTTTTATTTTAACCAGCGGTGTATACTATTTCAAATTTTTTTCAGTTCAGCGTAAAATGTGTTTTTAAATTTGATAAAAGTCAATCTCCAGGTGGATTCCTAATCGGTGTATTGTGTATGTGTAGGGGGGGGGACAATTTGTTCTGAACAACTCGAGCCAGTCATCATCATCATGGAACGACTCGATAAATAAATAAAGGTTGCAAACGTTGCACAAGCGATACGCTTTTGAGATGATTTGCACAGTATGAGGACAAGAAACATTGGTTGAATGGAATAGTCCACTTGTTCAGGGTTGTGTGGAGGAGTCCATTTGTTCAGGATTATGTGGAAGATCCCACTTGTTTGCGGTGCTCATTGAAGCGGCGCGCGGGAAAGTCTGACGATAACAATTGACCGAAGTGACAGACTTCCACGCGTAAACAGGTCGTTGCCGTTCGGTTTCGTCGACTGTAGACTGTGACGTGAAGTATTTCAAAAATTCTTGCCAAACAAAGACTATGGGGGGGGGGTAAGAGGGGTACCAGAAGTAATGAATCCAAGTACCTTAAAGTGTGTTCGCCGCCAACGGAAGGGAGTATTGTTTACCTGTGTCGTCTGCCCAAAAGAAAAAGGAGGGGCGAGGGGAGGAGGGATAACTGATACCTTCAATTTGGGATTGCACAAGGACGACAACAAAAAGGAGATTTTCTATTGCTAATAGTAATAGTAAAGGGTATTTGTTATGGTTGTGGCACAGAATAAACTCAAACTTTACAGAAGTTTGTTCGTATCTTCTTTTATTTAGATTTAGATCAAAAATAAATGTTTAATTGAGTGAATGGTTAAGGCAACAGCTAGTAATCGTTGGTAATTTTACAGTATCAGTAATGTCAAGTGCCGTACATACGAAGAATTGAACGCGAGTTAAGATCAGGTCCGGATTTAGACTTGATGGGGCCCTAAGCGATTTAAGATATTGGGGGGCGGGGGGTGGCGGCCTTTAGAAGTACAGAAATTTTATGTCAGTGCCAAATATGAGGAAACAATCCGGGGGAGGGGCAAGAAGGTGGGGGGGGGGCTAGCTATAGCTTGGTTAGCAAATAGGTAAGATTAAGATCGCCAACATACTCATTCATATCATATAGTTTTAGTATAATATCGATTGCAAGATGAGACAACGACCACGTAACGAAAACCACGTAGTGTTGTTGTTGTTTTTTAGCCTTTTAAAATTCAAAACATGAAGTGGGTCACGTGACCACACCAGAGAGCTATAGTACCGGGGGGACCCCGCCACGCAGCTTTGGTGTGTAACTAAACATTGTTGCCTGTGAAAGAGTGCGCTGTTGACACTCGCCACCCCCCTCCCCCAACCTCACACACCGCTCCCCACCCCTTACCCCTTGAAATCGATTGTAGCGCAAAACCCCCATCTCCCCTACAATTAAGGAATGAATCTGAAGTTAAAGCTAAATGACGATTTCATTATTTTAATATAATTTTCATATTTGCTTCTAGAAGGGGCACAATGACATGGCATGGGTTTAATCAATGGATAACATAACTGAATCACGTGATATGATGATGATGCAAGTCTTAACGTACCAGCCGATACAGAAACTTTCATTCGAATCACCTATCACACTATCACCTACATGTATGTATATATATATATATATATTATATATATATATATATTATACTAAAGCATATCTTAAATATCGTAATGTAACAATGCGGTTTTTAAGCCTTAGACTTTGCAAAAGAAAAAAATATATTTAAAAATCGTGAGTAGCCTATTGTATGAACTAATATTAATGTAGCAAACGAAGTCTTCTGGAAGATTTAAGTTCTATTCTTGGTTATTTATTTTGAGGTCAAGAGTAAAGGGAGGCAATGACAACCTAGCTATTTGCACAAATGCTCTTTTGAAATAGTACATCCTCCGATAACAACGTTTCCTATTCAATTCTTGTTTTGGGGTAATATTAAAAGATTTTGACACTCTTGCTTTGCCATTTACGTTCATTCCTCCAAAAAGACAAACAACAATAACATAAAAAACAAAATGTATTTAAGGTCTAGCCCAGGGGTCGGGAAACCATGGCTCGCGAGCCAGATGAAGCTCTATTGATGGTTGCATATGGCTCGCAGAGAGACTTTCCATTACACTATACAATTGTTCAGACTACTTTGATCTACATATTAATTGCATGCATATTTTTTTTAAAAGTCTGCATGAAGCTTAATCTCACCACATATCAACCAGACTACAAAGCCATGCAGCACCATAAGTCGCATATATGGTAAGAAGTACTCATTATTGATTAGCAACAGCATAACAATGTTATTAAAAAGAATTCAGAGACATAATTATTGTACTTTTAGTGTTAAAATTAGGGGCCGTCCATTAATGACGTCACTCACCACAAAAAAAAAGGGGGGGGGGCTCACACATTTGTGACGTTGTGTGACGAGGGGGGTGGGGGTCTTTAAGAATTGTGACGTCACATAAAAAAGGTTCCAATTAAATATTTGATTTCTTACAATTTATTTAATGACGTTTTAAATGGCATCGCGCGTGTTACGATATTAAAGTGCAGCCTTACACTAAATACATACTTAAAATATGAAAAAGGACTATTTTGAGTGAAAAACTGTGGCTTCTATGGGGGGGGGCGTTAAAGCTTTGTGACGTCATAGTGAAGGGGTGTCTAAGTTTTGTGACGAAGTTGACGAGGAGCAAGGGGGGGGGGTCGAAAAATCGGCTATAATCGCGTGACTTCATTTATGGACGGCCACTTACACAAAATGCACACATTTACTTGAACTTTTGGTTTTAAACATAGTGTATGGCTTTCACAGAATTACTTTTCAAAATATGTGGTGTTTATTGTTCTCTCAGACAAAAAGTTTCCTGACCCCTGCTATACTTCATGCGTGGATAACAATGATAACAATAATGGACGTCCCCCCTCCCACACAAACACACTTTTGATTTGATTTTGTGGACATTGGTCGAAATAGTTTTACTAACATTTTAAAATTGTTTGCTTCTTGGCATTGAAATTTTTTAAGTATCCTCGAAAACTATGCTAAAGACATGCCCCTTAGGAGCCATATAAATTACATGTATACAATTTTTAAGACTAGACAAAACACTGCGGGGCCGGTGGTGGCTACTAGGGATCCAAACCAGACCGACTAATTGCGCTCTGGCAACTATTGCGAGCTTTGACTTTAGCCCCCCTCGCAAGCGATCGGGGCAAGCCACGACAACTAAACAAAACTTTTGCTCCCGCCCCCCTCCCAACAAAGACTTGTTCGGACGCCCCTGATCAAAGCATACGTCAGTCATCACTACTGGGGTTACTTGACCGAAACAGTAAATCCAAACCTGGTGTGTCTGGGAAAGTTCGCAAGCAATGTCAACGGAGGATACATGGAATAGTTATGACATTAGTGTTAGGATAGTTCTTTTCAACAATCAGATTTAACAACGCATTGTTTCCCATCTAGTGATATACACATTTAGCTCATTGTTTCCTCTAAGATTCGTTCGTCCATGTGTAAAGTAAAACAAAAAAACAAAAAACAAAAAAAACAAAAAAAAACAACACTTGTGCAAAGTTGCTCAGCATATATTTTTTGTGCAATATTTTACAAAATTTGCTGCGCGATAATTCTAAACTGCTGCACGGCGTTGGTCAAATATCTGCGCTGCCCTGCAGATTAATGGGAACAAAAACTTTTTCATGACCGTGCATTGTGACACTTAAGGCCAACTAAGCTCTTCTAGAAGAGCTAATTATAACCGAAAATGTCACCACTATATTTTTTTCTTTTTCTTTTTTTTTGTTGAAATAGTGGCACCCAGGGTGGACAGCGTCCTAGGCGCCACCCCCAACGCCATAGCGCCCTTATCTGCTCTGGAGCAGCCCATTACTCCACAGGGTTGATTTAGTCCAAACTGAACGCATCGGTCAACAAACGTTGGGTGTAACCGGGTATTCCACAGGGAAAAAAAAATATATTGACAAACATCAAAGCCAAATCCACAATAATGATAAACAAAGTCTCGTTTCTCTTAAAGAATTAGTGCTTACTTTGTGTTACGTTAGCGCACCCGTAGCTCAAATTCAAAGAAAACCTAATCCATCAACAGAGAAGAAAGAACTGAGCACACATTATACGTCCTTTGGAGACTTTTAGTTTTATGGGGTTGGAGTAAACGTAGAACGTTTTGTCTTGTGTGTGTGGTGTGTGGGGTTCGTGGTTTTCTTCGGCATTTGTATTCCAATTAAAAAAAAAGGGGGCGCGGTTGATCGTTTGTTTTGATTGTTTTGCACACTAAAAAATATATTGTCTTTTTATAAAGTAAATTAAATATAGTCCTACAATAGTAATTCTAGGGTCGGGTCCGGTTATCAAGTTGACATGAAAACTGCTGTCAATCATTGAACGTTAAACTCAACAGAGGGAAGTTAAACCGACAGGGGCATTATGTACGAAGTTAACCGACAAGGTCATGTAGCAAGGAAGATACTGACGTTGTCAGTGACCGACGACAAAGTCAGCAAGAAGATGACAGCAAAGGTCATTGGGGCAAGAAGGTGACCTACAACTGCAAGGTCATTCAGCGATAATTTATTTATTATTTTATTTTATTTTATTTTTTAAAAAATAAAAATTAAATGTTCAATGTAATTTAATTTGTGATTTGCGTCTTCTTCTTTTTTGGAGAATGTGGGAAGATATAGCCTACATTTGAGATCCCAATTAAGTTATTAGTGATAGAAAATGATATCTTGAGAATTCGTAAAACCAAGAGATATACCATCTGTACAAAGACCCTCCCATCGTCACAAGTATTAAAAAGGTAAGACTATGCTGGGCAGGACATGTTGAAAGGATGCCAGAGTGTAGAACACCAAAAATTATTTATAGGCAGAAACCAGGGGGCAGACGACTCACTGGTCGTCTAAGACTGAGGTGGATCGATGATGTGGAAACGGACCTACAACAGCTGGGGGTTCGGGAATGGAGAAGGAAAGCCATCGATCGATCCGAATGGAATGATGTGGTGGAGCAGGCCAGGGCCCTACATGGGCTGTAGCGTCACTGATGATGATCATGATGAAATAAGTTATTAACTGAATAGATGTATCGATTAGAATGTTTTTCAATAATAACCTTAGGGGCCGGCCATAAATGATGTCACGCATCATGAAGGGGGAGGGGACGGGGGAGGGGGGACCCCACATTTGTTTACGATGTGTGACGAAGGGGAGGGGGGAGTTTAAGAATTGTGAGGTCACGTCAAAACACGCTACTTTAAATCAAAATTCCACTTAAATATTCGATTTGTTTACTATTTATTTAATGACGTTTTACATGGATTCACGCTTAGGGGCCGTCCATAAATTACGACACACTTCAGAGGGGGGGAGGGGGTGTAAGAAAGTGTGACAGTTTGTGACAGGGGGGAGGGGGGTCTGGCCATGTGTGACGTCACGTTGTTTTATATTAAATTTTGATTATTTTGTGAATAAAAAAACAACATTTTTGTTCGAAAGTGTGACGTACTTTAGGGGGGGGGGTCCGAGATGTGTGACAGTTTGTGACAGGGGGAGGGGGAGTTAAAAATTGTCAATAATATTGTGACGTACTTTATGGACGGCCCCTTATTCGATGTGAGAGTGCAGCCTTAAACTAAATACACACTAAAATGACAATGATTTGAAACATGCACATTTTCAAATAGAAAATACCGCTTTTAGGAGGAGGGGTTTCCACAGCTTTGTGACGTCATATTGGAGGGGGGGTCTAAGTTTTTGTGACGAAGTGTGACGAGGGGGAGAGGGGAAGGTAAAAATTGACCAAAATCGGGTGACGTCGTTTATGGACGGCTCCTTATGGATAACCATAAGTACTTTTTTTTTCTGCTGAAAGTTTATTGTATGTTTATAATTACCTCTAAGTAGCTGTCTCAAAATTTACAATGTTATTTACAATTAGTTAACAAAAATAAAATACACTTTAATTGAATACGCCAACTCTGTTCAAATTTCGATTCCGCACACTCGTGGTAAACCACTCATACTAGGAGGTACATGTATAAAATGTTTCCAAAACAACATGAGGTAAATACAATGTCCAATAAAGAAATCCGTAACAAGGGGGGATGGGGCTTTTAATGTATTATGCAACGGATGGTCCGTACTAGCAATGTGAAACCTCTTCATGTGGACCAAACCTTAGCGACAAATGAATCTTGTTGACGACCAAATCAGTGAAACGCCTTGATGGCGTTGTCGCATTCATTTGTAATTCACACTACAATTAACACCCACTGACTGGTGTATGGAAATAGAAATGTGTATCTGTTCTGCATAAACACGTACACACTACTGAATACGACACCAATTATAATTTTCTTCTTCTTTTAAATTATATATGCACATGTATGTATATATATAAATGGGGTGCCGGTGAATATATCAGTAATCCTTCTGCAACAACATTTGACATAACAGAACAGGTCTGACGCGTTCGGCAATCTATGACCCACATAATAGGAGACGTGCGAGGGGGGGGGGAGGAAACCTGCACACAACAACAAACTCCAAGGAAAGCAGATAAAGCTCGAAAGTTGCCCTTTTCTTGGTCTGCGTATCATAGTTATGAAAAACCTTGAAAAACGTTTCACAAGCAAGCACATTAAAAAGATAGATGTTGTGCGGAATACATACAGCCCGTATTCCGTAACTGATACCGAACTGAAGATGATACCCAAACAAACAAACTTAACGAACTGTAAGTTTAGAGGTAAAGACAAACCAAACCAGATTCCCGCACAAGTGACCAGTTCTTACTGAAACGCAATAAGCAACGTTCCATAGCGCTGAAATCAACGTAAAGGGGTAAGGACTGCCAAAAGAAATTATTAGTAGAAATTCTTGCATTTGTTTGTTAGAGGTTGAAGAAAAAAAGAGGGGACATAAGGATGGGTTATAACTGCGCTCCAGCCACCATCCTCCCAATAAAAGTGGTGGGTGTTACAAAGAAAATGAGCGGGGTCAGAGAGTGAACATACATTGTTCACGTTCAAGACATTTTTTCCCCCAAAAGAAATTTTAAAAAAAATAAAAAATTTTACACTTCCGAATAAACAACTGCTCACAACAACTCAACTTCTTGATAGACCGCGAGAATCTGTAAATGGGAACAAGGTTATGGCACTCTGCCTGGCACCCGGCCTGGCATCGGGATGAGATGGGTGGTGAGGTGGGGGGTGGCTCCTGAAATGTAAACCAACGCGAGAACATGAATTCCAAAATCTGCAAACGATAGAGCGAAAAGGGGAAAAAAATGCGTTTTTTAAATCAAGAATAGCAGGCTGCAAGTACACAATCAACCCTGGGCTACTCTAAATACCACAAAACGTGTTCCTGCTAAAAGTTCCATTTACTAGATCAGGCTCATCCACAGAACTCCACATAAAGAATCACTTGTATATTCAAGACTGAATGAGATCATGGGGAACTAGGGTAGGATAATATCATTCAGTACAAAACTTGAAAGTTGTTAAGCTCATTTGAAGGCATCTCATGGTGTAGTACGGGCACAACCTCATGGTGTAGTACGGTCGTCACAACCTCATGGTGTAGTACGGTCGTCACAACCTCATGGTGTAGTACGGTCGTCACAACCTCATGGTGTAGTACGGTCGTCACAACCTCATGGTGTAGTACGGTCGTCACAACCTCATGGTGTAGTACGGTCTCAACCTCATGGTGTAGTACGGTCACAACTCATGGTGTAGTACGGGCACAACCTCATGGTGTAGTACGGTCGTCACAACTTCACTCGACACTAAAAAAAAATATTTCCCGTTCTCCAGATCTCAATTTCGAAACAACTTTCCCGACCCCACGCCCCCTTCCCCTTTTCTGAGAGATAAAATGCTCATAAAAATGAAAATAAATAATGAACTTCTAGGTCACGCTGCTTTGCGCGAGACTCTGCATTGGTGTTTAATTCTTTGAGGCTAAAGGATAATTTTAAAAAACAGGAATTTATTTATTTATTTTCTTTAATACAAACAATATAAAAAAAAGAAAATAATTGCAAAGAACAAATTGCAAAGAAAGATAAATTATTATTTTTTTCATTATAAAAGTCTTACAACGCGGTACGCAAAGAAAGGCTGTGTTTATGTCCCAATGAGATCTCAGTGTAATTAGTGGATTAGCATTTAACGTAGATGAAACTTGTTATGTTTTATTAATATTTATTTTATTTGTTTCATTCCTGCCTATATATTTTTTTTTAAATTTTCTAAATATTTTGTATTTCTTAAAATTATAGACACAATTTAAAGGTGTTTTTTATTTTCTTTTCTTTTTTCATTTCTTTTTATTTTCGTTCTTTCTTTTTTTTTCTTTCTTTTTTTCCCCTTCTTTTTTCCCCCCTTTAATTTTAAAGATTTAAAGCTTAGAAGGCAAAAGAGAGATTTATAAGTGAGAGACTGAGTGAACTGCATATGTAAAACCTCATAAGCACCCGCCCAACCTTTTTAGTCATATTAAATCAAAGTACTTGAAAATATAAATTTTAAATTATTTATTTCTTTTTAGTCCACTTATAAAAACGTTGTTTTTTTTAAAATCTTTTTTTTTACCTCTATTTATTTTTAACCTTATGTCTATTTGAGGGTTGTATTAAGTTATCTTTTTGTTGTATTTCTAAATTAGAATTTATTGCTTTATGTTAAGTTACTACTTGACTTTCACTAGTTTTGAGAATATACCACATGGATAGTCGTTGTCGTTCGCATGAAAGTGTTAATTTATCAACGTTGAAAAGGGTTTGAAATTTCAAGTGGAACAAGTGCGTTGTATCTCCCGATACGGTTAACAGAAGCATAATGCTTCCCATTGAGCAACAAAAGTGGTATGTTTCCCATCGAGCAACAGAGCAGTATGCTTCCCATTGAGCAACAAAAGTGGTATGTTTCCCATCGAGCAACAGAGCAGTATGCTTCCCATTGAGCAACAAAAGTGGTATGTTTCCCATCGAGCAACAGAGCAGTATGCTTCCCATTGATCAACAAAAGTGGTATGTTTCCCATCGAGCAACAGAGCAGTATGCTTCCCATTGAGCAATAAAAGTGGTATGTTTCCCATCGAGCAACAGAGCAGTATGCTTCCAATTGAGCAACAAAAGTGGTATGTTTCCCATCGAGCAACAGAGCAGTATGCTTCCCATTGAGCAACAAAAGTGGTATGTTTCCCATCAAACGCTTCCGATGAAGTAACACATGTGCTTATGTTTCTCATCGAGCAACAGAAGTGGTATGCTGCCCATTGAGCAACAAAAATGGTATGTATCCCATTGAGCAACAGAAGCGGTATGTTTCCCATTAAGCAAAAGCCGATTTTAATATTCTTCCTTAAGAGCTCCAATTTGTTTTTATTTATTTTACACATTTAAAAAGGGTTCGTTAGGAATTACAAGTTTGTTTTTTTTTAAAGAAAGAAAGACATTCTTTAAAAAAAAGGACTTAACCAAACCCAGCACACGACTGGTCAAGAGATGATTAAATAGAGGCTCTCAATTCAGGATCAAATCTATTTAACAATATAGGCCTGCATGAAAATAACTGACTCCACGGATGCATCAAGCGATGATCTTTTGTCCATCATCATCATCCTTGGTGCTGCAGCCCATGTAGACTCTAACCTGCTCAAATGCATACACTCTGTTAGACCGATTCAAAGCCTTCCTTCTTCATGCTCGGACATTCAGCTGCGTTTCCCATCTGATTTATTTGGTGATTCTACATAAGACAGGGTGAGGGTAATAAGAATTTTGCAATTCTTTATTAACAAAAAAGTGCTCATTTATCCCGTCGGTACTAAAAATTAAATTTTATTTCTGCCGTCGGTACTAGATTTAAGTTGATTTTTTTTTCACGGAAGAACATTTCGAAATTGTGTTCCTTGGACTAACATAAACATTATTCTCTCTCTCTCTCTCTCTCTCTCTCTCTCTCTCTCTCTCTCTCTCTCTCTCTCATCTCTCTCTCTCTCTCTCTCCCTCCCTCCCTCCCTCCCTCCCTCCCTCTCTCTCTCCCTCCCTCCCTCCCTCTCTCTCTCTCCCCCTCCCTATCTCTCTCTCTCTCTCTCTCTCTCTCTCTCTCTCTCTCTCTCTCTCTCCCTCCCTCCCTCCCTCCCTCCCTCTCTCTCCCTCCCTCCCTCTCTCTCTCTCCCCCTCCCTATCTCTCTCTCTCTATCTCTCTCTCTCTCTCTCTCTCTCTCTCTCTCTCTCTCTCTCTCTCTCTCTCTCTCTCTCTCTCTGAGTCACCGTTCTGCAAAGCTAAAAAAAATACATGTATTTATAAAACTACATGTATATATGTTAAATACAAATTATTGAATGCTTTTAAAATTTGAGAAGCACTGCACTTCGTAGCTTGACCTCCGGACCACAGTAATTACTAATCAGTGAACGAAATCTATGTAGTAAGCCATTTAAGGTTAAACTGTAAGACATAAAATAAATAAATAGAAGTAAATTAACCATCATACAGATTTTTACGTTTTTCATTTCAACTCCGCGACGACATGTTTAGATATAAGCCTTGGTCCTAACGTGAAAATGGCATACCTACAAATTTCATTCGTATAAAAAGAAGCGTTCAGTAACTCCTCAGAGTATAAGACAGCACAGGTAAATCAATTCGATGTCTGACTCAGAAGAATAGCGTCGTAAATCTATCCGATGGAAATGAAGCCCGCAGCGTGTCACCGTGCCCCGGTCAAAGAAAAAACGCACAACATTAGACTGCTGATTTGTCAAACGAAGACAGTACAAAATTAATGTTATGAAAAGACATTTTTTTTAATAGATATAACATGCATATTAAAACCACATTCAGGCTTCATCACAGGAAATAACACAAGCTGGGGGGGTTGTTAGGGAACGGGTGGTGGTGTCAAAGTCTCGATAGCCCCGCCCCCATTGCTAGTCAAGCCTATGTGAGATACACACGTGATTAAGTTACGCTCTAAGGCAGGGGTTCCTAACCAGTGGTACATGCACCCCCAAGGGGTGCATGACCAGGTTCCAGGGGGTGCATGAACGAGTCAGAGAAAAAAAAGAAAAAGAGGAAGGTAAAAAAAAAGAAAAAGAGGAAGGTAAAAAAAAGAAGGAAAAGAAGAGAAGAAAAACTGATAATCTGAAAATGTAAACCATAAGCAAGGCATGCCGCGTCAAATGGCACCCATATTCAACCTTTTTGATAGGCGATACTCTTTCTGCGCATGTCAAAAATTGACGGAAAAAACTTTTTCGCAAAATGAACGGTTCGCTCTACGTGTTCCTCGGAATTTCGTGCTTCCTCTGTGGAAAAATCTTGTGCAATGACAACATGAAGCCTGTTAGACTCCGAGAGCACTTGGAGAAAGTCCATCCCACCTTGCCCAAGCTTGGATTTTCTTTGTCACAGAAACCTGCACTGGAGGCATCTTCAAGGTTGCATAACTTATTGCAAAGAACAAGAAGCCCCACACCATTGGAGAAACTTTGGTGAAGCCTTTTGCTCTGGAGATGGTGGAACTGATGTGTGGTCACTAGCAGAGGAAGCAGGTTGAGAAAGTCCCTTTGTCCAATGACACTATTCATTCCAAGATTAGTGACATGGCTGCAGACATTCTGGATCAAGTCTTGCGCGAGATGAGAAGCAGTCCTTTTCCATTTAGCATGCAGCTGGATGAATCCACTGATGTAGCACAATGCAGTCAGATTCTTGTATTTGTGAGATATGTTCACAGTGGATTGCTGAAGGAGGAATTTCTCTTTTGTATGCCACTCCCTAGCTACTACCAAAGCTGCTGATGTGATGCAGCTAGTCAGGGCAATTTTCAATGAAAACCAGTTTGACTGGACTTCAAGAATTTCTTCAATTTTTACAGGTGGTGCTCCCTCCATGCTCGGTAATAAGTCAGGATTTTCAGCACTGGTAAAGAAAGAAGTTCCAGATATTGTCACTACACACTGTATTCTTCATCGTCAGGTCTTGGCATGCAAAACTCTACCTCCAACCTTGAAGTCAGTTCCTTCTACTGCAGTCCAAGTTGTAAATTTAATCCGCTCACATGCCTTGAACCACCGCCTCTTGATGTTGTTCTGTCAGGAGGTGGGCTCTGAGCATGAAGTTCTGCTCTACCACACTGAGGTTCGCTAATTGTCCAGGGGACGGATACTTTCTCGGTTAGTAGAACTGAAAGTGGAGTTTGCCATTTTCTTGCAAGAAAAAGAGAGTGACCTTGCTGATAAGTTTGACTGTCCAAATTCCATTCATTACTTGGCATACCTGGCTGACATCTTCTCCATCTTGAATGAGTTGAACACATCTCTCCAAGGACCTGCTGTGACTGCAATGGATGTTACTGAGAGATTGCAAGCCTTCCTTAAAAACTGCCACTATTCCAACGATGACTAGAAAAGTCCAACTTGGCCAACTTTCCACTCTTGGATGAAGTTGTAATATCTGCTTCAGGATGAAGCACTGAGGGATCACTGCCTGACAACATCAAAGGGGAAATTTCATAGCACCTTTCAACATTGCAACGGTCCTTTGATGGGTATTTCTGTCAAGACATTGCTAGGAAAGACCTTTGGATTCGCAATCCTTTTCTTTGTGACTTGGACAACATTGATGACAGTGACCTAGCTAAAGATGACCTGATTGATTTGAGAACAAGAGAAGTACTGAGGAGCGCCGTCAGTTGCAATACCTTGATTGAATTTTGGTGCGCCCAGCTAGATTCCTACCCACAACTAGCCAAGATTCCCTGTTGCCTATTGTCAAAACTGTTGTGTTCCTAAAATAAACAGGAATGCAGAGGATGACATGAGAGTTGCTTTGTCAAAAACAGTACCCAGATTTAAATCGCCGATTGATCATAAGAAGCAGCAGATCTCTCACTAAATTCCCTGTTGCCTATTGTCAAAACTGTTGTGTTCCTAAAATAAACAGATTATTATGCATTTTCTGCAAGTTTCATGAGGGGGTGCATGAACTTTTTTGGACATCTAAAGGGGTGCATGGACCCCAAAAGGTTAGGAACCACTGCTCTAAGGTATTAATGTAGGTATTTCAGGTCGTTAAAAGTCGGCAGATGTTTGGGGTTATATCCATCAGTGTCTGCAACCAGTGAGTCGGATGTTGTAGTGTGGCTTGGTTATATCCAGCAGTGTCTGCAACCAGTGAGTCGGATGTTTTAGTGTGGCTTGGGGGGGGGGTTATATCCAGCAGTGTCTGCAACCAGTGAGTCGGATGTTGTAGTATGGCTTGGGGGGGTATATCCAGCAGTGTCTGCAACCAGTGAGTCGGATGTTGTAGTGTGGCTTGGGGGGGGGGTTATATCCAGCAGTGTCTGCAACCAGTGAGTCGGATGTTGTAGTGTGGCTTGTTATATCCAGCAGTGTCTGCAACCAGTGAGTCGGATGTTGTAGTGTGGCTTGGGGGGTTATATCCAGCCGTGTCTGCAACCAGTGAGTCGGATGTTGTAGTGTGGCTTGTTGGTTTGTGCGCCATCTAAATTTTATATTGAAACCCTGATGTCAGTCGATAGTTAGATTCAGCGAGAACACACATTTTGAAGAATCTGGTGAGGTGGTTGAACCCACTAGATGTCTCCTTTATCTTGTCTTATCTATACAGACGCTCCATCTATACAGAAGATTATTGCGTCCACAGACCATGCCGGTCTGTTGGCAAATGATGCAGCGTTCACAGGCCACGGCTATGAGGGTTCCACGCATTGCCCAGCCGCCTTTAGTTCCCAAACTAGTGTTAGGTACCCATTCGGAGCTGGGTGGACTAAGGGACGGCCTTGGTCACGGAAACAAATCCTCGTCTTGTATAAATCCAATTATGGATGTGAGACCAGGACACTAATGGCAACCACTGAAAGAAAGTTGCAGGCATTTGAAAACAAGTGCATGCATACAATTCTCCATATCTCCAATTTAGAACACAAGACCAATGAATATGTCTGGGACAGAATAAACTCTATTGTGGGTCGTCAAGAAACCATTATAACAACAATTAAGAGACTTAAGATGACATTGTTCGGTCATGTACTGCGACATGATAGCCTTAGAAAAAACTATCCTTCAAGGCACTTTAGAGTGGGGCCGGCGAAGAGGTCGGCAGGGGAAAAGCTGGCTGGACAACATAAAGGAGTGAACAGGGATGATATTAAATGAATTATTGGCCTCAGCTCATGATAGGCAAAGGTGGAGATCGTTATCTGTTGATGTGTCCATGCGCCCCCCCCCCAACGACCGCAACGGTCACGGGACTGATGATGATGACCCTTCGATATGCACAACGTTAATCTTGAGTTCTGCAGTTTGACTTTGCTTTAAGCGTTTTTTTTTAAAAATTAAATAAGTTTCAACCTGCAAAGGTTCAAGCTCGACTACGAATATTTAAAAAAAAATATTTTAAAAAATTCGAAATGGGTTGTACATGTCTTCAGTCCACGGTCAATATAATTATACTTAATCCTTGGCAATGCTCCATTTAAGCTACACGGCTCTAGTGATGCATACGTTACACATTTAATTCAATTAATAGATATAATGTCATACTTAGCGCCAAGAATATACTTTTTTGCTTCATTGTCCGTTAATTTTCATCATAAAAATTTAAGCCAAGTCATTTGGCAAGCCCAGGTTAATAGGTATGTTCCTGGATCTAGACCGTGGAAGACTGAAAACGCTTCGAAAACGTTAGTTCTACAAGTACTAGAATTACTTAAACAGTACTGCAAAACGATTACTAAAAAGTACTGCAAAACGATTACTAAAAAGTAAAAAGTAAAAAGTACTGAAAAACTATTACTAAATTACACTTTTACTAAATTACTGGTTATACTGTGACACTATTACCCCAATTATATGAAAACCGATACTTTGTGAATTATGTGGTCGGGTTGGCCGTAATGGCGATTTGATAGTCGGTTGTGTAGGACAGTGCTAGGGTCTTCATTGATTGAATTATTAAAAGAATAATTGACGCGACAGAAAGATGATGCACATTTTTTTGCCTGCACATCACAACAGCACATCTTTGCAATGTCTACGTGAAATGATACCTTGAAAGGGGAAAGTTGTGAGGGTGAGGGTAATTGATTAATTGGCGATCAGTAAGAGTTCACTCTATCGACTTACTGGAAAATATTCAAAACTGACAAGATTAACACCATTAGTTAGATCGTTAAACCTTGAAACACTAGGGGATATAAGAATCAAGAGTAAAGCAGTTATTATAGATAAAGCAATTGATTCTAATTTAGAAATACAATTACACAAAGATAACTTAATACAACCCTCAGATAGACATAAGGATAAAAACACCTTTCTTATACCGTATGCAAGGACAGACGCAAACAAATTCTCGTTCTTCCCGTCCGGAATTCGGGGGTGGAATGGTTTGTCTATAGAAAATAGAAAACCAAGGAAAAAACACTTTAAACCTCTTAGGGGCCGTCCATAAAGTACGTCACGCTCAAGAGGGGGGAGGGGTGTAAGAA
>CALYLW010001248.1:283712-332715 GCA_944989445.1 Ampullaceana balthica | reverse complement strand
GACGCCATTGATAGTCACCAGTCACCACACCATCTCGTCAACAGTTATTGGCAGCTCGGAGACAGTGAAAACACCAACACTGTAAGAACACTCACCACAACTGGCAGTGATATTGTAGAATTAACAACTCATTATGTAATATCACAACATTGATTTTGATTTAGTTTTTTTTTATTTTAGCTTCTGTGCATGATATTTCTGCTGTTAGGGGAAAAAAAGCAATTTGTGTTTCTGTTAATGTTAATTCAATCATTTGATTGCAGGGTATTAATTCTTTAAAAGCCATCAAAAGTATATTTTACATTTTGATTATTTAACATTATTAATTATTTCCATTAAAGACACGGGAGATAATATTTCTATTATAAGACGCACCAGATAATCTGCAAATCATAGACGCATCAGATTATCGTTCCTTGAAAAAACACAGCATATAATCTTCACGTCGAAAGACACACCAGTTAATTTTGAAGTTTAACAGAAAACTTGAGTCAATATAAACGTGAAAGGACGTCCGAGTAAAGTGTCCTTGTAACTATTATTGGTTTTGGAAGGAAAGACAACTCAGTATAGAAACAGTAATTCCGTCAACCCTAAAAACAAGTGAAAAAAAAATTATATTATCTTAAAGAACTGTATTATATGCCATCGCCATATTTTTACTTCAGAGAGGGTGGTTAAACCCTCCATCCTCAGTCTTATTTCAGATACAATGTTGGTCGATCAGTGGCCTAGTCAACTACTGTCTTTTAAGGTGCGTTATATTTTATTTATTTTTTTACACATTTTTAACAATGTCTGATTGCATTATTATTATTATTTTTAACAATTTATCAAATTTAATTCTCCGGATTCGAAGACTGAATGTAATATTGTAAAGTATTATTTCAAGTTTTTAAAAATAAAATATTCTTTTTTTTAAAAAGACTTTTATGATACCTGTATTTTTGCAATTTTTTTAATATTTTCATTTGCTGTAATGATGACCTGGAAATTTTTAGAGGTCACGATTACACAGACATTTAAACATACTTTTACATTCTTTACTAAAAAATTCTTTTAAATATATATTAAAAAAATAATTTTAAATTTTAACTATTTATTTGTGAATCTCAGTTGTTATTTTTAAATCCCTTATATTAACTTCGAAATCTTGTATCTCCGTTGTGATCTCTCTATGTAGTCATTTCTGTCGTTCGTCGTCGTCGGGCGGGCGGCGGAAAAACAAAAGTCTAAAATGACACACTTCCCTTGATGCTATCGAGCTGAAATTTTGCACATAGACTCGCGTCACCTAACAAAGCATTGTGTCACAATTTCAGATCGATTGAATGTACCGTAATTAAATAATGCATTTTTATTTTATCTCTATATAACTATAGAACAATTTCACAGTTTGTTATTGTTCGCCTTCCACGTGCCACTTGAGTTCACGCAACCCATCGATGTCCACACCCCCTGCCCCCCTTCCCCCGGTTTTAAAGCCAGAGGAGATCAGTCGGTTTCAGTCTGTAAATTTTTGTCGCGTGTTGCGTATTATATTGAGCATATCAATACATTGCGTTCTGTCTGTTATATAAGGGATTTATAGTCAAATGCTTTGTTTTTACGGGGTTGTTTAATTACCTTCTGAACCATACGATCTTTGGTACAAGGCTGAATATATCGTTAGATTTCAAATTTCATCTGATACTCTTTTTTGTTTAATTTTTAACAGGCTTTTTTTCTCTCACGAATCTGCTTAAAGTCTCTTTTCCTATTCTTTTGTTGTCCCATTTTCGTTACATTAATCAACAAAAATTACAAGGGTGAAAATATTGGTAAAAACCATAGTCAAGGCCTTTAATAGTGTCACGCCTGGAAAGTAGTTTAGTTTCTGCATTGAGAGAGTTGTAAAATGGCTTGATTGGTCCAGGCTGGCACTACGTTATTTACGCCTTTGCACCAAAGACCGAATTAAACTTATGGTTCTTGTAGTGATTTAAACATAAGACTTAAACATAATATTGTTAAGTATCAGAATTTTTAGGCAATAAAAGGGCAAAGAAATTAAAAGGTTTTATAAAAAAAAATTTTTTATATAAAACACATCGACAGTCGTACCAATGTCCCTGATTTTAAAGATGGTATAAAACTTGATGTTCATATGAAGATGTTGAAGTGACTTCGTTCAACTGTTAAAAGGATTGATTGTGAATGAGTCAGTGTGAGTGTGTTGCCTTATCTTGTTGTCCTGCTTCTTTCAGCAAGTGAACAACTGTGAGAACCCCCGCTGTGGCACAGCCTAAGGCTCCTACCATTGCCAGGCCGAGGCTGTAGCTAAAACCGAAGTAGAAATTGGTTCCCAAATTGTAGTCTTTATGCAACATATTTTTAAGATCCGCCTTTGCTAAGACGATGTAACCCACCAGGCAAGTGATGGCTGAGGATAAAAATAAAAGGAAAATCAGTAAATATTTAAGACACAAGAAAAACGCAGTGATACACAAACACACAGCGAGGCACAAGAGACACACTTTGAGGCACAAGAAACACACAGCAAGGCAGAAGAGCTACACAGTGAGACATAAGAGACTCACTGTGAGACACAAGAGACACTGCATATCACAATAGAAACACAGAGAGGCACAAAAGAAACACAGAGAGGCACAAAAGAAACACAGAGATGCACAAAAGAAACACAGAGCGACACAAGAGTTGCACAGTGAGACACAAGGGTCACACAATGAGACACAATCTTATCTTATCTTATCTATACAGACGCTCCTTCTATGCAGAAGATAGTTGCGTCCACAGACCATGACAGATGATCTGTTGGCAAGTGATGCAGCATTCACAGGCCACGGCTTTGTGGGTTCCACGCATTAACCAGCCGCCTAACTATATGTAGTGTTAGGTACCCATTCGGAGCGGGGTGACTCAGGGACGCCCTAGGCCCCGGGAACAAACCCTTGCCTTCACACGGATTCGAACCCGTGACCATCGGTACGACAGTCCAGTGCGCTGCCACTCGACCACCGCGACACAAAAGACACATAGCGAGGCAGATCGAGTAGTGATACCATAGAGACACAGAGGGATGGGTTAAGTTAGACTTCAAGTCTTGTTATAATATGATGTTGAGATATTAGATGAAGCTATTACTGTGTTAGTACTGTTGGCGTAAGAGACCACTAAGTGATTGTGATATGATGTTTATACCAGAGTCCTTGGATCGATAGATGTATTTGTTGTTGTAGTTGTTGTTTTGTTTTTGTTGCTTTGTTGTTGTTGCTGTTGTTGTTGTAATTGTTGTTTGTTTTTGTTGTTTGTTTTTGTTGTTTTGTTGCTGTTGTTGTTTTTGTTGTTGTTGCTGCTGTTGTTAAACCCGGGAGAAGCCGGGTACTTGCCCCTAGTATGTGAATAAAGAACTTGAAATATAATATGAACAATGGATTCAGAACTTGCTCTTAAATCCAAGATCAGACAGTAAAGGCTACTACAAATCATGGAAGTGTGTTGTTTCTTGGCAACGAATGTAACTTTCGTCTAAGAATCATACACTCATGTGAATTACAGCAAGCCATGACTACTAACGCTTCATGGTTAACTAACATCTGTGTCTCTGTCATGGGTTTTAAACTAGTTATCGAAACAAGTCTGCACCTAATTCATTAAAGAAGTGTATAAAGAAAAAAAATGAAATTCAGTGTTATATATGTTCGTATTAGGCCTCATACGAGCGAATGTACAATTATGCTACAGAACAAATGTGCAACATTGCAGCCCGCGCGCGAAAAAAATTATTTTCCGTTATTAAACTTAGCTAACAGAACGATGAGATTTCTTTAAATAATTTACATACCTTAACCTAGCATGACCATTTCCATAAATAAAATGTATTGATGGACTTTATTTTTCGGTGTGATGTGTATTAATTTTACATTTAACGTGAATTCAAAAAATTAGAATCTACTCAAATTGTTTTCACTTAATCAGTTTAAGCATTTGAAAGACGTAAAATTAATATACATGTATATGCTACCGGCAATGTGTGAAATGTTTAGAATGCCTGATGGTTTTAGGCAAAGTATGAAATATCAGTTTTTGTAAAAAATAAAATGCATAATTTTCCTCGGCATTCTATACAATTTCTAGGCATTGTATAGAACAATAGCACAACAAAAGTCTTTATTGATAATTACATATTTTAAAGTGGTAACAATACGAAATAAATCATATGATGTTCATAAAGGAAAAACAACGACAGCAGAGCCGAGATTGAAATATTTGTTACAGCAGGTAAAACTGGAATGACACTTAGAGATGTACTGTAATGAATTTTCTTCTTTCACACAAAAAACACTTCATATTTTGGCACTTTGGTCTTGCATATTCATATTTCACGAATAAGTAAGAATTGATAAATAAATAGTAAAGAGATGATGTTGTTTCCGGTGAAAAAATGCAGAACACAACTGAAATGAGCTACTTGTTGCAGCAGGAAAGACTAGAATGGCATTTTGAATTGCACTTAATTTTCTTTTTCATACAAAGACACCTCATAGTTTGGCATTTCAACTTGCACATACACTTGACGAATCCTTGGCCGCTTCCTGTGGACTGAGAAGTAGCAGCAGATCGAAGAGCTATTTCATGGTCAGGAACGTCTTCCGCTTTCATTAAATCTTTTGGACATGCGGCGACCTCTGATTTTGCATATAGTTGTCTTACATACCACATGCTGGTATAGATGTCTTACATACGCCATGCTGGTATAGATGTCTTACATACCCCATGCTGGTATAGATGCCTTACATACCACATGCTGGTATAGATGTCTTACATACCCCATGCTGGTATAGATGTCTTACATAACTCATGCAGAACACCATTTTGAGAAGCGCTGTCTTAGAGTACATTATATTAACATAGCTATCCATGTTTTCACGCTTTTAATAGATATACAAAAAATATATTAACTCAAAGACATTTAATACATTATTTTAAAAAAAAACATCTGTTGATTTTTTTTTAAAGAAAAATCTAATCCCCCCTCTCCACTGTGGTGGGCGGAGTAGTGAGGTGGGGTTAGTCTAACCGGCTTATAACATGTGTCGGTATTTCAAAGCCCAGTAGGCTTTTTTTCGTTTAAAACAAAAGACACCGCCTCTTTCATGTCCTGCCTAAAAAGGTGTGGCTGTTGTTGTTTTTTCCTAATTTGTTTTTATTGTAGTATTTTGGGACTGTTTTATTATGGCATGTTAACTAATATATTTTTATTTATAAGTTTTCGCGTTTAACGTATTTCATTGCATTTGGAGTTTTTTTTTCTCCTAGGTGAAAAAAATGTGTCGTCTCTTTTTAGACATAAAATCGTAAACAGATTTTTTTTTATTTTGGTTTCATCCGGGATCCGGGGCGGCCCGCCCCTCCTCCTCGCTAGTGACGCCACTGCAATTAATAAATCGATTAATCGTTAAAATTTAATCCATTAAAAATATTTTGATGGATTAAAATTTAATAAAATATATCTAGGATTTTCTTTTTCAATGTATTAATATTTCTTTTACCTGCAAACTGTTCCCGCGTATTATTATTATTAGGACCTGCAGACGTTAACAAAAATGGCGACTAATGACAGCACAGTTGAAGTTAAGCACTAAAGCGGAAAGTTGAACAAATATTTTATTATTAAGCTATATGCGGATGGCAAAGTAGAAAGGCGACAGAATTTACTGCGTCCACTGCCGTAAACAATTCGCTTTTCGGGGTCCAAATACATCGCTGACGTACCACCTTCAGCACAAACATCCACTCAAGTATCAACACGTTGTCAACAATGACCGACAGAAGAGTTCTCAAGTACAATCAATAACTAATTTTTCTTATGTCAGTCAAACAAGCGTGTAGCACTTTAAGCAACAAAGTTTCAGCTAACTTGAAGGTTGCTATTGCACATTGGATTACCAGTTCAGTGCGTCCGACAACAATTATTATTGTTGACGATGAGAGACTTACAATTTGCCCAGTCGCCGTTCAATCGATAATGTCATTGGTCAGATGTATGACGTGAAATTAATAGTGCATAAGAAAGCTATAGAAAAAATTCACAGTATTGCTCTCACTACCGACTTTTGGACCTCAAACAACAATTAATCATACTGTGGTAATACAGGACATTGGATTGATTCCGGCTGGAAATTAACATCAGTTGCTTTATGTAGCTTACTTGTTGACGAACGACACACTGCTGAAAACGTGGCCGATTTCTATGAAGTGTTTGCTGCAACATGGTGCATCACTGAACAAGTATGATGTATCTTAACGGACAGTGCATGAAACATGGTTGCTGCTATCAGACAAACGGCTTATAGTCTTATAACATGTATCGCACACTGCCTTCAACTTAGCATATTAGCATGTTTGAAGGCAGCTGACTCATCATCTCTTGTGGCAAAATGTCGACACTTAGTTTGGCACTTCAAGCACAGCTCAGCCAACACATCAGAATTGAAGAGAAGCCATTCCAGTGTCTCGCTGCTGAAATATGATGTAGTTTTCTTCAAAATGCAGCAGGATGTGACAACTCGTTGGAACAGTACCTGCATGATGTTAGTCAGAATGTTGGAAGTCATAGATGCCATAATGCATTATCACATCGATCATCCAAAAAAACTACAGTGGACCAATGTTCTATTTACGCTGCGCGGGAGCGCCGCCGCGCAGATATCTGACCGACGCCGCCCAGCAGCTTAGAGATACCGCGCAGCAAATCTGGTAAAATATTGCTAAAAAATAGGTGCTGTGCAATTTTACACACGAGGTTTTGTACGTTGCACACGAACCAACGAGCTTTAGAGGGAATATTGCAGTGGACCTAAACTGACAGAATCAGATTTTGACAAAATGGCCAAATATACTTCAGTCTTAGGATCACTTGCAGATGCTACGGAATATGTTAGGAATGAACAATATGCGACATGTTCTGCCGTTCTTACGTGTAGACTGTTAATGGTTAATGATTACGATCCAGGTTATATTGCACGATCCAACAGATTCAGATGAAAAAGGCAATGATGAGACTAAAGCACCTGTGCCGAAGAAACAAAAACTTACTATGTTGCTGAGTGACTCTCAATCGCAATCGTCATCTGACGAATCAGATGCAGTACACGGTACACAGGCCAAGCTGACGCGGTACCAAGAAGAAACTTCCATTCCAGAAAAAGATGATCCTCTCATGTTGTGGAAGCTTAATAACCGCCGTTTCCCTGTCTTGAGGCGTTTTGTGAAACAATTCTTTGTGTACCGGCAACATCTTTTGCGTGCGAAAGACTGTTCTGTATTTTAGGACACATCGTCAATAAAATGCAATAATGTCTGCTTCGAAAATGTAAACGCTCTGGTTTGTCTGAGTGACTGGCTAAAATGAAAACTTATTGCTTACTATAAAGTGACTGACAGTCAGTATAGTGCATACGTTTTATAATTAAACTAACAATCTTCGGGGGGTTTTTTTGTTGTGGTGTGTTTTTTTGTTGTTGTAAGTTATAGAAAAATCACTTACGTCAGTGCTACAGTTTGAATTTACAAAATTTTTGTGTGAACTTTTAAGTTAAGTCATGGATTATGCAGATCATATACAAATAGGTGGATGTATATATACTTATAATAATATAATTATAATAATTAATATAATTAATAATATTATAATTATAGATAAAATTATTGTTATAATTAATCGATTAAGCGATTAATTTTTCCCTATTAATCGAACAAGAAAATTTTATTCACTACCAGCCCTAGTTATATCATCAATGTTTGGAAGAGAATGGCTGCATCCTATTAAAAGAATTGCTTTGTTTAAATGTATATCAGTCATTCTTGTTCGATGTGTTGAATTCACGTGCTTCATTTTTTGAAAATGTTTGCACGCAAACATAATTTGTTCCAAACCTGATGCCAAGCCAATGGCGAAAATCTTCAGTTTCAAAACTCATCATAATGTGAGTAGAGGTAAACTTCAATAAGTTTTCCATTTTTATGCTTCTCTTGCAATATGTCATTTGCCTGTCCATCAATGAGCTCCTACTGTAGTTCAACTGGCACATCAACAAGGTTACAATTATACGGATTCTGGAAAAGAAGAATTTCAATTTCTATTCTGCCAATTCTTAAGTTCCATCCAAATAATTATTCCTTAAGTCATGAATAATTTTATTTTAGCAACTTCGTGTTGACACCCTCTGTGATTGTTTAACAAAACTCTTTAAAACAATTAAACTGAGAAACGTTTTTAGATTTCAGTTGTGCTTCAAAAAGCGACAGCTTTCTCTGAAATACTTTGATGATTCGCAGACGAGTTTATCCTTTCCTGGAAGTTTCAAGTTTAGTTAATTCGTGTTAGATGAGATTTTGATCACAAATGACAAATTTGACTGTCAAGTAGGATTTGACAGCTGTGGATTAAGCTCTGTCTTTTTTAGCGAGAAATAACATTTTCTTTTCGGAGCCTCTAAAATCAAAACTGGACTTTATCACAAACTGAGCCACCTCACTACTGAGTGATATGGTAATTCACAGAAGAATTCAGAAAACATTCTTCAAGAAACACATTGAAACTATGATGATTTGAAGCATGTCCCCAAGTGAAGTTGACAACAGTAACGACTGGTTTCTGAACACATAAAATATCAAAGTCTTTCCGACAGTGTGCTCGCTGATCTAAGATGAAGTGTATGAAACAGAGTGGTCTGAATTTAAAACTTTCCAAGTGAGTCCTGCTCTGCCCCTAAAGATCTTCCCTGGGTTTAGCCAAGTGAGTCCTGATCTGCCCCACAAGATCTTCCCTGGCTTTAGCCAAGTGAGTCCTGATCTGACCCACAAGATCTTCCCTGGCTTTAGCCAAGTGAGTCCTGATCTGCCCCACAAGATCTTCCCTGGCTTTAGCCAAGTGAGTCCTGATCTGCCCCACAAGATCTTCCCTGGCTTTAGCCAAGTGAGTCCTGATCTGCCCCACAAGATCTTCCCTGGCTTTAGCCAAGTGAGTCCTGATCTGCCCCACAAGATCTTCCCTGGCTTTAGCCAAGTGTTTCCCTCTTGTTTGTAGCTGACGTACGTAACAGAGTCAAAAAAAAGAAATCCGTTTTATTGGTTTTAAAATAGATCAAAGGAAACAAGAAGAAATAGTTCTGAAGATTTGAACCTGTGTTGATAGACAACTGGACGTAGCTATGGTGTTGTTTGGGGTAGGCAGTGCGTTAACTACTGGCAGTCACGGGAGAGCTAAGAGTGGTGATAAGTAATCAAACTTTGCAATACACAAAAATATCTAAATTTTTAAAAAAAATTAAACAAATAGTTAATTTTGGACACAAAGGCGCCAGGATTTCTTCGGACGTGTATTATTTTAATTTTAATATTTAAATTGTAATAAAATGTCTCTTGTTCCATGTGTTTTATCAAGCACATTTATGTTTCAAGTACCGTTAGCGGGCCGGATGAAAAGGCGTCGTGGGCCGGATCCGACCTTACGGCCACAGTTTGGAGAACCCCTCCTCCAGATTTACCTACCATACCTGTTGGCATTGTGTCGTTCATTGACACAGAACTGTATAAAGGTGGAGACAAAGAATAGATTTAAAATGATCGTATTACAGCTTTTATAAAACAAATATATAGGTTTCATTGATTTTATGATTAATTTGTGAAAACAATAGATTTCTTAATTTAGAAAAGAAATCAACTCTCTATTACACTCTGCATAACCAGGCTACATATGCTTCAAACTTTAAAAATGTATGTATTCAATTTTTACAGAATATATTTTGTATATCTGCGTCACTGCAGGGATTCGTTATGTTTCTCATGATGACTTACTCGGTATAATAATGTTCGTGCCTTTTTGATTTCCTTGCTTTACTCTTACTGTACAAGACCAGCGAAAAAAGGAAAGTAAAAAATTACGGGTAAGTTTTTAATTCCATGTACCCTGCAGATACTTTGTTTATGTTAGATTTTTTATTTTAATTTTTAACTAAACCATGAATCATGTTTGTTTGTTTTTTATCCGGGCACGACATTGACTGTAAATATCTAATTTCTTTAAATCATCAGATAAACAAGTGCCACAAAGTCAGCTACTTGTGACTTAGATGCTGTCTGAGCCAATGAGTTTAAGTCCAACGACTCAAATACAACAATAGGAGTGGAGACTAAAAAATCTCTGCAATCGTCAGTGAAAGAGATGATACAGTGACAACGCCATCTCTAAGAACGCCAGTGACAGCTGAGATGCTGTGACAACGCCAAACTCTGTAGCTCTCGGTGACGGCACCATCGGAAGTCACCACATCTTCTCTTTAAATGATGGCGACAGTGAAAACCCGAACAATGTAACAACACTCACGTGAAAACACCAACAATGTAACAACACTCACGTGAAAACACCAACAATGTAACAACACTCACGTGAAAACACCAACAATGTAACAACACTCACGTGAAAACACCAACAATGTAACAACACTCACGTGAAAACACCAACAATGTAACAACACTCACGTGAAAACACCAACAATGTAACAACACTCACGTGAAAACACCAACAATGTAACAACACTCACGTGAAAACACCAACAATGTAACAACACTCACGTGAAAACCCGAACAATGTAACAACACTCACGTGAAAACACCAACAATGTAACAACACTTACGTGAAAACCCGAACAATGTAACAACACTCACGTGAAAACACCAACAATGTAACAACACTCACGTGAAAACACCAACAATGTAACAACACTCACGTGAAAACACCAACAATGTAACAACACTCACGTGAAAACACCAACAATGTAACAACACTCACGTGAAAACACCAACAATGTAACAATACTCACGTGAAAACACCAACAATGTAACAACACTCACGTGAAAACACCAACAATGTAACAACACTCACGTGAAAACACCAACAATGTAACAACACTCACGTGAAAACACCAACAATGTAACAACACTCACGTGAAAACACCAACAATGTAACAACACTCACGTGAAAACACCAACAATGTAACAACACTCACGTGAAAACACCAACAATGTAACAACACTCACGTGAAAACACCAACAATGTAACAACACTCACGTGAAAACACCAACAATGTAACAACACTCACGTGAAAACACCAACAATGTAACAACACTCACGTGAAAACACCAACAATGTAACAACACTCACGTGAAAACACCAACAATGTAACAACACTCACGTGAAAACACCAACAATGTAACAACACTCACGTGAAAACCCGAACAATGTAACAACACTCACGTGAAAACACCAACAATGTAACAACACTTACGTGAAAACGCGAACAATGTAACAACACTCACGTGAAAACACCAACAATGTAACAACACTCACGTGAAAACACCAACAATGTAACAACACTCACGTGAAAACACCAACAATGTAACAACACTCACGTGAAAACACCAACAATGTAACAATACTCACGTGAAAACACCAACAATGTAACAACACTCACGTGAAAACACCAACAATGTAACAACACTCACGTGAAAACACCAACAATGTAACAACACTCACGTGAAAACACTAACAATGTAACAACACTCACGTGAAAACACCAACAAAGTAACAACACTCACGTGAAAACACCAACAATGTAACAACACTCACGTGAAAACACCAACAATGTAACAACACTCACGTGAAAACACCAACAATGTAACAACACTCACGTGAAAACACCAACAATGTAACAACACTCATGTCTAAACACCAACAATGTAACAACACTCACGTGAAAACACCAACAAGGTAACAACACTCACGTGAAAACACCAACAATGTAACAACACTCACGTGAAAACACCAACAATGTAACAACACTCACGTGAAAACACCAACAATGTAACAACACTCACGTGAAAACACCAACAAAGTAACAACACTCACGTGAAAACACCAACAATGTAACAACACTCACGTGAAAACACCAACAATGTAACAACACTCACGTGAAAACACCAACAATATAACAACACTCACGTGAAAACACCAACAAAGTAACAACACTCACGTGAAAACACCAACAATGTAACAACACTCACGTGAAAACACCAACAATGTAACAACACTCACGTGAAAACACCAACAATGTAACAACACTCACGTGAAAACACCAACAATGTAACAACACTCACGTGAAAACACCAACAATGTAACAACACTCACGTGAAAACACCAACAATGTAACAACACTCACGTGAAAACACCAACAATGTAACAACACTCACGTGAAAACACCAACAATGTAACAACACTTACGTGAAAACACCAACAATGTAACAACACTCACGTGAAAACACCAACAATGTAACAACACTCACGTGAAAACACCAACAATGTAACAACACTCACGTGAAAACACCAACAATGTAACAACACTCACGTGAAAACACCAACAATGTAACAATACTCACTTGAAAACACCAACAATGTAACAACACTCACGTGAAAACACCAACAATGTAACAACACTCACGTGAAAACACCAACAATGTAACAACACTCACGTGAAAACACTAACAATGTAACAACACTCACGTGAAAACACCAACAAAGTAACAACACTCACGTGAAAACACCAACAATGTAACAACACTCACGTGAAAACACCAACAATGTAACAACACTCACGTGAAAACACCAACAATGTAACAACACTCACGTGAAAACACCAACAATGTAACAACACTCACGTGAAAACACCAACAATGTAACAACACTCACGTGAAAACACCAACAATGTAACAACACTCACGTGAAAACACCAACAATGTAACAACACTCACGTGAAAACACCAACAATGTAACAACACTCACGTGAAAACCCGAACAATGTAACAACACTCACGTGAAAACACCAACAATGTAACAACACTCACGTGAAAACACCAACAATGTAACAACACTCACGTGAAAACACCAACAATGTAACAACACTCACGTGAAAACACCAACAATGTAACAACACTCACGTGAAAACACCAACAAATGTAACAACACTCACGTGAAAACACCAACAATGTAACAACACTCACGTGAAAACACCAACAATGTAACAACACTCACGTGAAAACACCAACAATGTAACAACACTCACGTGAAAACACCAACAATGTAACAACACTCACGTGAAAACACCAACAATGTAACAACACTCACGTGAAAACACCAACAATGTAACAACACTCACGTGAAAACACCAACAATGTAACAACACTCACGTGAAAACACCAACAATGTAACAACACTCACGTGAAAACACCAACAATGTAACAACACTCACGTGAAAACACCAACAATGTAACAACACTCACGTGAAAACACCAACAATGTAACAACACTCACGTGAAAACACCAACAATGTAACAACACTCACGTGAAAACACAAACAATGTAACAACACTCACGTGAAAACACCAACAATGTAACAAAACTCACGTGAAAACACAAACAATGTAACAACAATCATGTGAAAACACCAACAATGTAACAACACTCACGTGAAAACACCAACAATGTAACAACACTCACGTGAAAACACCAACAATGTAACAACACTCACGTGAAAACACCAACAAAGTAACAACACTCACGTGAAAACACCAACAATGTAACAACACTCACGTGAAAACACCAACAATGTAACAACACTCACGTGAAAACACCAACAATGTAACAACACTCACGTGAAAACACCAACAATGTAACAACACTCACGTGAAAACACCAACAATGTAACAACACTCACGTGAAAACACCAACAATGTAACAACACTCACGTGAAAACACCAACAATGTAACAACACTCACGTGAAAACACCAACAATGTAACAACACTCACGTGAAAACACCAACAATGTAACAACACTCACGTGAAAACACCAACAATGTAACAACACTCACGTGAAAACACCAACAATGTAACAACACTCACGTGAAAACACCAACAATGTAACAACACTCACGTGAAAACACAAACAATGTAACAACACTCACGTGAAAACACCAACAATGTAACAAAACTCACGTGAAAACACAAACAATGTAACAACAATCATGTGAAAACACCAACAATGTAACGACACTCACGTGAAAACACCAACAATGTAACAACACTCACAACAACTAGCGGTGATATCATTGAGTTCACAACTCATTCTGTGTTATCAAAACATTGATATTTATTAGCTTCTGTTAATGACATCTCAAATGTAATTTTTTAAAAACATGTACTGGTTTTGTTAAAGTCTTAATAATTAGATTTTAGAGCAATAGTTATTTACAATTCCTCTAAAGTGATTTGAATATTTAGCGTATTTACATTATTAATTATTTCCCATACGGACCGGGTGATAATCTTTCCATTAAAAGACACACCAGATAATCTGCAAATCATAAGACACATAAGATTATCTTTCCGTGAAAAGACACAACATGTAATCTTCAAGTCAAAAGACACACCAGTTAACTTTCACGTTAAAACGGGATACTGCATTCTATATAAACGTGAAAGGACGTCCAGGTACAGTCTACTTGTAAGACGTAATTATTGGTGATGGAAGGAAAGAAAACTCGGTGGAGAAACAGCAATCCCGTCAACCCTCAATTCAAGTCAAAGAAAATTATTTTTCTATTTCTTAAAAAACTGAATTATCGGCCTTTGCTAAACTTTTTCAAAAACGAGGGTGGAAAAATCTCTATCATCCAGGTCTAAAATCAGCTACCATGTTGGTTCATCACTGACCTAGTGAACTATTGTCTTTTAATGTGTGTTTCATTTATTTTATTTTTTTAATTTTACACTGATGGAATTTATTTTTTTTAATGTGTGTTTTAAATTTTAATTTTCAAGCTTCGAAGATTCAATGTAAAATTCTAAAGTATTTGTCTAGTTTCTTAAGGTTTTATTACACAATTTTTAAACAAATTTTTTGTCTGTCATTGTTTTTCTTAAAAACACTTTGATGACAGCATGACTTTAATATGTTCAACCACTGTAATGATCACCATGACAATTTTAGACGACAGGGTTAAATATACATTTAAAAAGGCTTTTACATTCATAACTAAAAATGTATTTCAAATATATTATTAGAATTATAATAACTGTACATAAACATACAAAAATAATCCTAATTAGATTGTATATGGCATCATTTAATGAGAAGTATACCTTTATTAAATAAAATAATGAAAATCGGACAATTTTTTAAATATGTATTATGAGCATAGTTAGAAATTATCATTGAATAAATAATTATATCTAAATTTTTGCGAAAAATATTATTTGATTGCTTTCATAAATAGATAGATGTACGTACACTTGAATCATTAATTGACATATCATTTGGAATATAATTAGAACAATGGTTTGGTAAAGAATGAAATATATAAAATTAGAACCATTAGTCGAGTCTGATTTAGACGTTCGTTCCGAGAAATAACAAAACAATTATTCAATTGGGATTTCGTAAAACAAAAGCACATGTGTATTACAGCTCAGTTAAACTAGACTAATTAAAATTATTTCAAAATTTGACCCTTGCACTCAGCAAACATTTTTTTTTAAATTTTTTCAGTCCAACAAAAGTACGAAAATGACTCAAGGTTAACAGCTTGTTATTTCTAGTAACAAATAAAGACACCAGAAAAATCAACGAAAGTTTACCCGCAAGAATCCTATTTCGGGATACAAAAAAAAACAAAAAAAAGCAATACAGTTTGTTTGTTTTTTTAAAATTGCCTTCAATGTGTCTGTGTGTTTTTGTGTGTCCCATAACCTTTTTTCGAGATCGTTGGGGGTTCTACGACCTTGGCGGCGCCCATCCCTCTCCATGTCAGCGGAGGACTTTTTTAGCGTTAGTCATTCATCAACATTTTTATAGTGGCTTTAACGTGGGCTCAATCTCACGCCCCTCAGCTTGTGATGCGAGCGCACTATTGACTTCGCTATCCAGCAGCTTCAATGTAGTATCCTAGAAACCAGTAAGCGTAAATTGCACTTGAAAATATACTGGCTTCTCTTTAGTTGTTATCTCTATTGAAACGTCATGCTAAGAGCATAACAACACACTAATGACCACAATATAATAGCACACTATTTACTACAACATAGCAGCTTGATATGTTCCACAACATAACAGTACACTTTTGACCACAACATAACAGCGCACTTTTGACCACAACATAATAGCCCACTTTTGACTAGGCCTCTCAACGGGTACCCGGGATCCAGGTACCCGTTGCCGTGTGATTACCCGGGTAATAAAATTCTGCTCGGGTACCCGTGAAAATGTGGCTCGAAGGTCTATATTAACCGTAGGCCAACTTCGCCTCCCATGCGGCTGTTTGTTTTGTTTTTTTTTGTGTTAACATTGTGGCTGGCAAAACAATTTATCAAATGAAAATTTTTGTTTCCAAAATATGCTTAGAAGTAAATCTAAGGAGAAATATCTTTCAACGGGAAATAAAATACGGTCCCAACAAACTACAATGTATTTTGATACATCTTTATTCTCTCAACGTGAAACAGAAATCGCACAACACAAAAAAGTTATGGTTCTTTAAAAGAATGATATAAAGAAAACAAAAGTCCTCTGCCAAAAAGGATGGACTGCTTAGAGATGAACGACGCTGTGTTTTTTAATTTAAAAAAAACACCCTTGCTTTGACTAATTTTGCTTTGAATACGCCGATTAATACTAGCTAATGTTGTTTATCTACCCCTCCCCCTCTCCTCTCTTCACTCCTATAACCCCCATCCTTTCATTAGCTTCTACTTCTTATGTTCATTAACACGTACTGACCCAGAAAAACAGATGTTAATAATTCGTACAAAGTTATCAGTATTTAAATTTAATAAATTAAATAGTTACTAACAGTGTAAGATGGGTAAGACGTCGGCTGTGAGGATGGACTGCACAGAGATGAAAGATGTCGTGTTTGTTTTTTGTTCATTAAAACACCCTTGCTTTGACACTAACTTTGCTTTGAAATAGCCGACAGTGGGTCACCGATTGATACTATCTAATGTCAGTTTTTCTACCCCCCCCATTCCTCTCTTCACTCCTATAACCCAGTGCTTCTCAAACATTTTAGTATGGCGGACCGGCAGGAATGTTTCCATTGCACTTGGAACCGGTGCACTATTTTCCCTGTACTTACATGGTAGCGAAATGAATTTTATTTCCTTTTATTTCTTTCATTTATTCTCTTATGTCAAAAAGGACAAATTCTATAGGGTTAGTATTATTGGTAGCAATTGGAGGATTATAATTATATGTTTCTCTCCTTTCTTGATATTTTCCGCGGACCCCAACTTTGAGAGGCACTGCTCAAACCCACACCCCCTTGCATTCGCTTGTGTTTCCTGTGTTCATTGACACGTGTTTGCCTAGCCCAAAAATTGATATTAATAATAAACCCAAAGTTAATAATATGGGTAAGACGTCGTGTGGAATCAGGCCAATCGAGTTGACAGCGACATGTCAAAATGCAATCATTGTAATTAAATTGTGTCTGCGAAGGGTTGCAACCCAACCCGATAAAACGCCACCTGAACGTTATTACTAGTCTTATATTAGCTTGCTTTGTAAGTTTAATCGGAACCGTCCGTCCAACTATTTGTTTATAATTTTTTCACGTGCCCAGTTCACGCGTTGACGCCGACCGTCACTGTTCACACCCCCTACCGTCCCTGCGCCCAGGGGAGATAAAAGCCAGGGGAGATAATTCTGTTTCAGTCTGTAAATGTCGCGTTTGAACATAATCACTACTTTTAGTTATGTCTCATCGAAGCTTATGGCGACAGCGTGGTAAAAGTCTTTACGGACGGCTCGCGTTTCAAGGATGGCAGAAGTGGATACGGAGTGCTAATTCAATACCCTCAACCTGGACCTGGCAGTATCGAACTGTCAGGGCCGTGCGGATCCGCATACAGTAGTCACGACGCCGAACTGGAGGCGATTTGCAAGGGTTTGAAGGAAGTGCGCCGACGTCTAGCAAGAAGAAAGGTTTTCCCGACCGTCGTAGTTTTCACCGACTCACGGTTTTCGCTCGAGACCGTGGGTCGATCCTCTCTAGAGACGAAAACGGTCAGTGTCATTTTGGAAACAGTAGGTGAAATCCTAGCACGAGGCGGAAAAGTAGTCCTTCAGTACATCACTGGGCACAGTGGCGAGCCTCATTCAGACAGGGTCGATAAGTTAGCGAGAGAAGGTTCAGCTCAGCCCCAACCCGATCGCCCGATGACCCAGCTGGGGGTCAGATCGTGGCTTAAGGATCATTTCCGAGAGAAATGGCTACAGGGCTGGGCATCTGGAAGCACGGCCAGAAAAGTATTCCAGTACATGCCGCGACCGAGCAAAAGCGATTCCTGGTGGAAAATTGGACGTAGCAATCAGACGCTCATAACTAGAATGAGAGCTGAACATTGTCCCATACGAAGCTACCTGTACAAGTTTAACACTAGAAGGGAACTGGCCTGTCGGCTGTGTGGCCACCCGGAAGAGACGGTGGCACACGTACTCGAAGAGTGCCCCGAGCTGTGCGGGGATTTGGAAGGTGAAGTAACGGTACCTGCAGAGGGTTACCTCTACGGCGATGCCCGCTTGATGAGGCTCGCTTGCGATAAAATGAACCGGGTCCTAAGAGCCTAGCGGCTCGACCCAAAGGAGATTGTACATTCACGAGTTATGTCTCATATATAAGGGATTTATAGTCAAAAGGTAAGCTGGCTTTGCACTTACTGTAAAATGCGTAGACTAAAAAGTAGAAAATTAGTGCATTTTTAATATAAGACTAGTTTGTAAAAAGTGTTTTTAAGGTTAATTATTTATAAAAATAATATTGATAAACAAACCACCGATATCAGAAAATTGTTGGTGTCAACAAAAGCAGTACCACTGACCAAGCACGATTAACTCTCATTTACCGCAGTATTGCGTCCTTCATCGCCCTTAGCATCGACTACGGACGCCAAGTGGATATTAACATTCAAGGTATGACACTGACCGTTACGTCATTGCTGTTGACATTTTGTTTGCATGTTCAGTTTACTGAAGTTTTAGTTTATGAGTATGACGAATGCATTTACAGCAGGAATTGAACAAAAGTTTTTAGTGCATTATAGTTAAACCGGTAATTGTAGTGCATTAGTAATAGTATGTTACTGGAAGCAAGCCGTTTGCTACTACTACTGTGTGAAATGAGGTGCATGGATGATGGCTAGCTTGTATTGTATAGCGCTCATGACGGGGAGAATTATGCGACGTTTTGAACGGGTAACCCGGGCAGCTTTTTTCAACAAAATTGACAGCCCTACTTTTTTACCACAATTGAACAGCTTGTTATTGGCCATAACATAACACAATTTAGACCACAACATAACAGCTTGCTATTGACCACAACATAACACAATTTAGACCACAACTTAACAGCTGGCTATTGACCACAACCTAACACAATTTTGACCACAACTTGCTATTGACCACAACCTAACACAATTTTGACCACAACTTAATAGCTTGCTATGGACCACAACATAACAGCACACTTTCGGCCACAACTTAACAGCTTGCTATTGGTCATAAGATAAAATTTAAAATATTGCCCAGAAATATAACAGAACACGGTTTCGTGGGCTCGTCCATGCTTAAATTGTGACGTGGCCATTCATGTTATAAGAAGAAATTAAGTAAAATCAATAAATGTAAAAATAAAAATCCTTCAAAATGTGAATAACTACAGCTTAAAACCAATCAGTTGAATTGATACAGCGTAATTACTTCTTGTAAAAGAAAGTCCCCAGTGTTTCAGCAACATATGTACTGCTGTTATGGCTAGAACAAAATCTCACCTTCTCGTGCATATACACTCTACATCTGACAGAGATCTACATTGTTTTACACTATTCTATATGCAGGATCCATATTTGTTTTCATTTTATTAAAAGAAATAACATTTATTTTATACAAATTTAAGGGGTTTTCCGGGACTTAAGTTCAGATACAAAATTTTGCTGTTTTTTCCGGATTAATATTAAGATATAATCGTGATAAACCATAAAACGCGCTTAGTGTGAACCAGGATGTTCAAGTAAGAAGATATAAACATCTTTAACCTTCCTGGTTTCACAGTATTGTAAGTAAATATTCTAGAGAAGTGTATGTGCCTCTGTGTTGTGTCTGCTCTGTTCTGGTATTGATTTTTATTGGAAAGCTGCGATGTATCTGTAACATGATTTATAGAGGGCTTTTACGGGTGGTTATCTCAGTTAAATAGTGTAGAAATTTACAACTTTATTTCTTTCAGTAACTTTTTGTTGGTTTCACGATATTTGTTTCCAAAATATAACTCGGTTCTTTAAGTGTTCTGGTATAGTTGGTAAGTAAGCTGTTTGTGTTTTTGGGAGAGAAAATGCCATTAGAAATGAGATCAGGGAATGATTTTATTCATCATTTGTCTAATATTTAACATTTATTCTTATTTTTTTAAAAATTATTTTATAATATTTAAATTATAAATTATGCATATAATTTTCAATTTTTTATTTGAGCATATCTTTATACACTTACGTAGCGCAGTACACCAGCCTAATGTTGGGCTCACCGCGCCCTACAAACATTTACAACAACTTGAGTAAAGACATTACACTCTCAATCTTCATAAACATCTGCCCAACATTATAATTTTGTGTACACAAATGTCCAGACGGGGCCTTATATCCGTCATAGACTGGTAGTTGAATTGAGTGAGATCAGTGCACCTCATCGACTGTCCGCAGAAACAGGTCTCCTGGACAAAAAGAATGTCTTCAACATAAACAGTGTAATAAGGGTTTTAATGATAAACTATGCTAAAGTTTCCATCAGATTTTATCTAGGATAAACATTTGGTTGGCTCATACACAAAACTTTAAGATCAAGGAGAAATAAAAAAAAGGCTGCAGTTTGTGACTACTTAGTTTGTGACTAAAAAATTATTTTCTGCTTTTTCATGCGAAATTCTACACTCCTAACTGCAGCTAGGCCTCATCTTTTTAAAAAAGTTGTTTTGTTCATTTTATCTTCTGTATATCTGCCCGTCTGTCTTCAGGCTAACCAGGAATCGTGTAAGTAAGCGAACTTAGACATACTTCCAGATTAGCAAAAGAACAATTTAACTCGTGGGTACTAAAGTTTCAGTAATGTCTATTTAAATTTCAATCCTTATCAGATTTTAAACCCCCCATACAAAGAGATTTGCACCAAATAGTGCATTTTTATCACCCATTTTAAATGTTCAAATATTGATAAGATAGTATCTATTTTTAACTTTACTGTAAACATCTCAAATCAAAATCGATGGTTTTAGAACTTAGCTATTTATCTATAATATATATAATTCTCCCAGAACAAGCACAAGACAAGTGCAAATGACGAATGACCCTCGTTAGAGTCGGAAAATTACAGTTTATGGTTGGCAAGCTAGGGTGGTGCAGGGTGGGGGAAGGTAGTCTCGAGGCCAACAATGCGTCGGGGGTTCCCCCACCCGGCGTTCACTGGCTTTGTTCTGATTTCTTCGTGCTGCAGTTTGTGTCCGTTCTTTCCCCCTTTCTTTGCACTATCTATGAGCAATTCTGCGGCGTATGATACGCCGTGGGTCGTATCTAGTTATTTAAATTCGTAATCTGAGGATTGAAGAATTTTTTAATATATATTTTTTTTAACCTTAGTTACAAAAAAGGAAGTTGTCAACACGCCAGGTCTACACTAAGTATATGTATCACGATAGACTTTGGGGATAGCTGTAAACATTAGTCAATCTTGCAAGAAACTGGTAAAAAGCCACTACACTCTTGAATTTACTAATTACAATATTGCTTAGTGGATTTAACAGCATTTCTTTTTAAACAACCTATCGTGCAAAATTTATAAGGTTTAAATTCTAAGATTATAAATGTTTTTGTTTTTATAAGTTTTCAGACACACTTTTCCCATATTTACAGATTTGAATATATCTTATTAAGATAACAACCCTCCACATTGTATGTTATACCTATTAATATATAACAAAATAATATTTCAACTTAATACTAGATCATTTCTAAATCATTTTAATCTCTTCCATAACATTTAAATAATCATAGTTGATGTATACATATTACATACTTATACTTTTTTTTCCAGATGACCTCAACGGTCGCAGATTTATCCGAACACATACAGCTAACTTTTTAAAAAAACTACTTGCTTTAAAATAATGACTGATTCTAAGAATAGTAAAGTAAACGCATGGATGTTCAATTTATTTGTCTTGTTTATAGTTCAAATCAGATTAATGTAGTAACGCCATATCTAAAACTTCCTTATTACCAGGAGGTTCTTTTTAAACTGAATGAGTTTCTTGGAACACTGCCATGAACATTAAAATTTGTGTTTAAAAAAGCGCTATTTTTTTCTGCGCTCATAAATTCAATAAGAGGAATAAATAAATAGTTTATGTCAAGACAGAACAATATGGCTAAAGTTATAAATAGTCCTGACCTAAATCACTCAAAACTGTACACAGTGCCTGTATTAAAAGAAGGACAAAGATGATAGCGAAGACGGAAGAACATTACTGATGGTTGCAGCTAGGAAATGGTCATGTTAAATGCACTAACAAGTTCATTGGCGATGGGGAGCATCCAGACATGCGTTGTCTACTAGGGAAATCGGCCTTAATGTACGCCGTGGAGAATGGCCATCTAGAGTGCGTGGAGTATCTTCTCCAGAATAGGTCAGAGGTCAACGATCCGGACAAACAAGGTAACACGCCATTGGCAGTGGCGTCTAAAACTGGGCATCTGCGCTGTTTACAGGTCCTTCTCAGCTACGGCGCATCGGTTCATCAGTCCAACAAGGAAGGGGTGACGCCCCTGAGTCTGGCCGCGTTGCACGACAAACATGAATGCTTGCTAGAGCTGATCAAGTCGGGGGCGTGTGTGAACAGGAAGAGTAGGAAGGGAATCACAGCCTTGATGAACTCTGCGGCTAAAGGGTGTGCGGTGTGCGTCAAATCTCTACTCGATGGAAACGCCCGGGTGAACGAAAAGGACGTCAACGGAATAGGGGCCTTATCTCGCGCCGCCTCTGGAGGTTTTCGAGAATGTGTAGAGGCTTTGTTGGAAGGAGGAGCAGACGTGAATGCTACAAATGATCAGGGCTTGAAGCCTGTCATGGCCGCTGTCTTCCACAATCAGCAAGACATTATAAAATTATTTGAAAAATGGGGGTCGTGTGTAGAAAATAGTTCTGAAAATAAAAAAGTAAATCTCAAATACATAACAGCATCACAAATTAAAGCGAATTCAACAAACTCGCCTAAAGTTTTAAACAAAAAAGTGAACTTAAAGCCAGCGCAAAATAAATCAAATGGTCTCAACCATGTAGACACTGAAAGCGAGAAAACACGAGACTCGATTCATAGGCATTTGAAAACTGTCACAGAAACTGACAATTTAGAAATAAAATCGATTATAACCCGATATGAAAATGTTACAATGGAATTTAAAAATGACCAAACAGCCCTCATGGAAGCAGCGCTCGCTGGAGATGTGGATACATTAACAATGTTACTTGAGGAGAACTCAGAGGTGCAGGCTAAAGATGTTGACGGCAACTCGGCAATGACATTCGCTGCTCAAAATGGCCACCTAGCATGTGTACTAACCCTTATAAAAGCAGGCGCTGAGGTAAATGCCGTCAATAACACGGGGATGACTCCTATCATGACAGCTGCGTCAAACGGTCATTTTAGCTGCATTTCGGAACTGCTGGTCTGCGGAGCTGATATCAATATACAAAACACCAACGGGTCTACGGCACTTTCCCTGGCTGTACAGAATGGCAGTTTAGAATGTTTTGAACTTTTAATTAAACCAACCTCAGTATTAAAAACAAATGCCAACAACAAAACACAGACAGATCGCGCTGAAGCGGTCATCCGTTCATGTGTAAACGTTTGCGACATTTACGGCAACACACCACTCATGCGCGCCGCAATTATGGGTAGCTACAAAATCCTGAGCAGCCTCATTCAATGCAAAGCCAGGGTTAACACGAGAAACAGAAACGGTATGACTGCGCTCATGTTTGCTATTAGAAATGGACATGTAAAATGTTTAAAACGTCTCATACGTGCAGGAGCTGACACACAGTTGACTGACAATGATGAAAATACGGCATTACATCACGCTGCAATTGTCAATTCCAAGTGTCTAAATATTCTGTTAAGAGCTCGGGTTTCAGTAAGTGATGTGAACTCAGAGAATAAGGTATCAGAAACGGCCCTAATGAAGGCAGCAGAGTTTGGTAACACTAAATGCCTTCATGCGCTGATTTTATCAGACGCGGACGTCAATCTAAAGAATGCTTTCAAAGATACGGCGTTGTTTAAGGCTGTTCATGCCAGTCATCCTCAATGTGTTAGAAAACTTCTTGAGGCAAAAGCTCGCGTCAATGTCACAAACGCAAATGGAGATACACCATTAGTTATAGCGGCAAGGAATGGAGATGTGGTGTGTTTAAAACTACTGACAAGTTATAATGCCGCGTTAGACATTGAAAATGAAATTGGAATGACAGCCTTAATGGAAGCTGTGTCTTATACGGAAATTGATTGTTTAAAATCTCTCATTGAAGCTGGGTCAAATTTAAATCACAGGAACGGCAAGGGTTTAACGGCTCTGATGGAAGCTGTAAGAAGAGGCAAAGCTGAGTGTGCGCAGTTTCTACTAGAGGCACGAGCTGATGTTGATCTGGTCGACTGTGATGGTAACACGGCTTTAAGCTTTGCTGGTCAACTTGGGCATGTCCGTTGCTTGGACTCGTTAATAAGTTACGGCGCTCGTGTGAACACTAAGAATTTCCGGGGGTATACGCCACTCATGATGGCAGTACAAAGTTCACGATCGGAATGCGTTCAAAATCTTATTTCAGCAGGAGCCAACCCTGAGCTGACAAGAGATGATGGGTTTACAGCATTCACTGATGCTTTGAGAGTCGGGGATTTAAACTGTCTAAATATTTTAACAGTTGGGCAGACCATTTCAGCAAGAAAACAGAACGAAAGAAACTTGGAACTTATATCTGCAGCTCGCAATGGCGACATAGCACTCGTCACCTCGATCCTTGAATCAGGTGGTCGGGTGAATGCTGTCAACGAAGCCGGTGTGTCCCCTATAATGTTGGCTGCGTTACACAATAGGACGGACTGCGTTCGAGCTTTGATTCAGGCCGGGGCCAACGTCGATAAAAGAAGCCTCAAAGGTATGACAGCGCTGATGAACGCGTCCAACAGGGGTCGTATCGAATGTGTTCGTCTGCTTCTTGCATCAAAGGCTCGTGTTGATATCGCGGATAACAATGGATTAACGTCCGTCGCCCGTGCGGCACTAAGAGGTTATGTGGATTGTTTACGTCTTTTAGTCGAGGCAGGCGCTTCTGTTAATCTTCCTGATAAAAATGGCATCACTCCCTTGATGTTGGCTGCACAGAATGATCAGACCGACTGTGTGAAACGTCTTATTGCTGACGACTGCAACATCAACAGGCTTTGTAAAGCTGGAGTATCTGCCCTTTGTTATGCGTTGAACTCAGGGTGCAACGAAATTTCGAAGTTTTTAATTGAAAATGGGGCTGCAATTGACGGTTTTGATCAAACCAGTTCAGCGTTAGTCGTTGCGTCCAAAACTGGAAATGACGAAATGTTAAAATTCATGCTGCAAGCAGGGGCAGCTATAAATAGAAGAGACAATGATGGCTTCTCGGCGCTTTCACACGCTGTCATGAATGACAAGTCCGTGTGTCTCCAAATACTTATTGACAATGGAGCTGACGTTAACGTCAAGTCAGTCAAAGGGAAAACTGCCTTGATGGAAGCCTCTGAACGAGGTTACTTGTCATGTCTGAACATCCTTCTAGAAGCTAATGCTGATGTCACTACAAGAGACGATGAAGGAAATATGGCCTTATCGTATGCTGCGATGCATGGACACGCGGAATGTGTAAGACTTCTTCTCGGTTTTAGAGCATTGCGTCAACCGGTGAACTATCGAGGGGAATCCCCGATTTGTTTTGCCGTGAAGAACAATAATCCGGAGTGTCTTTATGAATTTCTTGAGTTTTTCTCAGGATATGATCTTTTAGGCCTTCTTGGATTAGCGTCAGCAAATGGATACATCCAGTGTGTTGAACTTTTAATCCAAGGTGATGCACATTTAGATGAGCAAGATTACAATGGAAATACAGCTGTTGTTCTAGCGGCTCAAGAAGGTAATATCGAATGCTTAAAAATGCTCTTAGAATCTGGAGCTTCAGCAAATATTGCAAACAAAAAAGGGATAACAGCTTTAATGAAATCAACAAGTTTGGATCACTATGACAGGCGAACAAACATCAACTCCTCCACCCGCCTTAAAGAACATCACAGGCAATACACGATGTGCTCAAATCTTCTAATAAAGAACAATGCAGACGTCCATTGCCAGGATATCCACGGGAACACAGCTTTGCACTACTCCTCGAGGCTAGGTAACTTGGCTTGTCTACAAATGCTAATACAAGCAAAGGCAGATCTGAATTTTAAAAACAAAAAAGGGATAACCCCCCTCATGATGGCAACAATCTGTATCCAGCCTCAAATTGTGTCTGCTCTAATAGAAGCCGGCGCTACGGTGTCTGAAGTCTGTAATGAAGGGCTCACAGCATTGATGCACGCCTGCGCTAATGGTAATAGAAGCTGCGCTGAGATACTCACTCGTGAAGGTTCTACTTTAAACGTGTCTGATTCAATGGGCATGACAGCGCTGCATTACGCGGTTAATAAAGGGCATCTCGACGTTGTCAAAACACTTTTAAATGCAGGAGTTTTGATAAACTTTGGCAGTGAAGAAAATTCCGTTCTTAAAAAAAACAAAGTATCCATTTCTAGTTTCGGGAGAGCATATATTGATATCAATTACGCTGACGAGAATGGTGAAACTGCTTTGATACGAGCAGCAAAAGCTGGAAATGTGGCTGCTATTCGCTTGCTTGTTTCTGCTGGAGCTGATTTAGAAGTAGGCAATCACCGTGGAGATACCGCTTTTCTAGTGGCCTTTTTGTGTAAGAAAGATGAATGCGTGAGGGTTTTGGCTGAAGCAGGGGCTAGTGTCAATGCCCAGAGCAAGACAGGAACAACAGCATTAATACATGCTATACACCACAACCTTCCATTAATAGAGCTGTTATTCAATTTTGGCGCGCAGACAAACTTGCCTGATAATCAAGGCAATACTCCACTCCACATTGCTGCAGGTAGTGGAAAACTGAGCTGCATCGAAGGCCTTTTAAGAAATATAGCCCATGTAAATGTAATCAATAACGTCGGCCAAACGCCATTAATGCTTGCAGCAACAAATGGGAATCATAGTTGCGTTAAAAAACTTTTGTCATATCGTGCGGATGTCAATGCAAGGTGCAGTGAAGGGAGAACTGCGTTAATGTACGCTAGTGTCAAACTTAATTTCAGATGTCTCGAGACTTTGATTAATTGGAATGCGGAACTGAATATTTTAGACATTGAAGGTAAGACAGCTCTATTCCACGCTGTTAATAAACATGATTCAAAATGCTTTCAGCTTCTCGTGGAGTGCGGGGCTGATGTAAATCCTTTTCATCTGAGCTCGTCGCCTGATTTGTCCGTCATCAAAATATTATACGATTACATAAAAATTATAACAGATGCAGGTGCCAAATGTCAACCTTCGCAGTGAGAATGGAATGACTTATCTTATGCACGCCTCGAAAGTCGGTTGCGATAAATCGGTTCAACTTCTTTTGGAGAAAAATGCCAGCGTAGATGCAGAAGACGCTAGGCGAAAGACAGCTCTTATGTATGCCTCGGAGAATGGCAATGTTGAATGTGTAGAAACACTTCTGTCTTATGGAGCTTCGCTTGAGGCAACCAACAGTAAAGGGCTCACGCCACTTATGTTAGCAGCCAAGGGAAGTCATTTTAAATGCCTGTGTATGCTTATCTTAGAACACGCTGACGTTAACGCGCGATGTAATGATGGAAACACGGCATTGGCCTTTTCAGCGCGGGCAGGGAGCTTAAAATGTTTAAAATATCTGATCATGTCAGGGGCGGATGTGAACACAGAGAGCGAAATCGGGTGTAACCCCGATAATGTTTGCAGCTCAAAGTAACAATGTGAAAATAATAAAGGCTCTTGTTATATCTGGTGCTGACGTCAACGGCGGGCAGATGTCACTGTCTCCAGTTTCAATTGCATTGTCCAGTCAGAGCAACAACGCTCTTGAAGAGTTACTGAAATGTGGGGCAACTGTGGACTCATGTCGTATCGAACTAAGAGATTTCTTCTTTCTTGTGGAGACCGATGAGAGAGAGTGTTTGAGGTTGTTTGTGTCAAAGGGAGCTCAGCCATATGGTAAAGACCTCACCACGTCACCCTTGATGTCCGCGTTACTTCACGGAAATATCGGAGTTTGTAATTATTTCATTGTGAATAACTACCTCACCAAAGACGACTGCAGGGGAAATTTCCCATCAGAATTGACTAGGTACATGCCCAAGGAATCACAGATTTTAGTGTCCCAGCTTTTCTCCCAGCCCTGGCCACTCTGTAAACTGGCTCTCATAGCCACCTCTCATGCCATTGGTCCAAGTCCTTATCGTACACAGCGAGTCAATCAACTTCCGCTTCCCAGTCAAATGAAAACACTTTTGACGTACCAGAGTTTCCAGTCGAGGATATGCACGCAACACTGGGATGACATTCCACTTTGTTTTGATCCACTACAGTACAAGACTCTTCCATTAAAAAATCAGTTTCTTTCCAACTGGCCGGTCGGCCTTGGATTGATGCCCTGTGGCTGTGAGCAGTGTCAGAAGAATGGCCTAAAATACTTTGATTCTTAGATATAGTGAAATAAATAAATGGTGCAAGCCTTAAAACGTATTCAAAATCATTTAGGCACTAAAGAAATAAAATGATGTTCCGTTCAGTGAAACTATAAACATTATATCTTCGTCCACCCGGAGTCTGAATCTTCGCATTAAATTCAGTAGAACTTTAATGGTCAAATAATTAGGAGTAATAGAAACACAAATACAATAACGTAGACAATCGTGTTGATTATCTTAAATCATTGGATAAACTAATCTTGAGAAGATGTAATAATGAATAGAACCTTGACATCTGAAAACAAAGTGCAGTGCCATTCGAGTTCGAGTCTCTGTGAAGGCAGGGATTAATTCCCGTGGTTTAAGAGGGTCCCTAAGTCCAACCAACTCTGAAGAGTACCTGACATTCGTTGAGGTATTCAAAGCCGGCTAGGAATTGTTAACCATACAATCCCATCGTAGCCGTGGCATGCGAACGCTGCTTTATACCCAACATGCATGGGCGTACGCAAGGGGGGCATTTCCCCCCCCCTACATTTTAGAGAAATGTAATACAATTGTTGCAATAAAACTGAACTAAATTTCCTGAAAGTTTATTACATTGAAGACAGTTTACATATATCAAAGAAAAAAGAATTATATCTGCAATTATAACTGATTACATTACTGATTGTTCTAAATATTGCAGTTGTTTAACAATTTCTGTCACATTTTCAACAAAAATCCACAAGCTTTTATATCTATGTGTCCATATAGTTTCACATAGCAAGGAACATTTGGAATTAGTTTTCTTTGCTGATTACTTTCTCGGAAAAACACTATAATTGACTTAATTGTTCCTATTGTGTTTCGTACAGCATTCACATTATTTAAATCGTTCAGTTTCTAGATTTAGTTTATGTGAATTGCAATGTACAAATGCTGCTATTGGGTATTTTTTTCGAATTACTGCTTGGACTTCTCCTTCTTTACCTGCTTTGTCATATCTAATCCAAATTCTAATGAATTTGTAATGATGGTGTTGGCTAAACCTTCAGCTGTTCTATCGACTATTGGAATATATCCCAGGAATTCTTCTGTGACCATCATTTTCCCATAAGTTTTTTTTTAGTCCCATAAACCCATAGTCCGTAGTCTTAGGGGGTTCTAATGTTTCTATTAGAACATTCTCGGACTTGATAGACCTGGCAGTGCCCATCCATCTCCAGGTCAGCGGAGGACTTTCTTAGCGTTAGTCATTCATCAACATTTCAGCTTGTGAAGCGAGCGCACTATTGACTTCGCTATCCAGCCGCCTATTCCCATTTTGTTCTTTGACAAATCTAACACCAAGTGACATCTGCTCAATGTCTCAAATGTCATTTGTCTCGTCGGAAAGTATAGAAAATGCAACTGAATTTTTTGCTTCACGAACAATGTCTTCACGCAAGAGAGACCCACAAATTTCGATTAAAGTCTTTGCGTAGTTGCTGATATATACTTAGCACTACAAGAACCAATTGACAAATGATTACCTTACGAACTTCTTCTCGAGATTCAACATGAAACTCTAACTGGTCATACACATTTCCAGATTTTGATTCTTTTCCACGAAGTGCTAAATCATGCATGCCGCAAAAAAGGATTTTAGAAATGATGGGACCCAGTTTTTTTTTCTTTTATTCTTTTTCTTTAATTTGTCTTCTAAATGCTCATCTATAGAAACTGCTTTGGCTTCCAAATAATGCAACAAAATGGCATGCATCTTCATGATAGCCTTAGTGCCATGTGCTTTGCAGGTGGCTACGTGCATCTTCGTTGAAATCTTTATATTTTGTGCATGGTTTGATGACAAATGCCCACTGAAACTCCTCGAATTACTTTTTGCGGAAACAACACGCAATATCTGCAAAAGGCACCTTTTAACATTTGAGAGTATACTAGCGACGGCGAATAGTCTGATAACCATGCATATCTAAAAACTAAAAACTGTGTTTCCCTCACTGTCAGCTCTAAAATCATACTTTTTATCAGGGGTCCAATAATCACGAATCAGCTGCAATTTCAACTTATTTGAAAGGTCGTGTGTCCAGACATACCTTCCAATATCCAATTTAGAAAATGAATAAGTGTCAGCGACAATCAAATTAGGAAAAGTTGCTTCAGTTGTGTCTGGCTGTTGAACTTGTACTCTTGTCCTCAATGCCAATGATAAGTCAGATGCTGCCGACGCCCTCAAAATCTTCTTATAACGGCATCTTGGAATCCCGCGACTGCTCTACTTTTTTTTTAGCCTGTAAAAAAAAATTTTAAAATATGATATCCTCCTTTGGTAATCCTGTAGTTTCTATACATGTATATTATTTAACAGCAAAATTCAATTTTCTCGTGAAAATTTAAGGTTTTAATTTATTAAATGCATTAACATATGTTGTATTTTAGCTATTACAGCGCCAATTTGCAAGTCTTATTAATTTCTAAGGCTTTTTTCGGCCCTTATGTCATACTTAACTTGAATTCAATTAAAAATTGAACCTGTATGGCATTGTCAGTTAAATTAAAAAACGCCCCCCCCCCTCGGGAAAAATTCCTATCGACGCCAATGCCAACATGCCAGCATGGTCTGAGCGTTCTACGTACCATAAAAGAATTAAAAATGTAGATCGCAATAACTTTTCAACAAGTCTGTAATGATAATTTTAATAAATTAATTAAATAAAGTCGCAGTGGAAATAGTAACTGTATAATTATTAATTATATATATTTATATTTAACACTCGTTGGCTAAATGAATATGTATATATTTATATATATATATAACATTTGAATGATATGTGTATTTCTTAATTTTATATCTTTAGGCTATATAAGTAAATTCTAAAACCTTGTCGTAAATGCATGTAAAATGTTGACAATTTTTCTATGAGAATCTTTCATTTTATTGTTGTGTTACATATGTACATTGTATGTATACATTTTTCATATGTGCAATTTATGTAGCTAAAATTCAGATTTTCGTAGTATTTTTGTATTTTATAAATATATCTTGCTTCCTTTATGGATATGTTTTATAGTTTATTTTTTTATTTATGCCTTTTGTTACTTTTGTATTTTTAATATTTTTAATGTTTATGAGCTACAAGACTGTACTGTATACTAAATTATATAATTCTCAATTTTATGATTTGCGTGAAAAATGTTTAATAGGGTTATGTACTATTTCAAATATATTATTTAAATTGTTTTACATTTATATTTGTTATTCCATGCTAAGTTGATAGTTGTTCATTTCTTTTTCCAATGAAGATATAATTTTAGTAACACATTCATCTATTTTCCTGTATATATGATAGTCACATGTGCTCTTTGCGTACTTCCAATTTTAATGTATATATTCCATTTTTAATGTTTGAGCTGTTAAAATGCTACTATATGAGATATTTTTATTAACCTTTTTTCTTCCATACGTTTATTAATTACTTTTGAGGGTTATGTACTTTATGTTTTTATGTGTTGCTACTTTTTGACATCTGTATATATATTTATTATTTATAAATAAAAACAGATAGCATTTAACAAAATACGTATATAATATAATAGGGCTGCGGAAATTAACAATTAATTAATAGATTAATCGTTAAAAAATTTTAAACAATCAATCGAAAAAAATGTAATCAGTACCAGCCCTAATATATTTATAAACTTTTAATTTTTGTGTGCTCAATTGTAAACCATATTATATTAAAACTTAACATATTTGTGCTATATCTTTACTAGTGAATAATGATGCTCATTTGCTATTTTTTATGTTTTGTAACTTTCTATTTTTATTTTTTATGTATTATCATATATTTTTATCTAACTTTTAAATTTGTTTACTATATTTCTTTATAAACATTTATTTAATCAGAAAATTTTTAATTTTTTATATTTAAATCATTTTATTTTACATGTTCCATAAATTTGGTTATCAAATATGTGATGGTGCTGTACAACCAAATATAATTTGGTGAAATTTGTTGTGTATTAGAATTTATCAGATGTTAAGTTTGTCAATAATGAGCACTTTTTATTAATACAGTACATAGAAGCTAACACACACCGGTCAAATCGGCCCCGGCAAAACATGTGTTTTGACCGGGGCCGTTTTGACAGGGGTCGTTATATGGGGGCCCATTTGTCGGGGCCGTTTTGTCGGTTAATCCAGTTTAAAAATACAAGGTAGGGGACATAACCCTTCTTTCATGAACACTTTTAATTGATGTGGCAGCAAGAGTCAATCCCCTAGGATATCAAAGATGCTTGTATTTTTATAGTTAACCTGTACAATCGAAGAGGGAACCTTCAAGCCTGCGATATTCCCCATCTTTACTATAAATTGCAGGAAAAATACTTGCCAGAATCATTCTGAACTTGACCAGGAACTACTACCATAAAGCAGTGCGGTTTCCGACAAGAACGTGGACGTGGGACTACAGCTGTAGTACATTAATTACCGAAATAATGTATTGAGTTGTATTTAGTAAATAGTACGTGTATAGTATATGGACTTCGTTAAGAGTCGTAACACTGACTGGACATCTGTAGCTGGTATTAACTGGCTCACGTAGGTGATTATAATAGTGATTTCCTCTACGAATTTGACACTTTCGCGTGGTATCAAGCTGAATCGTCAATTTAATTTTCCACCGTGTTCACCTCCTGCAGAAACGCATCGTGTGTGTTTGGGGGGGGGGAGCAGGCGAGTACATATGTCCCCGGGTGCCAATGTACAGCAGCGCCAAAATGATGCTTTAAACGTCAGATTATAAGTAAATAAGGGTAAGATATTAAATAATGAAAGTGAAGAGGGCGCCAATTTTATAGATTGTCCCCGGGTGCAAAATATCCTAGCTCCGCCTCTGACCAGATGTGTAGGCTTTCGGTAAATGACATACGGCTTAAGAAATTAAAAATAAAAAAAATCTAATTATAATCCTCAAAATAAAATGACTAGTAAAACTATACTGTTTTAATGTATTTATTATTATTTTTGTTTAAATCTATGTATTAATTAAATTCAAATTATTGTGCATATTGTTTCTTCTTTGAGTAAGGTATAGTATACAGTAATTGAAAGAATGATTCATAGAGTAAACAAGATTTTTTATAAAGAGTATTTCTCTTTAAACAATTAAAGGTAGCCTAATAATTTATGGATGGAAAATTGCACCATTCAGTGTCCTCCAACTTATTCATCTTTCGTATTCGACTTGCGACAATGCTTGTCAAAATCTCCCTTAATTGCAAATGTTCATCGTCTCATTTACAGTTGAACTTCTTAAAAAGCAATACGTCAAGAAAATATCTATAGCAAGTATTTTTGTTTTATCGATAAAAGATAAAACTCTTGATTTTTGTTTATACATGTATTATGAAATTTAAATATGATTGAGTTACTTTTGGGATGGTCTTCACGTTTGCAAGTTTTTTTTTCTTTTATAAGTATAATGAATAAGTTCACCACCTTAGTTTACTTAAAAAACTTAACTACTTTGGAATCTCAGGTTCCTTACGTCACTGGATCCAAGACTTCCTTTTGGGCAGGGAGCAAACTGTAATAATTAATGGATCTAAATCTGCACCAATAAAGGTTAACTCAGGAGTTCCACAAGGAACTGTGCTAGGTCCCTTACTCTTTTTAATTTATTATAAATGATTTACCCAACAACATCTCAACAGGTACAAAAGTTAGGTTATTTGCTGATGATTGTATAATCTATAGAACAATTAAATCAGAACAAGATAGCAAAATTTTACAAAAAGACTTAGATGAATTGATAAAATGGGAAACTAACTGGAGTATGTCTTTCCACCCAGAAAAGTGTCAACTGTTAAGAGTAACAAAGAAAAAGAAACAAATAAATTCAAAATATTACATTCATGGAAAAGAACTGACCCAAACTAAAGATGCAAAATACTTAGGAGTCTTAATAAATGAGAAACTATCATGGAATCCCCATGTCAATGAAGTTATTAAAAAATCAAACAAAACCTTAGGCTTTATAAAAAGGAACTTTAACAAATGTAATAGAGATATAAAACTAAAATGCTACCTCACTTTGGTGAGACCTGTACTAGAATATGCATCTTCTGTATGGGACCCATCCACCAAAGAAAACATTGATAAACTAGAACAAATTCAAAAAAGAGCTGCCAGATTCATTACTGGAGAATATTCGAAACTGACAAGAATAACACCATTAGTTAAATCATTAAACCTTGAAACACTAGAGGATAGAAGAACCAAGAGCAAAGTAGTAATCATACATAAAGCAATTAATTCTAATTTAGAAATACAACACAAAGATAACTTAATACAACCCTCAGATAGACATAAGGATAAAAACACCTTTCTTATTCCGTATGCAAGAACAAACACATACAAGTTTTCCTTCTTCCCGTCCGGGATTCGGGCGTGGAATGGGTTGCCTGAAGAATCCAGGGGGAGAAAGGAGAAAACAATACCCTAACTCTTTATCAACAATGTAAACTCTCTATATAATTAAAAAATGCCCATATCAGGACTGTTAAACACAAAAACCATAGAAGCTCAGCGAGGACCGCAATAATCTTCGCTATAGAAGGGACAGGAGAAGGATAAGCGCTAGCTAGAGTTCGTAAAACAGATATAGATTTTAAGATAACCCGAATTAAGGATTTTAAATTTTAAAGAGTCTTTAATATTAATTCATATAATAGAAATAATCAAATAAATCTGTTGGAAAATTAGAATTTTTTATAGCATGATATTCCCAGCAATAGGGCTCTTACCGGGAGCAAATAAAATAAAATCTTAATTTAAGATGACTTTTTTACTTAAATAATAATATGAAAAAAATAATAATTTTAAAAATTTGAATAGATTTTTTTTTATAGCCCTGTTATCCCAGTAAGCGCCGAGAGCAACTTCAGCCATTCTCTCTAGCTGGGCTTTCCCAACAAAGCTGTCAGAAACCCGCTTTTTCACAGCGGCTTACTCCCTCCTGCTTATACATGGGAGATCGAATAGGCCTATATAATCAAACTACCCTACCCCTCTAACTAATATATAACCTATAAACATACATATACTAATTAAATAAATAAACTTTCATATCATAATAACTCATAAATGACATGTACGTACAACATAAGCATACATTAATCATTAAAAAGAATAAATCTAGTGTTTCATTTTAAATATATATATATATTACATTATTTTCAAGATTTTGATATTCTAATGTTCAAAATCTATTTTTATTATTTAATAAAAACTTTTTTTAAAATTATAGAAATATTTTATTTTTTATATTTTTTAATTGTTCAAAAATATATTTTTGTGTTTCTCTCGTTATTAAATAAAAAAACATACTTCAATTGAATTTAAAGGACAAGATATGCAAAGAAAAGCCAACAACACCCTCCTTCCCATCCCAACAAACACCCCCCCGGCCCCCTGTCCCCCCTCCCAGTGGCGACTAATGCCCCCCCAGGAGGCGAATAAAGCCGCCGACATGATACCCAACCCACCTTTGTTTCGTTCTCGTCTATCGCGCCTCCCTTCAGGGTTTGTTTTCGGCGGTGGATTTGTTAAATATAAGGAAAAAGGTCAAAATAAATTTATTTTTAGCCGAAAAGAGGGGGGTCGGGGTCGTGGGGGGGGCGGGGGGAGGGGGTGGGTGCCGGGGGGGACGAACGAATTTGGGGGACACGAATAGGGCGGTCAGGGTACGACGACGGCGTGGTGGGGGGACCACGATACGGCGGGACGAAACGGTGGGAGAGGGGGGGGACGGAATCACGGCCACTGGGGGCCGGGGTGGGGGGGGGTCGACGCGACGAGGGAGTTGGACACGGGACGATGGATAACGACGAACGAAAAACCGAACAAGAATGAGGGGGAAACGAGCGGGGGTGGGATTGAGGGACGAACACGAGGGACGCACGAATCACACGAATATTCAGAGACGAATATGGGGGGAGGACGAAAAGTCGGGGGTCGAAACGAACGACGAATAATTGGGGGGAGGGGGACGAAATAATAATCGGTTGGTGCCGGGGGATATCACGGGGGGCGGACCTTCGAATATACGAACGAAACGAACGAGGGGGCGAACGAATCACGGCGGTGGTGGAGGGACGAACTGACGAATATAGTACACGAACTACGAAACTCGAATTCCGGTGGGGACGGGGATGACGAATATAGGGGAACGAACGACGAAACGGAATATAAACGAAAGGGGGGGAAGTGTGGGGACCCGGGACAGACGATAGGGACACGTAGAATATGTGGCTCTATGACGTACGAATACGGTCCTCCTGGGGACGAGGGGGGGACGAAACGAACGGTGGAGACGAGAGGGGGGTGGTGGGGTAGGGGGTGGGGACACGGGACGAATGGGGGACGGGGAAACGAACGAATTGCTGTGTGGCAACGACTACGGATGACGGAACGAATAGGGACGTAAAATAACCGACAAACGCGACACTGCCGCAAGTTCGTCCACGAACATCGGACTCGAACACGAATGGGGGGAAACGAAAAAACACACGAAGAAAAGTTTTTAACCAGTTGTCCTCTATCGCACGGAGATACGGAAATTTCGTAATTTAACGACGATATGTAGGGCAATTATATAACAAAATTCCGATGACGAAATTCCGAAATAAATTACGAAACGAAAATACGAAGTAATATAGTGTGGCTGCATTTGTCATACATAATAAATTACGAATACGTACGAACGAAAACGATAAGATATATACGAATAACGACGAATAAACTACGAATAGAAGTTGGATTAGAGCGATTATACCCGACCCGCGTCTAATAAAATAAGAAAGGAGTGTTCGCGGGATTCGGTGGTCAGTCGCGCGACTGGTACCCGTCTGGGTGACGAATATTGCCTGTCTGGCTTTGAAATTTTTTCAATTACCCCAGTCCATTCGCTCTCCGTTAAAGAAATGCTCTAATTTAGGAGTGAAAGGGAAAACAAAAATATAAAATTTTTCAAATTCCTTTGTTGAAAGAAAGAAAATTGGGCAGAACGTAGAATAAACCAAAAAAAATCTGGAGCGTTGTCTCGTGGGGACAAGGTTTTTATTTTTTTAATTTTTTAATGTTTTAAGGGTAGACCAATTAGTATTGTTTTTTTATTCTATTTTTTTATTATATTCTAGTATTGCCATTGCCACTTCGTGATTTCGGATATGAAGAAGTAGAGGTCATAAAATTGTTTCCATCTGTTTCGTTGTACTGCCTATGGCTTCTTATTTCTCTGTTGTTGTTTTTTAAATTTATGTCTCCGACGAGTTGTTTTATTCTCTCTACACACTTGTAGTTTTTTTTTTTTTTTTTTAATAAATGTCTGATTCATTCCATTGCTACTTGCTATTAATCAATCACAGTGTTCAACCGCAGCTCATAGTTGTTGGCTATCGGAACCGTGGTCAGTGGGCCTTAGAGTGATATCAAACTTGTCAGTTCCTGTTTTTCACTGTAGTTTTTTTTAATAAAAGATCAGGCATATCTCGTCCGATTGCGCTGATGTTAGTGCATATACGGCCCCTGCCTCGTTAATCATTCTAATCGTTAGCTTGTGCTAGCCTGTGCGTCACACCTCGCGCTACTACGCACTGGGGTGAAGGTGTTTGGTCGTGTTGCAGCGCGCGTCACCTCTCATTCCGGGGGTTGGTGTGGGTTGGGGGTGGTCGGCTAATTTTTTCGTTAGTGGTGTTTTTTGTAGGTCTTGGACCTTAGAGCACCGACAATTGGGAACTCTCAGATTCAGTAGGTGTCGTCCTTGGTTGTTACAAAATCTGTCGAGGAGTTGCGGTTTGGGTGGGTGAGTGATAAAGATGTCTGAAGTGGGCGGTTTTTGTGGAGTGATACTCGAGAGGAGTGTGTAAGTCGGGTTGTTTGAGCCTTGGGAGACACGAGGACTTTAAGTGTATGTGGTGAGCTGGCAACCCGGCCTTCATCAGGTGATAGAGTTATTTTTCTATTTTTCTTCTTTTTTTTTTGTCTTTTTTTTTTTTTTTTTTTTTTTTTTTTTTTTTTTTCTGTTTGTCTGTTTGTTTGTGTTTGTCTGGTTTTTGTGTTTTAGTTTTTTTTTTGTATAAATAAATAAAAGGATTTTTAATTTTAAGAATTTGATATGATTCATTTTCTTTTTTGAGGATTTTATGAGGAATAGCCAACTCCAATGTTTTCCATCGCGTACATGAGCTTTTGTTGTTTTTTTTTTATTTCTCTACTTACTCGGTTACAAACGGTTAGTTTTTTTTGGTGTTATAAAAGTGTCAGTTATAGGAGCACGCCAGGACCTCGTACGAGATACATAGTTGATCTAGTGTGATAGTGGCCACGTGTTGCTCGCTATCAACTGCTTGCTTTGTTTTTTTTTTATTTTTCCTTTTTTGTTGTTATTTTGCTACGTATATATAGTTTCATTTGGCTTTAGTTGAGGTTAGCACAAGCACATGTGTCCCCTAACAGGCACGGCCAGTACCCACGCTTACAAGTGGGGTGATCGGAGGTGGGGGGGGTGTGGACGGGCGTATTCGGTGTGCTAGCTTTTTAAAAGTTTTTCATTTTTCTTTTCCCTAGAGCACCCTCCATTTCCACGCACCGACTTAAGTCGTTGAGTTTATCTCCTCTTACCCTATCGTACATCGGTGTGTTAGTTTTGTTGTTTTGTTTTTTTTTAAAATGTTTCTGGATTGTTAGACGGTGTCTATCCTTGCCACGTCGACTTAGAGGGTGTGTATTTTGCGCGCCCATCAACCCCTTCGCCTAACTACCGGCGTGTTGTGAGGAGGTTTTTTTTTTTGATACTTTTTGTTTTTTTGTAATAAGTAAGTTAGATTATTTTGTTTTTAAAAGATTCTTTTCTTGCTGCACGACGCCTGTCCTGCGGACCTCGCTGTCATGGGGTAGATGTCTCCTCTTACTTCGGGTTCAGGGTGTTTTTATGAGGGTTGTGGGTTGGAAGGTGGCTCGATGGGGTGGTGTGATCGGGTGTGTGTGAGGATGTGTGTGTTGTGTTATGAGGGTGGTTTTTAGTTGTGTTGTTTAGGGTTTTTTTAATGGATAAGGTTGCAATTTAGGAGTGTTTGGGCAGGCGAGTGATATTGGTGCTGTGTGTGCCTATAGCTAGCCTAGGCCCCGTCGGTCTTCGGGGTCTTGTTGTGTCGATGCACTCCTAACAACATGTTATGTTTTTTTTATAAAGACAAAAAAAGATTTCTTCTTAGGACTTGAGCCTGTCTAGTTAGGCATCTCCCCCATTTTCCACGCCCGCGCTCTTATACTCGCCTTACGATGTTGTTATATATTCTCTCTACAACTCTAATTGTAGTTTTTATAAGTTTTTTTTTTAAAAGATTCATTCTATAAGAGCTCTCCATTCCACGCTATAAGAGTTTTGAATATTCTTCTCTACAACTGTAGTTTTTAAAAGATTCATTCTAGAGCACTCCATTCCACGCTACAAGTTGATATATTCTCTCTACAACTGTAGTTTTTAAAAGATTCATTCTAGAGCACTCCATTCCACGCTACAAGTTGATATATTCTCTCTACAACTGTAGTTTTTAAAAGATTCATTCTAGAGCACTCCATTCCACGCTACAAGTTGATATATTCTCTCTACAACTGTAGTTTTTAAAAGATTCATTCTAGAGCACTCCATTCCACGCTACAAGTTGATATATTCTCTCTACAACTGTAGTTTTTAAAAGATTCATTCTAGAGCACTCCATTCCACGCTACAAGTTGATATATTCTCTCTACAACTGTAGTTTTTAAAAGATTCATTCTAGAGCACTCCATTCCACGCTACAAGTTGATATATTCTCTCTACAACTGTAGTTTTTAAAAGATTCATTCTAGAGCACTCCATTCCACGCTACAAGTTGATATATTCTCTCTACAACTGTAGTTTTTAAAAGATTCATTCTAGAGCACTCCATTCCACGCTACAAGTTGATATATTCTCTCTACAACTGTAGTTTTTAAAAGATTCATTCTAGAGCACTCCATTCCACGCTACAAGTTGATATATTCTCTCTACAACTGTAGTTTTTAAAAGATTCATTCTAGAGCACTCCATTCCACGCTACAAGTTGATATATTCTCTCTACAACTGTAGTTTTTAAAAGATTCATTCTAGAGCACTCCATTCCACGCTACAAGTTGATATATTCTCTCTACAACTGTAGTTTTTAAAAGATTCATTCTAGAGCACTCCATTCCACGCTACAAGTTGATATATTCTCTCTACAACTGTAGTTTTTAAAAGATTCATTCTAGAGCACTCCATTCCACGCTACAAGTTGATATATTCTCTCTACAACTGTAGTTTTTAAAAGATTCATTCTAGAGCACTCCATTCCACGCTACAAGTTGATATATTCTCTCTACAACTGTAGTTTTTAAAAGATTCATTCTAGAGCACTCCATTCCACGCTACAAGTTGATATATTCTCTCTACAACTGTAGTTTTTAAAAGATTCATTCTAGAGCACTCCATTCCACGCTACAAGTTGATATATTCTCTCTACAACTGTAGTTTTTTAAAAGATTCATTCTAGAGCACTCCATTCCACGCTACAAGTTGATATATTCTCTCTACAACTGTAGTTTTTAAAAGATTCATTCTAGAGCACTCCATTCCACGCTACAAGTTGATATATTCTCTCTACAACTGTAGTTTTTAAAAGATTCATTCTAGAGCACTCCATTCCACGCTACAAGTTGATATATTCTCTCTACAACTGTAGTTTTTAAAAGATTCATTCTAGAGCACTCCATTCCACGCTACAAGTTGATATATTCTCTCTACAACTGTAGTTTTTAAAAGATTCATTCTAGAGCACTCCATTCCACGCTACAAGTTGATATATTCTCTCTACAACTGTAGTTTTTAAAAGATTCATTCTAGAGCACTCCATTCCACGCTACAAGTTGATATATTCTCTCTACAACTGTAGTTTTTAAAAGATTCATTCTAGAGCACTCCATTCCACGCTACAAGTTGATATATTCTCTCTACAACTGTAGTTTTTAAAAGATTCATTCTAGAGCACTCCATTCCACGCTACAAGTTGATATATTCTCTCTACAACTGTAGTTTTTAAAAGATTCATTCTAGAGCACTCCATTCCACGCTACAAGTTGATATATTCTCTCTACAACTGTAGTTTTTAAAAGATTCATTCTAGAGCACTCCATTCCACGCTACAAGTTGATATATTCTCTCTACAACTGTAGTTTTTTAAAAGATTCATTCTAGAGCACTCCATTCCACGCTACAAGTTGATATATTCTCTCTACAACTGTAGTTTTTAAAAGATTCATTCTAGAGCACTCCATTCCACGCTACAAGTTGATATATTCTCTCTACAACTGTAGTTTTTAAAAGATTCATTCTAGAGCACTCCATTCCACGCTACAAGTTGATATATTCTCTCTACAACTGTAGTTTTTAAAAGATTCATTCTAGAGCACTCCATTCCACGCTACAAGTTGATATATTCTCTCTACAACTGTAGTTTTTAAAAGATTCATTCTAGAGCACTCCATTCCACGCTACAAGTTGATATATTCTCTCTACAACTGTAGTTTTTAAAAGATTCATTCTAGAGCACTCCATTCCACGCTACAAGTTGATATATTCTCTCTACAACTGTAGTTTTTAAAAGATTCATTCTAGAGCACTCCATTCCACGCTACAAGTTGATATATTCTCTCTACAACTGTAGTTTTTAAAAGATTCATTCTAGAGCACTCCATTCCACGCTACAAGTTGATATATTCTCTCTACAACTGTAGTTTTTAAAAGATTCATTCTAGAGCACTCCATTCCACGCTACAAGTTGATATATTCTCTCTACAACTGTAGTTTTTAAAAGATTCATTCTAGAGCACTCCATTCCACGCTACAAGTTGATATATTCTCTCTACAACTGTAGTTTTTAAAAGATTCATTCTAGAGCACTCCATTCCACGCTACAAGTTGATATATTCTCTCTACAACTGTAGTTTTTAAAAGATTCATTCTAGAGCACTCCATTCCACGCTACAAGTTGATATATTCTCTCTACAACTGTAGTTTTTAAAAGATTCATTCTAGAGCACTCCATTCCACGCTACAAGTTGATATATTCTCTCTACAACTGTAGTTTTTAAAAGATTCATTCTAGAGCACTCCATTCCACGCTACAAGTTGATATATTCTCTCTACAACTGTAGTTTTTAAAAGATTCATTCTAGAGCACTCCATTCCACGCTACAAGTTGATATATTCTCTCTACAACTGTAGTTTTTAAAAGATTCATTCTAGAGCACTCCATTCCACGCTACAAGTTGATATATTCTCTCTACAACTGTAGTTTTTAAAAGATTCATTCTAGAGCACTCCATTCCACGCTACAAGTTGATATATTCTCTCTACAACTGTAGTTTTTAAAAGATTCATTCTAGAGCACTCCATTCCACGCTACAAGTTGATATATTCTCTCTACAACTGTAGTTTTTAAAAGATTCATTCTAGAGCACTCCATTCCACGCTACAAGTTGATATATTCTCTCTACAACTGTAGTTTTTAAAAGATTCATTCTAGAGCACTCCATTCCACGCTACAAGTTGATATATTCTCTCTACAACTGTAGTTTTTAAAAGATTCATTCTAGAGCACTCCATTCCACGCTACAAGTTGATATATTCTCTCTACAACTGTAGTTTTTAAAAGATTCATTCTAGAGCACTCCATTCCACGCTACAAGTTGATATATTCTCTCTACAACTGTAGTTTTTAAAAGATTCATTCTAGAGCACTCCATTCCACGCTACAAGTTGATATATTCTCTCTACAACTGTAGTTTTTAAAAGATTCATTCTAGAGCACTCCATTCCACGCTACAAGTTGATATATTCTCTCTACAACTGTAGTTTTTAAAAGATTCATTCTAGAGCACTCCATTCCACGCTACAAGTTGATATATTCTCTCTACAACTGTAGTTTTTAAAAGATTCATTCTAGAGCACTCCATTCCACGCTACAAGTTGATATATTCTCTCTACAACTGTAGTTTTTAAAAGATTCATTCTAGAGCACTCCATTCCACGCTACAAGTTGATATATTCTCTCTACAACTGTAGTTTTTAAAAGATTCATTCTAGAGCACTCCATTCCACGCTACAAGTTGATATATTCTCTCTACAACTGTAGTTTTTAAAAGATTCATTCTAGAGCACTCCATTCCACGCTACAAGTTGATATATTCTCTCTACAACTGTAGTTTTTAAAAGATTCATTCTAGAGCACTCCATTCCACGCTACAAGTTGATATATTCTCTCTACAACTGTAGTTTTTAAAAGATTCATTCTAGAGCACTCCATTCCACGCTACAAGTTGATATATTCTCTCTACAACTGTAGTTTTTAAAAGATTCATTCTAGAGCACTCCATTCCACGCTACAAGTTGATATATTCTCTCTACAACTGTAGTTTTTAAAAGATTCATTCTAGAGCACTCCATTCCACGCTACAAGTTGATATATTCTCTCTACAACTGTAGTTTTTAAAAGATTCATTCTAGAGCACTCCATTCCACGCTACAAGTTGATATATTCTCTCTACAACTGTAGTTTTTAAAAGATTCATTCTAGAGCACTCCATTCCACGCTACAAGTTGATATATTCTCTCTACAACTGTAGTTTTTAAAAGATTCATTCTAGAGCACTCCATTCCACGCTACAAGTTGATATATTCTCTCTACAACTGTAGTTTTTAAAAGATTCATTCTAGAGCACTCCATTCCACGCTACAAGTTGATATATTCTCTCTACAACTGTAGTTTTTAAAAGATTCATTCTAGAGCACTCCATTCCACGCTACAAGTTGATATATTCTCTCTACAACTGTAGTTTTTAAAAGATTCATTCTAGAGCACTCCATTCCACGCTACAAGTTGATATATTCTCTCTACAACTGTAGTTTTTAAAAGATTCATTCTAGAGCACTCCATTCCACGCTACAAGTTGATATATTCTCTCTACAACTGTAGTTTTTAAAAGATTCATTCTAGAGCACTCCATTCCACGCTACAAGTTGATATATTCTCTCTACAACTGTAGTTTTTAAAAGATTCATTCTAGAGCACTCCATTCCACGCTACAAGTTGATATATTCTCTCTACAACTGTAGTTTTTAAAAGATTCATTCTAGAGCACTCCATTCCACGCTACAAGTTGATATATTCTCTCTACAACTGTAGTTTTTAAAAGATTCATTCTAGAGCACTCCATTCCACGGACCAGATCCAAACGTAAGTCTACACGTTTATTAGCTGCTATCTTTTTTTTCTCACCTGTACTGAATTAAGCTGACACTACCTGGGCCTGAATGGGGCATCCACATTCACCAGTCAACATATAGACTCGGTGAACCAGATTTTTTTAAAACTTTAATTGCGGTCTAACCATGTGATACCCCCTTCAAGGTTACTTCCCATTGGTAACCATCTGATGTACCACTGTACCATTGGTCGGCAAGGTTTCCATTTCTCTAATATTCTTGTTCATACATAAAAATCAAAGGTAAATTTGGAGTTAACGTACCTACGTTATATGGCCGCCATCTTTGTTGCTATGCAAACGTAACAAGAAAATTGGAAAATTCAGTTATTAAAATTCTAAAATTAAACATAACCCTAAATTCACAATTAAATATTCTATAACTAAATCTAACACCAAACCTAAATTCACAAATAAAAATTATAAAACTAAACCTAAACAACAAAGGTAGAGAACGCCGATTAGTTTGCTATATATCTCATTTGGGTACGTCACGTACAAACTGAACGTCAGATTCGACTCATCCCCATCTATGGCAACGCGGTCCGTTACCTGTACCACCATTTCTCCTTTGGCGCCTCGGCATTTGTGAGACACAAGCATAAAATTATACTGATTTTATGTTTCCTTTCTTAAAACTATGTTTTAAAAAGTCTATATACATGGTAGCAATGTTCCCTTTAAGCAGCGCGGCTGCGCAGATATTTGACCGACATCACAGAGGAGTATAGAATCACCGCGCAGCAAATTTTGTAAAATATTGCACTAAAAATGGACGTTGTGCAACTTTGCACAGGAGTTGTTTTTTTTTAACTTTGCACACGGACCAACGAAGCTTAGACTTGGAGGGAAGATTGCAAGGTAGCCAAACGATTTCTCTCAATGGATACAATAACCTTTATCAACATTTTGAACATTCACGTCAGTCAATAGTTTAAAACCAAAAAGTTCGTGTAATCGTCCAGGAATTAGTTAATATTTATCGGTCGAAATATTTTACTTTTTGACTTCCAGTACATTTATAAGTGGTGAGTCCATTAATAGTTAAAATTTGTAACGATTAATCGAGAAATTAATCGTTAATTTCCGCAGCCCTAATATATATAATATATATATATATATATATATATATTTAATATGGGGCCGTCCATAAAGTATGTCACGCTCCAGAGAGGGGGAAGGGGGTGTAAGAAAGTGTGGCAGTTTGTGACGGGAGGGCGAGGTCCGGCCATGAGTGACGTCTCGGTGTTTTATATTAAATTTTAATTATTTTGTAAATAAAAAACAAATTTGTGTTCGTTAGTGTGACGTACTTTAGGGGGGGGGGATCCGAAATTTGTGACCGTTTGTGACGGGGGGAGAGGGGAAGTTTAAAAATCTCAAAAATAGCGTGACGTACTTTATGGACGGTCCCTATATAAAACTCAGTTGGTGTTTGTATCTTTGTATGTTTGTATGTTTGTATGTTTCACTTTTCGACTGTAAATTCCACAATCACGGAAAAAACAAATGACGGACGGGGACCAAATTTGGCAGGATGGTTCATTTTAACCTTCAGATGGTTTACGTATATTTTTTGTAATTGTCCCTTTTGCCGAAAGCCATCAATTTAAAAGATCAGAAAATGTTGAGACAAATAGAGAAATATTAAATCTCATTTTGATATTGAACAGCTTCATGCCGACAGTCAAAACGAGTTCATTTTGGGCGCGGTATTTTTTTCCAAAACTTTTATTTTGAGCGGTGCGCTTTCAAAAATCTTTTATTGTCAATTACGGTGCGCACATTTTCATGTACGCATCTTAAATTGAGCTGAGTGGTACAAACAGAGGCGTCACTAAGGTTGGTGTCACCCGGGGCGGTAGCTCATGGTGTCACCCCCTCACGATTTATCCCATAGAACTCCTCCGAGTCTTCCAGTACCAAATAACAAGAACATACAGAATTTTATATTTTGTTATTATTAAAGGATTCACTTTCTTACCTTTACTGCTGTAAGAATGTGGATTTAAGAATTGTAGACAAAATACTTTAATATAATAGATTATATCTTTAATAATATGCTATATAATGATCAGACCAAATATTAAAATTGTTTCGCTGCTGTTGGATAATTTTTTTCTTTAAAAAAAAACATCTTTTGATTTTTTTTTAGAAAAAATCTTACGCAACTGTGGTGGAGGGAGTAGTGAGGTGGGATTCGTCTCACCGGCTTACTCCATGATGTAACGAGGCATTCCAGACTTTCTAATTTTCCCTCCGGTGGGGCTGTTTAATTTCCTTTTTTTTTCTAATTTGTTTTATTGAAGTTTGTTGGTACTGTTTTATTATTGCATGTTAACTGATATTTTATATTAATAAGTTTTCGCGTTTAACCACCGTATTTACTATCATATAAGCCGAGCCCCTAATTTCAGTATTGTATTTTATAGTTCTAAACTCGGCTTATATGTGAGTAAATACGTTATTTAATTGCATGTCGTTATTTTTTTTCCTGGCTGAAAAAAAAATTGTAATCTCTATTTTTGGACATAAAATCGTACACAGTAAAAATTTTAGATTTTGGTGTCACCCCCTAGTGACGCCACTAGGTACAAAGCAGTTGCCTTTTTTTACGGGTACTATTATCAAAATGGTTGGTAATAGATAAATCTGATAAATAACTGGACAAAAACATTTGCAATAACCAGCAACTACTACTGGGGAAAAGGGTCAGCACACTCCCGCTACAAAGTGTGGGTAAATTGCTTGTATATATATATACAATATATTTAACTATGGTCCTCCCTCCATTGTGTTATTAAAGGTTAGAGTAATTGGTAAGTTCAATGAATAACACTGTACCTGTCCGTACGTTGTCAGTTTTAGCCTACAGTACCAGTTCACTCGTGACATAGCCTTATATATATATATATATATATATATAGAGAGAGAGAGAGAGAGAGAGAGAGAGAGAGAGAGAGAGAGAGAGAGAGAGAGAGAGAGAGAGATATTGACACCAGTATGCCTTTTAAAAAAATGTTCGTTTTGCCATCATGGCAAAATTGCATCACCTCATAAAAAAATTCTGTATGAGAGGTAAGCTCCCCTCAGGAAGTGCATAAGATGGGCTATTTTAGTTTCCAACTTTGGAGACGCGTGAAATTGAAATGAGTAGCATTAGATTTATTAAAAGTACACGTTCATTTTTTTAAAAAGTGTCAATGCATACCATGGCGTTGTAGCTAGCAAAACAATAGGTAGGTATACGCCTATGCCATGGCCTACATAAAACGTTTGCATTATCATTATTTAAAATTAGAAAATTATTATCCCTGCCTCAACAGCAGGCTACAGACAGCCTAAGCTCTACTACTACTAAGTAACTACTACGATGGGTCAAGGCCATGGCATTTGTTCTTTTTCAACATGGTGGTTGAACATCTTAAGTCCAAAGCCTAAGGTAACTACAATATTTACAATTGTTAAACTCTTGTTAATTTAAAATTTATCCTTATAAGTCAAGTTAAGTGTTTAAGTAAGCAAAAATTTTTGATAAAGAGGCAAAAGTTCCAACTTAAGTTTTTAATTTATTAAATGCATTAAATTAATCATACTGGGATTTGATCCACATACCAATA
>CALYLW010001248.1:116652-281836 GCA_944989445.1 Ampullaceana balthica | reverse complement strand
AGCTGTGCAGATAATGCTCTGTGTCATTCTCACTGCCAAAACCCTGTGGATAATCAATTCGATTAATTATTTATAGGTTCGCCTTCACTGAATCTAGATCATAAAAGCTATAGCTTAATTTTGAAGGAAAGAAAGTCAGAGTATCTTATTAATCTTAACTTTTTAAATTTATTTTCATGTGTTGTCAACTGTTACAAATCTTGTCATATGTCTAAACAAACTTCTTTTTTTATTTTGGTCAGTTTTTTTTGTGCTGTGTTGAGCGCTAGCAACAGATCACTAACATTCACATTATGTCCTGGACACCTGCTTATGACACTTGTTGGGTAAGAGTAAGAAAATGAAAACTTTCCTAGTGATAGCATTTAACTTTGTAAATTTCCTATATAGCAGAGTCCTTAATTAACTAACATTCTTTCCTTTATAGCCTTGAGATTAATAATAATGAATGAGGCGCAGTCAAAATTCATTTTGCTAAGAGCATTATATACCCGTGGATTTATTTTATTGTGTAATAAGTTTAAAATAACACGCCACATAGATCAATTTTTTAATTTAGTTAACAAGTTATATGTCAGTGTATTAACAGTATGTATGCCACTTTTGAATTACAGTCTTTTAGGGAAATGAACATTTCCTAAAAATCAAGTTTATAGAAGTGCTCCATAAGGCTATGTCACGAGTGAACTGGTACTGTAGGCTAAAACTGACAACGTACGGACAGGTACAGTGTTATTCATTGAACTTACCAATTACTCTAACCTTTATAACACAATGGAGGGAGGACCATAGTTAAATATATTTTTTTTTAAATCAAGCTGTGTGTGTAGTGGTTTTAGCTTGCCACAAAAAATTGCATGTTTGAGACTATTATCTGAGTAGACTATCATGCCCATAAATAATTATATTTTAAGTGTGTAACAAAGAATGATTGTTGAGATGTTCTCTGTTATGCAAAATATTTATCTGCTGTATTTTTTTATAACTTTTTTTTTCTTCAAATATAGGTTTTGCCATAAAGTTGACACTGACCTCATTAATGTGACAGTTATGTGCAACTTCCAAAAGCTGTAATATTCAAACACAGAGGGCGTCATCACAGAAAACACTTGACTGTCATTCATCGAATTTCTCCAAGTCTATAATCTGCTGATTTCTTTTAAACTGCTTCTCAGGCCTGATGCTGAAATGGTATTTAGTAAAGCACTTTATGTTTTATTATGACTTGCTACCTATTTGTCAAAATGCCACTTATGAAGCAACCAATTTGTTATGTTTATTCTAAGTGAGAGGTTCTTTAAATTTTTATCCTCATCTACATGTTTCAACAATTTCAGTTTTTTTAGAAATCTTTAATGCGTTATCTTATCATGAAAATCAATAACAAGTACCTGTACCTGTCAGCCCCATTTTAAACAGTGTTTCTTTTATTAGCCAAAGCTCTTGCTGACTCCTACTCCTAATTATTCTTTACAATTCTTTTCACAGGGGTGTGAAAACATTGCACCAGATAATTTGAGCTATTATTGCTCGTTATCTGTATTGCTAAAGATAATTTTTTTATATCAACATAAAAATGATTTATTTTTTATACAAGAATAATATGGATCTGATAACCTTCTTGAATATAAATTTGTATGTCTTCTCTTAGTAGTTATATCCAAACCAAAATCCCCTTTAGTACTCTTGTTAATTTACGAAGTGAGAAATGTCAGTACTTCTTAAATTTTCAACTTAGTGGATGAAATAACTTTCAACAAGAAAATCAGTAATTTACTTTCTCCGTTCCATTTTTTAAAATTCAAAATAAAATTATTATTGGATTTTTATTATGTAAATTTTCTATCTATTGTGGTAAACTGAAATGAACATATAATATATTTATTCTGGAAACTTTACTAACGTCTGCACCCATCCCTTTTTCCCCACATCATTTAACTAATCCAATGAAGCGGGGAAAGATTCCAGAAAGTGGTACAAATATAATTCAATAATTCCTTACTAAAAATGACACTTTTAAATCTGAGTTCTTATATTTTTATGAACCATTTGAATTAGCTGGGTTGGTACAACTTATTGGAGAAAAAATACAATTTTTAATAAAAAATTAATCCCAATATTTTTTTTCTCAATTATAACTTTTGATTTATATAACATTTAGTATATCCATCCACCCCACCTATTCTTATAAACTCCTCCCGCAGCAATAATCTATTTGTGTTTATTGATTTATCCAGCCACTTTGTTTAGCACATGGTAAATTTAATCATTTACAGTCCAAGCCTCTTCAGCCTTTTCTACTCCCTACGACCAAGTTAGCCAAGATTACTCTTTTTTTAAATCAAGATTCTTTTTCTAATTAATTTTTAAAAAATAATCTAGTTGCAGGAAATTAAAAGTAAAAATAACTAAATACAAATTAATGAACATACTCTATTTTACTTGTCTTTAGCCTATACAATATAATCCAATTTATGTACCCACAAAAGATTCCAGAAAATGGTACAAAAATAATTCCTTGAAAATTGATCAAAATGTCATTGTGTTCATCTTATTAAAATGCATTTACAAGTTTCTGGTGAAACTCTGCAAAGCAGGCACCCTTGCACAAATTAATCTGGCAATCATTGCAGCTAATAACAGTTTTTGGCACCCTTTCACTCTTGCCTTTTTTGCCAGTCTTGCTGCATCAGTGACAAGTTTTTCTTCTTCCAAAAAGTCACATCAGCTCATGCTTGGATGATGTTGGCTCTGCTGGGGCAGCAACTGAAACCATGTCAGTGTTACGCCTCATCTACTGATATTTTGAAAAGTTTATCAACCCTGTCAGGAGGTCAAGGGGAAACTAGTTTCCTTCATTATGGTGAAGGCATTGATAATGCCAATTTGGACTAGAAACCATAGACAATACCTCCACCATTTTTTGACTTTCTACCTACGGGGTAGTAAGATCTGTATTGATCTGCAAGGTCCTCTCCCCCCTTTTTGTCTATTGTAGGTATGACTTGACTGGAGTATGAGGACATCTCTTTGACCGCCGACTCAGTTTCAACCCCACCTCAAGCATTGGTGCTCAAGATAAAACTTGTCTTTTGTCACACCAAGTTGTTGCCAACACTCTGCCTTTTAATAGAGAACGTAACTCTCCGGTTTTCTTTTTTTTTCTATGCGAAGTTACCAACCGCTTGTGTTGGTACGAATGGTCGCACAATAATTGCATGTTTGTAGTGAGCAAATCCTCTGTAAATTTGACACTAGAGAAATAATTGTCAGAATAAAAATGATGCCCTTTATCCAGGTAAGGACTTCCTATTTTAAATATTACATGGTGGCCTATTCCATGTGGCATAGGATCATGCACCTTTCCTGTGTAAAAGTGAAAGCTACACGTGTAACCATTTTGAGGGTCAGCTATACACCAAACTTTGATACCCCATGGAGTTGATTGGCTTTGATGTATTGTTTAAATACAATCTCCCATTTAAGCTTATCATAGCCCCATCAATGCTTAGTTCTATTCCAGGTTCAACTTCCTTTGACTTTTCTCAATAATTATGTCTTGAAAAGAGGATCATAGCCAGGGTGTCCCTTAGCAACAAAATTGTTATAGTCCTTTAGGTGTAAATATTGTTTTCTTTTTTAACCTGTTTTTGCCCATGATGTCAGCTACAGATGAAACCCTTAGGTGTGGATCAAGGGACCAGTATGAGTCCACTTCGGGCATGTCGTGAATTCCAAACATGTTTATGTAAAAAAAATTCTTTACTTAACCGGAGAAAACTGGCTGCCAGTATGAATACTTTTTCCCAATTTTCTTAGCACGTTGTAGTACATACAAGTTTGTTCCGTCGCGTGTTGGTAGAAGGTGTCTGGAATAAATAGTTTGAAATAATCGTATGCAACTGCATCAACGAACAATTTATTCTAGGGCCTGATTGTTCAATAAATGGTAAAATACTGATTTCATAAAAATGACTTTACCATTCATTGTCTATCTGATGATCAGTAAAAGTTGAAGGTCCATTTCCATCTATGTCACTATTTACATCATCACCTTCCTCACTATCACCAGCTACATTTATATTAAAATCAAAATCTGATTCATCATTATTGCTGCTAGGATCAGCCGAATCACTAAATATAGAAGCGCCATTAGGCATAAGTTCTTTTCAAATTTTGTCCATTTTTATTTCCAACAAAAAAAACATCACTTTTCCAAAACATTGAATATAATGAGCCCTTCAATGCACTTCGTTCAAACTAGTATCAGAATAAACTTTAATAGTGTGGCTTCCTTCTGGTAAAGTTCAAATTAGTAATTAGCAACACCATGAAACGATACAAACAACCTCAAAATGGGCGGTTTTGGCTTTAACGGACTATACATAAATAATGGCGCATCAGAGTTAAAGTGTGACATTAATACTCCTTCTTATTAATCTTATTAGCTTCATCCAAGTGTAAAAAGAAAATAAGATAAGCGTCCTCTTGAAAAAAGCCATATAAGTAAGCTTATATTTTTCTTAAGATAGATAAAAAAATATTTAAAATCCTGTTGTTCCAACTCATGTTTACTCAGACTTTATAGGATTTAAACCAGTGCTTCTCAAAGTGGTGGTCCGCCGCCGGTCCGCAGAATGTATCAAGAAAGGACAGAAAAAATCCTAATATAATCCTCCATTTTCATCCATTAATACTAACCATATAGAATATGTCAATTTTTCGGAAATGAATACATAAAATAAAACAAATAAATAAAATAAATTACATTTTGCAACCACATAGTGGAAAATAGTGCACCGGTCCCTGGTGCTATGAAGAAAATTCCTGCCAGTCTGCCCTGCTAAAAAGTTTGAGAAGCACTGATTTAAACCACTTCTGGTAAAGTGAAAGGTCTTGTAATCTTTTCTTGGCCTTAGAAAATGTATCAAATTACATTTAGTTGCCACTCACTCATGTATCTACTACATGTACTTGAAAAAAGAGTCATTTATTAACATTTATAGACTATGCAGTATCTGCTCTTTTCGTTAAATTTAACAATGTACCTTGTTTCTCCTAGTCCAATCACTTGATTCAGTAATGCCAGGCTTCTTTCAATTCTATTTCTATTCGAGATGTGCACTGTTTCGCTTTTTTCTTTTGGTGGCAGTATTGCTTGTAATCAGTAAAGTGCTATAGCTGGAAAAGCTATATCTATAATCCCAAGAGATGTCCTTTTTTCTTCTTCTTTATGAAACCCGATGCAACTGCGACATGGAACTTAAAATAGAAAACATGTGATAGGAGTTAATTTTTTCCTGATTAAGTAAGTAGTTTATCCCACGTCTTCATATTTTGGGGAATTTATGGCTCAAGTTGTGTAAAGAATCATAACACCATGCTTACAAAATTCAAAGAAAGCATTTAATTTATTCCATCATATTGATAAAGTTTGAGGTTTTAATTCTGCAATCATTTTCTATTTCCTGCATGGGGCCCGCCATGAGCAAAATATTGGGTGGGCCAAGTTGGTAGCACAAATTTGTTTAATTGATACCCTTGCCTTAAATAGGGCCTTGAACCCTAGGTCTCTTCTTATCTCTGTACCCTTCGCATTTTAATTTTTCCAGACCAATGTCTAACTTCCAAATGGGCGACAGTGTAGTGAGTAAATTTCAATAAATTTGTACAGAATGGTAATGAAAAAGCATATGATATGATTCATTTTATATAAAATTTGAATCATCCCTTGTCTCGTCTGCCAATATGGCAAATTGGCTGATGGCTTTGTTGCCATTAAAACGCTCGATGACCATCCGTAACAGTGTTTTCCCGATGATATTACATTGTTCGTTAACAATGTCGTGGCTTGAGTGAATGCCTGTTTGTAGGCCAATTGATGTTTTTGGTGTATCACCACTGATACTAGTCAACATCTGAATTAATTGATGCAGATTGTCGTTTTTCTCATCTTTACCATGACGAATTGCCAGCCCTTGTCGCACGAGGAACATTAGACTGTTCAGCTGAATGACCAACCTATTCCGATTGACTTGCTGTTCTTTAGCCAGCTGACAACTTAGCTGCGTGGCAACAGAGGGTTTGTTTCTATTACTCATGTATTCGGCCGCTGCTCTGTGAGAAGAAGACGCCGCGTGTTCATCCAGCTTCTGGGATCCATTTTCCAGTTGTTGAATCCCTTGTCAATGAACACGAACTCGACTTTACATGCTCCAACAAGACGCTTGTTGCCCATTTCACGACACCAGCTGCAAAGCAGAACTTTCCTTTGACGTGTTATGCGCAGCCATGGATGACTGCTAAACCATTTTGCCTGCGGTTGTCGAAGACATCCACTGTAATCACGAGCAGCCTCGCTTAACAACGTATCATCTGGAAGATCAGTAAGATCCTTGGTATCAACATCGTCCATAATAGCATCAGATGAGACGACGTTTTCAACTTTTTTACTCGGTATTTTCAGTTTAGTGGATTGCGTGAGGAAACGCTTCATAGTTTAAAGTTTATTACTGCAATTAAGCCCTACAACAGCTATACGTTAGGAGAGTGAACCAACTTCCGGTTGTTCCAAGAGACTTTTAATTAACATTGTGATATTGATAAAACTCAGTTTTATTAAATAATGGACTTGATTTAAGTATTGAAATTGTGTTGTTGTTTTTTCAGATGTACCTATTTTTTAAAAAAAAAGGATTTATTTTATGTGCAATTTTTCGAGAAATGTGTTTTTATTTTCATAATTACATCATGCCCAGTTTCCTTATTAATTTTTATTAGTTTTTTTATTAGTTTTTAGTGAATTTTTTAAGCAAAACTGATTTTGTAAAAAAAAATCGCAATGTTATTTAGTACTAAGATGGAACACCGGATGCTGACTCACTCTCCTATCGTATAAATAAACTTTTCGCAAAACAAGACGAAAAACGCCACAGGACAGGGTCCGATTAGAATTAGAATTGAAAAATAATAATATTATTATAATATTTTATTTTTGTTTTATAAAATCTATTTCAATATTTTAATAATTAATGTCAATAATAACAAAATGATGCATTAAAAACTTAGCAGACCACCGATCATCAATAGCAACAATTATTCTACGTCATCATCAGTGATGGGCAAATAGTAAAATAAATTGTTGGTACCAATAATAGTTCAAATTTTTTAGTTGTGAGAAAAGTTTAACTAAAAATATAATTTATGGTTTAGTTAAAATGGTAGGACTTTTAAATTAGTTACTAACTAAATAGTTTAACTAAATTTTTTAGAGCTGCGAATGACGCGACACACAATAGTAGGATTTGTATGTATTTCCTCTAAATTTGAAGTTTTTTGTGTTTAATGTTACCAATAACAAAATTAACAAACATATAAAAAAGAAAACTTGTACATTAAACAGTTTCCCTATTGTTGGCTTCAGTTGATTTTTTTGGGTGGGCCATGGCCCACCCGTTTGCGCCCCCATGATTTCCTGATATATGTCAGTTTCCAATACAACATTGCTGTTCTATACTTCAGAGCTACTGATGTAATGCCCAGCTTTGTATCCAGATACTTCGTCATTTTGATTTTGTATTGCAATTACTGCCTGGTCACTTCCCTTGTTAACATACTTGCAGATATATTTGATGGATTTTACTGCAAAATTCGACGTTGATGTGAGCATTGAAGAAGCAGGACAGCACAGGATTATAAGGGATTATGTGTTGTCAATATCTCTACTCCATTGATGTTAGTTGTATGACCTCCATTATTCGGTGCATGCCAACGATACTGAGTGTAACCATTTCTTAGGTCTGAGTTTCTGAGATGATGGGATACTTTACATTTTACCACATATTCTGTGCATCATGCAGGGTGAGTTAATATTGTGAGGTCCACATGGTCCGTGAATCATGGTGGATTTTCTATTATGTAGAAGTCATGGTCAATCTGTTGATCAGGAATTTCCGCTTGGATTACTTGATCTATGACAGCTGGCCTAATCCTATCCTTGAGCCACAACAGAATGTGTTCATGTGGTAGTCCCCGCTTTCACACTCAATGGTGTACATGTAGCAAGTTATAGAGCCAAAAATGTTGCTATTTGTAAGCCAGCCCATCATTTTGCAAATTTTCTGGTGAAATACACGACTGATAAGGTCGTAGAGATCGTGAGGTTTTTGATGCGGTAGGAGAAGTTAAGTGATATCAGTCCACTTAGGATTGCAAGTTACTTTGATGAATAAGTCAGGTTGGCCATTGTGTCATATGTATGCTCGTACATACATGTATAGCAAGGTCCTCCAGTAAACGACGATAGTAATATCACTGCTTGACCAAATCCACTTAAATAAGGGTCGTTTTTGTCAATGGCATCTTTTAGGTGAATGTAATTTTCAGCTCGTAGTTTCATTTTAGTATAATAAAATTTAGTCTTTCTGTTTTAGTTTTTGCGTATTTATCAACTAGAAACTAATTTAATAAAGCTTGACAGAAAAGGACAGTATAATTATCATGTTCTTTTATCAAAAGCCGGTATGGGTAGAAGTTAGCTGCAGAGACAGTTTTCTTCATAGGTAACCTGCTGACACTGACAGCGTGAATTTGAGTTATAGAAAAAGCAGAACATGAGAGGATATTGAAGTGCATCATAGGATCTGTGGGTTTCCTTATTGTGTTTCAGTTTATTGTCTCTGCTTTTCAAGACAATATCCCTATTACAATGACAACACCAACTTCACGTACTACAGGATTATTAAACCTGTTTTTGTGGACATTTAATATATTTTTTGTTGGCGTGAATGACAACTTTGAAGTCTGTCTGCATACTATCCATTGCGGAGTGGAAGTCTTGGATGTTAGTGTTACAATCATGCAGCATTTTAAAAAATTCTGCACCCATGTCATTGTCCCCAGCGAAATAATTTGGGAAAATTTGTGTTCCTCAGTTGGCATAGGTAAAAGACTACCAATCAAGTGATACACTTGTCCCTGGACTTATTTACAGCATAAACCAGGAGACTCACATTTTCACTTATCAGCTTGACAATACTCACATTCAACATCCATGAGTCCAATGTGTATTGTTTAGTTAGATTCATAATATATATTTGGGTCGTAAGCAAATCTACAATCAGCTTTTTTTTTCTAACCAAACCTTTCGTTTTTGTATGAGCCGCTTTTCATTATTGGGATTATACCTCGAAACAGAAGTTTTATTAACTTGTGGATTGGCCTGCGAGTATTTAGCGACAGCATGTCTATTAACTTGTGGATTGGCCTGTGAATATTTTGTGACAGTCTGTCAATTAACTTGTGGATTTTTGTATCTTTTATGAATTCAAATACATGTAATTGTAACAGCAAATTTTTAAAAAAAATATCTTTAAAATGAATTATATTCAAACAAGAATTATTGTTTTCATACACATTACCAATATATTAAATGTTAATAATTTTTTACACCAAAGAAATATTAAGAATATGAATACACAATCTTAAAGTTAGGATAAACCATAAGACCATGCTTGTTTTATTAAAACAAAGTTAAGTGCCACATCTGATTGTTAATATTTTTACCTTCCAGATTTTACAACTTCTCTTACAGTTTGTTGAATCGGGCACTGTCTGGTGTGCTTTTATGGGGTTCTTTTAGGGATAGCATTTGAAGAACTTGGAATATTATCTTTTTTTTTCAATCCACCTAGTGCGCGAATGAACTCTTCTGTGAAATATATCTGTTGGTAACATTTTGGACGAATTAGTACCTGTACGTCAGGATTTTCTTTCCTCCACTCTTGGAAAAGAACATAACTGTTCACCAAAGCAATGTCTATAAAATGGAAGAAAAGTGTTTTCCGATACCTTTTTGTTTTATGTTGTATATAAGTAAAAGCTGTTCACTTTTATCAAAACTGCACTTAAAGGTATATGCTTTTATGATATCTGGTGGTCTCGCCAATAATGGTCTAAAAACTCCATCAACTTTTGATCTTCTGTAAACAAATGAAAATCTATTGGCTGACATGTAATTTGCAACGAGAGATTGACTTATTGTCTCTCCACTGAACTGTTACAATTTCACCATCTCTTATCCATCTCATGTCACCTCACTTTGATTTCTTTTCATAAATATTAATGTCTTTAAGTTTATTGGGAAAATCTTCCTATTTTTTATAAATGTCCCACATGCACATATTCCTTTAACTAAGTCAACAACTTATATCCTGTACAAGAATGATAGAAAAACACATGGTAGCCTTGGTTTCCTACAAAGTTGAAGTCGACCAATATTTTTTAACTTTGGATACGTGTACTATTCACATATACATTGGGAATCCAAGAAATTTGTAGAACTCCTGCTGATACATCATACCAACCACTGTAGTTGGAAGGCTTATTAGGTCCCATGGTAGAAGCATATTAATTGGTATAATTGACAAATGTTTCAACCAAATCCTAGGTAAAAAAAAACAATTTATATATCTGCTGTGTATTTAGAGACTGCCTCACTGATTCTCTAGTTGACATTTCTTCTGTCAGATTGTTTGCCTGGCTTTCATTCTGTCCCGGAGAAACTTTGGAATAGGGGCTGGTGGGCCATCGTCAATAAACTAACAGCAGAAAAAACGCGTTCTACTTTTGCCGTTCCCTGTGGAAGCGCCAACATTGTTTGTGCAAACTTCGAAAGTAGCGGAGATCTGTACTCTTTGTTTTCGATATTTCTAGTCATCTGTCCAATTTGATGCCAGAAAGCATCATAACCTCCGTTGGCCTTGACATTGTTTAAATCCGCAACTTGGTAGTTAATAAACTCGGCCTCTAAACAATCAAAATCTGCCGGAGACACAATTATATACCTTTTGGCGTCCACACAACAAAATCTCCATAAACTAAACACATCAACGTAATAGCATTTGTATTTGGTAATAGTAGCTGTGATTTGTTTTCAATTTAATCAAGCCATCTTCATTCCTTATTAAACAGAATGAATTATTTTGAGTTGGTGTCAAATGACTGTCAAACTCCTCGGGAGTTAAATCTTTTAAATTAAAGGGATATTTAATTGCAGCTAATTGAGGTGATTAATTATGGCTCCACAATCCAGTTTTTATTACTTTATAACCTGGGGATGTTGCTTGCATTAAATTTTCAAATTCTATAAGTGCATCACATTCATTTTTTTCCCATAATTGATAGATGCTGTGCTTATTTCTGTAAAGACCCACAACTTGTTATTTAATAAGTTGAATATTCTTGTTGGCGCTACAGCATTTGCAAATGTATTTGCCTCTGATGCCGTTATTCGAAGTTGGCGTTCTTTTATCCATTCTCTTGTAACCAGCGTTTCTGTTATTTGTTTTGGAAATTTATCTATTTTCTTCTCTCCTTTCAATGGTGGCGTTAAAGCTTTTAAAAATCCCAACTTAACTGACATAGAATTGCTTTTCTGTCATCTTCCACTAAATAATCATCATATCTATAATTAAATAAAGTATTTAACATTCTGTTTGAAAGATTATTGTGACAGTGTTTAAGTCCTCCTGCTTATGATCACACATAGAAACATTTACACTGTCGATCATTGTGGGAGTAAGTTTTCCCTGTCCATTTCTCACAGTCAGTAAAATTTCCAACATTGGAGTAGACAATTTGTTTCTGAAGTTGGTGTTCAATAAACTAACAGCAGAAAAAACGCGTTCTACTTTTGCTGTTCCATGTGGAAGCGCCAACATTGTTTGTGCAACTTTCGAAAGTAGCGGAAATCTGTACTCTTTGTTTTCGATATTTCTAGTCATCTGTCCAATTTGATGCCAGAAAACATCATAACCTCCGTTGGCCTTGACATTGTTTAAATCCACAACTTGCTGGTCAATAAACTCGGCCTCTAAACAATCAACATCTGCCGGAGACACAATTATATACCTTTTGGCGTCCACACAACAAAATCTCCATAAACTAAACACATCAACGTAATAGCATTTGTATTTGGTAATAGTAGCTGTGATTTGTTTTCAATTTAATCAAGCCATCTTCATTCCTTATTAAACAGAATGAATTATTTTGAGTTGGTGACAAATGACTGTCAAACTCCTCAGGAGTTAAATCTTTTAAATTAAAGGGATATTTAATTGCAGCTAATTGAGGTGATTTATTATGGCTCCACAATCCAGTTTTTATTACTTTATAACCTGGGGATGTTGCTTGCATTAAATTTTCAAATTCTATAAGTGCATCACATTCATTTTTTTCCCATAATTGATAGATGCTGTGCTTATTTCTGTAAAGACCCACAACTTGTTATTTAATAAGTTGAATATTCTTGTTGGCGCTACAGCATTTGCAAATGTATTTGCCTCTGATGCCGTTATTCGAAGTTGGCGTTCTTTTATCCATTCTCTTGTAACCAGCGTTTCTGTTATTTGTTTTGGAAATTTATCTATTTTCTTCTCTCCTTTCAATGGTGGCGTTAAAGCTTTTAAAAATCCCAACTTAACTGACATAGAATTGCTTTTCTGTCATCTTCCACTAAATAATCATCATATCTATAATTAAATAAAGTATTTAACATTCTGTTTGAAAGATTATTGTGACAGTGTTTAAGTCCTCCTGCTTATGATCACACATAGAAACATTTACACTGTCGATCATTGTGGGAGTAAGTTTTCCCTGTCCATTTCTCACAGTCAGTAAAATTTCCAACATTGGAGTAGACAATTTGTTTCTGAAGTTGGTGTTCAATAAACTAACAGCAGAAAAAACGCGTTCTACTTTTGCTGTTCCATGTGGAAGCGCCAACATTGTTTGTGCAAACTTCGAAAGTAGCGGAAATCTGTACTCTTTGTTTTCGATATTTCTAGTCATCTGTCCAATTTGATGCCAGAAAACATCATAACCTCCGTTGGCCTTGACATTGTTTAAATCCACAACTTGCTGGTCAATAAACTCGGCCTCTAAACAATCAACATCTGCCGGAGACACAATTATATACCTTTTGGCGTCCACACAACAAAATCTCCATAAACTAAACACATCAACGTAATAGCATTTGTATTTGGTAATAGTAGCTATGATTTGTTTTCAATTTAATCAAGCCATCTTCATTCCTTATTAAACAGAATGAATTATTTTGAGTTGGTGACAAATGACTGTCAAACTCCTCGGGAGTTAAATCTTTTAAATTAAAGGGATATTTAATTGCAGCTAATTGAGGTGATTAATTATGGCTCCACAATCCAGTTTTTATTACTTAATAACCTGGGGATGTTGCTTGCATTAAATTTTCAAATTCTATAAGTGCATCACATTCATTTTTTTCCCATAATTGATAGATGCTGTGCTTATTTCTGTAAAGACTCACAACTTGTTATTTAATAAGTTGAATATTCTTGTTGGCGCTACAGCATTTGCAAATGTATTTGCCTCTGATGCCGTTATTCGAAATTTGCTTTCTTTTATCCATTCTCTTGTACCCTGCGTTTGTGTTAATTGTTTTGGAAATGTATCTATTTTCTTCTCTCCTTTCAATGGTGGCGTTAAAGCTTTTAAAAATCCCAACTTAACTGACATAGAATTGCTTTTCTGTCATCTTCCACTAAATAATCATCATATCTATAATTAAATAAAGTATTTAACATTCTGTTTGAAAGATTATTGTGACAGTGTTTAAGTCCTCCTGCTTATGATCACACATAGAAACATTTACACTGTCATCATTGTGGGAGTAAGTTTTCCCTGTCCATTTCTCACAGTCAGTAAAATTTCCAACATTGGAGTAGACAATTTGTTTCTGAAGTTGGTGTTCAATAAACTAACAGCAGAAAAAACGCGTTCTACTTTTGCTGTTCCATGTGGAAGCGCCAACATTGTTTGTGCAAACTTCGAAAGTAGCGGACATCTGTACTCTTTGTTTTCGATATTTCTAGTCATCTGTCCAATTTGATACCAGAAAGCATCATAACCTCCGTTGGCCTTGACATTGTTTAAATCCACAACTTGCTGGTCAATAAACTCGGCCTCTAAACAATCAAAATCTGCCGGAGACACAATTATATACCTTTTGGCGTCCACACAACAAAATCTCCATAAACTAAACACATCAACGTAATAGCATTTGTATTTGGTAATAGTAGCTATGATTTGTTTTCAATTTAATCAAGCCATCTTCATTCCTTATTAAACAGAATGAATTATTTTGAGTTGGTGACAAATGACTGTCAAACTTCTCGGGAGTAAAATCTTTTAAATTAAAGGGATATTTAATTGCAGCTAATTGAGGTGATTAATTATGGCTCCACAATCCAGTTTTTATTACTTAATAACCTGGGGATGTTGCTTGCATTAAATTTTCAAATTCTATAAGTGCATCACATTCATTTTTTTCCCATAATTGATAGATGCTGTGCTTATTTCTGTAAAGACTCACAACTTGTTATTTAATAAGTTGAATATTCTTGTTGGCGCTACAGCATTTGCAAATGTATTTGCCTCTGATGCCGTTATTCGAAATTTGCTTTCTTTTATCCATTCTCTTGTAACCAGCGTTTCTGTTATTTGTTTTGGAAATTTATCTATTTTCTTCTCTCCTTTCAATGGTGGCGTTAAAGCTTTTAAAAATCCCAACTTAACTGACATAGAATTGCTTTTCTGTCATCTTCCACTAAATAATCATCATATCTATAATTAAATAAAGTATTTAACATTCTGTTTGAAAGATTATTGTGACAGTGTTTAAGTCCTCCTGCTTATGATCACACATAGAAACATTTACACTGTCATCATTGTGGGAGTAAGTTTTCCCTGTCCATTTCTCACAGTCAGTAAAATTTCCAACATTGGAGTAGACAATTTGTTTCTGAAGTTGGTGTTCAATAAACTAACAGCAGAAAAAACGCGTTCTACTTTTGCTGTTCCATGTGGAAGCGCCAACATTGTTTGTGCAAACTTCGAAAGTAGCGGACATCTGTACTCTTTGTTTTCGATATTTCTAGTCATCTGTCCAATTTGATACCAGAAAGCATCATAACCTCCGTTGGCCTTGACATTGTTTAAATCCACAACTTGCTGGTCAATAAACTCGGCCTCTAAACAATCAAAATCTGCCGGAGACACAATTATATACCTTTTGGCGTCCACACAACAAAATCTCCATAAACTAAACACATCAACGTAATAGCATTTGTATTTGGTAATAGTAGCTATGATTTGTTTTCAATTTAATCAAGCCATCTTCATTCCTTATTAAACAGAATGAATTATTTTGAGTTGGTGACAAATGACTGTCAAACTTCTCGGGAGTAAAATCTTTTAAATTAAAGGGATATTTAATTGCAGCTAATTGAGGTGATTAATTATGGCTCCACAATCCAGTTTTTATTACTTAATAACCTGGGGATGTTGCTTGCATTAAATTTTCAAATTCTATAAGTGCATCACATTCATTTTTTTCCCATAATTGATAGATGCTGTGCTTATTTCTGTAAAGACTCACAACTTGTTATTTAATAAGTTGAATATTCTTGTTGGCGCTACAGCATTTGCAAATGTATTTGCCTCTGATGCCGTTATTCGAAATTTGCTTTCTTTTATCCATTCTCTTGTAACCAGCGTTTCTGTTATTTGTTTTGGAAATTTATCTATTTTCTTCTCTCCTTTCAATGGTGGCGTTAAAGCTTTTAAAAATCCCAACTTAACTGACATAGAATTGCTTTTCTGTCATCTTCCACTAAATAATCATCATATCTATAATTAAATAAAGTATTTAACATTCTGTTTGAAAGATTATTGTGACAGTGTTTAAGTCCTCCTGCTTATGATCACACATAGAAACATTTACACTGTCGATCATTGTGGGAGTAAGTTTTCCCTGTCCATTTCTCACAGTCAGTAAAATTTCCAACATTGGAGTAGACAATTTGTTTCTGAAGTTGGTGTTCAATAAACTAACAGCAGAAAAAACGCGTTCTACTTTTGCTGTTCCATGTGGAAGCGCCAACATTGTTTGTGCAAACTTCGAAAGTAGCGGAAATCTGTACTCTTTGTTTTCGATATTTCTAGTCATCTGTCCAATTTGATGCCAGAAAACATCATAACCTCCGTTGGCCTTGACATTGTTTAAATCCGCAACTTGCTGGTCAATAAACTCGGCCTCTAAACAATCAAAATCTGCCGGAGACACAATTATATACCTTTTGGCGTCCACACAACAAAATCTCCATAAACTAAACACATCAACGTAATAGCATTTGTATTTGGTAATAGTAGCTATGATTTGTTTTCAATTTAATCAAGCCATCTTCATTCCTTATTAAACAGAATGAATTATTTTGAGTTGGTGACAAATGACTGTCAAACTCCTCGGGAGTTAAATCTTTTAAATTAAAGGGATATTTAATTGCAGCTAATTGAGGTGATTAATTATGGCTCCACAATCCAGTTTTTATTACTTAATAACCTGGGGATGTTGCTTGCATTAAATTTTCAAATTCTATAAGTGCATCACATTCATTTTTTTCCCATAATTGATAGATGCTGTGCTTATTTCTGTAAAGACTCACAACTTGTTATTTAATAAGTTGAATATTCTTGTTGGCGCTACAGCATTTGCAAATGTATTTGCCTCTGATGCCGTTATTCGAAATTTGCTTTCTTTTATCCATTCTCTTGTACCCTGCGTTTGTGTTAATTGTTTTGGAAATGTATCTATTTTCTTCTCTCCTTTCAATGTTGGCGTTAAAGCTTTTAAAAATCCCAACTTAACTGACATAGAATTGCTTTTCTGTCATCTTCCACTAAATAATCATCATATCTATAATTAAATAAAGTATTTAACATTCTGTTTGAAAGATTATTGTGACAGTGTTTAAGTCCTCCTGCTTATGATCACACATAGAAACATTTACACTGTCATCATTGTGGGAGTAAGTTTTCCCTGTCCATTTCTCACAGTCAGTAAAATTTCCAACATTGGAGTAGACAATTTGTTTCTGAAGTTGGTGTTCAATAAACTAACAGCAGAAAAAACGCGTTCTACTTTTGCTGTTCCATGTGGAAGCGCCAACATTGTTTGTGCAAACTTCGAAAGTAGCGGACATCTGTACTCTTTGTTTTCGATATTTCTAGTCATCTGTCCAATTTGATACCAGAAAGCATCATAACCTCCGTTGGCCTTGACATTGTTTAAATCCACAACTTGCTGGTCAATAAACTCGGCCTCTAAACAATCAAAATCTGCCGGAGACACAATTATATACCTTTTGGCGTCCACACAACAAAATCTCCATAAACTAAACACATCAACGTAATAGCATTTGTATTTGGTAATAGTAGCTATGATTTGTTTTCAATTTAATCAAGCCATCTTCATTCCTTATTAAACAGAATGAATTATTTTGAGTTGGTGACAAATGACTGTCAAACTTCTCGGGAGTAAAATCTTTTAAATTAAAGGGATATTTAATTGCAGCTAATTGAGGTGATTAATTATGGCTCCACAATCCAGTTTTTATTACTTAATAACCTGGGGATGTTGCTTGCATTAAATTTTCAAATTCTATAAGTGCATCACATTCATTTTTTTCCCATAATTGATAGATGCTGTGCTTATTTCTGTAAAGACTCACAACTTGTTATTTAATAAGTTGAATATTCTTGTTGGCGCTACAGCATTTGCAAATGTATTTGCCTCTGATGCCGTTATTCGAAGTTGGCGTTCTTTTATCCATTCTCTTGTAACCAGCGTTTCTGTTATTTGTTTTGGAAATTTATCTATTTTCTTCTCTCCTTTCAATGGTGGCGTTAAAGCTTTTAAAAATCCCAACTTAACTGACATAGAATTGCTTTTCTGTCATCTTCCACTAAATAATCATCATATCTATAATTAAATAAAGTATTTAACATTCTGTTTGAAAGATTATTGTGACAGTGTTTAAGTCCTCCTGCTTATGATCACACATAGAAACATTTACACTGTCATCATTGTGGGAGTAAGTTGTCCCGGTCCATTTCTCACAGTCAGTAAAATTTCCAACATTGGAGTAGACAATTTGTTTCTCGAGTTGGTGTTCAATAAACTAACAGCAGAAAAAACGCGTTCTACTTTTGCCGTTCCCTGTGGAAGCGTCAACATTGTTTGTGCAAGCTTCGAAAGTAGCGGAAATCTGTACTCTTTGTTTTCGATATTTCTAGTCATCTGTCCAATTTGATGCCAGAAAGCATCATAACCTCCGTTGGCCTTGACATTGTTTAAATCCGCAACTTGCTGGTCAATAAACTCGGCCTCTAAACAATCAAAATCTGCCGGAGACACAATTATATACCTTTTGGCGTCCACACAACAAAATCTCCATAAACTAAACACATCAACGTAATAGCATTTGTATTTGGTAATAGTAGCTGTGATTTGTTTTCAATTTAATCAAGCCATCTTCATTCCTTATTAAACAGAATGAATTATTTTGAGTTGGTGACAAATGACTGTCAAACTCCTCAGGAGTTAAATCTTTTAAATTAAAGGGATATTTAATTGCAGCTAATTGAGGTGATTAATTATGGCTCCACAATCCAGTTTTTATTACTTTATAACCTGGGGATGTTGCTTGCATTAAATTTTCAAATTCTATAAGTGCATTACATTCATTTTTTCCCCATAATTGATAGATGCTGTGCTTATTACTGCTTATTTCTGTAAAGACCCACAACTTGTTATTTAATAAGTTGAATATTCTTGTTGGCGCTACAGCATTTGCAAATGTATTTGCCTCTGATGCCGTTATTCGAAGTTTGCTTTCTTTTATCCATTCTCTTGTACCCTGCGTTTCTGTTAATTGTTTTGGAAATTTATCTATTTTCTGCTCTCCTTTCAATTTCAATGGTGGCGTTAAAGCTTTTAAAAAATCCCAACTTAACAGACATAGAATTGCTTTTCTGTCATTTTCCACTAAATAATCATCATATCTATAATTAAATAAAGTATTTAACATTCTGTTTGAAAGATTATTGTTATTAAATGCAATAAAAAAATTGTTTGTCTCACTTTTAAGATCCAATGAAACTGATTTTGGAATTTGGTTGAAAATAATCAAACTTTTTACCTTCTTTTCATTTACACTATAATTAGCTTCAAATATTATTTTGGGTGATTTTTTGCTTAGTCTTCTGGTGTTCCACATACATGGTAATGATGTAACACTTGCACTTTGAGACTTGTAGCCAAATTTCTTTTTAAAGTCTAATAATGCTAGAAGAGTTCCTGCAACATTGCTACAACGACCCATGCATGAGGCAACACAATCAAAGCTGGTGTCTACGTTGAATCTAGTATGTTGTGAAAGAGTCACAGTTACATTATAAAAATGTGACAATTAAAAGGAAGCCATCACACTGGCTTTCAAAAAATAATAATTGTTAATACAATGATCATGTATCTTTTGGACATGGCCACTGGTGAAATAAATCTTCCCTCTACCCAGGGGCTTAGATGTTTGAACATCATTTCCTGCACTATTACTTACACTAGTACTATCATTCATAAAAGATGACTCGTGAAAGTAATGATGCATATGCCCTTCATTAAAAATCGTGGTTTTGTCAAGGATGGAAATGGTTTCCTTTCCGACCAATTATGGACAAGATAGAACTGCATGAGGGTGTAGCTTGTTGCTCCTTCACCTTCTGTTCATACCATTTTCTATCATCTACAATAATATCAATGTCTTTACACCTGCCTGTTGTGATAGCATCTTTGATTCTGAAACAAAATAAATATACATTATTACTCTACACAGCTCACATGTCAAATAATTTAACTAACATATTAAAATTATTATTACTAATTAATCTTAATTTTTAATATTATATAATAATATAATAATAATATATAATAATTTTTAATTGGCACAATATACTATAACTATAATATACAGTGGCGTAGCGAGGGGGGGGGCGAATGCCCCGGGTGGCACTTTTTAGGGGCGGCAACTTCCTGGTCATTAAATAGCTTCTGTTGTTGTTGTTCGTCCGTCGTGATCGACGATGACCACTCTCATCATATTTGCTGGGCTGCCACATGTGTTCTCTGGTGGCTTATTAACCCTATTTTTGCAGGAAAGAGGCGTCCGCATGTCGGACAAGAGATAGAAGCGGTCCCTTCAGGTGGGTTTTGGTTACGTTCCTTTCTGGCTGGGGAGTCCTGACCTGGCTAATATTTCGGTGTCTGGAACTTTTTCCTGCCATTTTATATTGATAATAGCTTCTAAGAATGAACATTTGAAAGGAAATTGAAAATATAGAAAAGCTAATGCTAAAACTTCAAACTCTATATTGGATATAAATTTTTCGGATACTAATACAAATGAAATTTTAAAAACTAAGAGGCATAAGTAGTATGAGAATGTGACACTGATCTGCTGGCAACTTAATTGATTCTTCAAATTTGACAACCACTCCTGTTGTAGAAGCGAAAATTATTGTACCCTATCGATTTCAAACATGAGCCAATCGAATGCCTCAAGTGGAATTTTGCTGGGGCGGCAAAATCCTCATTATTAATTAGCTGCTAAAAATGAACAACGTTAAAATATAGTTTCATTAAATAAAAGAAAAGCAAAGGTTGAACTAAATAAAAGAAATGAAGGACCTATCTTAAAATATATGAACTTTTCTAATTCCAATACTTCTAACTCCACACTGAATCTTAAGTCTTCTGATACCTCATCAGCCTGGCTTTTGAGCATAAGAATGACAATGGATGATGATCTGTTTGTAAGGTGAACTGCTTGCTGTAAAGATATCTTTGAAACTTCTCCTCCGCCTATACCAATACCAGAGCCAACCATTCTAATTCTACGGTGGCATAATTTCTTTCAGCCTTGATAAGTTTCCTAATAGCATAAGCAATATGAAATAGATGAGGTTCTGATTCTTCACCATCCTCGGCTTGTAGTACAGCGCCTAGTCCTATATTGCTTGCGTCCGTCCTGAGGACAAAGTCCTTTTCCAAATTAGGCAATTTCAGAATGAGCCGTTTAGCAAGAGCGGTTTTGAGTTTGATAAAGGCTTCTTCGCATTCCTGGGTCCATATAACCTTTTCTGGCTGATCTTTTCTAGTTAAGCTGGATAAGGGTCCAACTAACAAGTTGAACTTGGGTATGAACTTCTGGTAATATCCACTCGTGCCTAGGAAAGACCTCACATGAGTTTTGGGGCTGGGCCGTGGTGCCTTGCGTAAATTATCCACCTTCTTGTTATCCGGCATGATTAGGTTTTCTTCAATCATATACCCAAAGAACTTTATACGTGAAAATCCAATTAAACATTTCGAAGGTTTGGCGTTAATCCTGTGCTTCACAGCCTATCCAATAATAACCGTAGGGTTTCTAAATGCTCTTCCCAAGTTTCTGTGGCAATCAGGATATTGTCGATGAAGTTAAACAACCCTTGCATCTGTATGGGATCCAATAACTTTCTCATCATTCGGGTAAATACACTAGAGGCGTTGTTGAATCCAAAGGGCACAGTTTGAAATTCAAAGTGGCCTTGAGCCGTACTGAAGGCCAACATAGGTCTGCACTTGGGCTCCACTTCAATCTGATAGTACCCTCTGCTCAGGTGCAACTTGCGAAAGTACTTTTTATTCAGGTTGGCAAATATAGTGGCTGGGTCTGGCAAAGGCACGGCTTGAAATTCCATGACTGCATTCAATCGCCTGAAATCAATACACATTCGATGTGTTCCGTCCTGTTTTCTGACTAACTTTACCGGGGCACTGTAAGGCGAGGTGGAAGGAACGATGATGCCCATCTTAAGTAGTTCCTTGATTTCATTCTTAAATATCCCAGCCTTAGCATAGGAAACTGGTTATGGTCTCACACTTATTGGGCAATCATCTATGAGTTTCATGGTGAAAGCCTCCAAATTAGTCCCCCCAGGCCGATCGGTTAAGACTTCGGGGAACTGTTCCAATAAGGTGGCTGCCTCCCTCTGTTGCTCGGGGCTTAACTCAGGGCATATGGTGACTTCTCTCACCCCTTCCTTTTGTGTTATAGGGTATTCAGTTAATCCCTTGGTCACCCCACTATCCTATGGCAATAGCGACTAACGACTGCTCCTCTTCTTTCCCTCTGCATCTGGTCATTCCTGGGATTGCCATTATCCTTCCGCCTAATACCTTCTTTACCTTCACTGTGAGCTACAGTGTATCTATCTGCCAGTTCTTTTACTCTATCTATATGCATGGCTTCATTTTCCTCAATAAAGTTGCGAAGGTCGGGAGTCAAACATTCCTTCATCTGTTCAACCAACATCATTTCAATGACGCCCTGATAGGTTTCTGGATATTTCCCCAGGGTACGCCACTTGTTTAGATACTTGTTCAGTCGCTCCAAGAGCTGACTATATGTTTCTGGCCTTTCATGTCTGGCAGTCCTAAACCTCTTTCTGTATACTTGGTAAGAAGATCTGATCGCAGAGCAGAATAATTCCTGGTATCTCCCTCGGCCAACTTAGAGTAGACTTCGTAGGACTTCCCCTTCAAGACATGGGATAAGCGCAGATTCCATCTGTCTTCTGGGAGCTCGTACATCTTGGCTAACTGTTCGAACCTATCTGGATAGATTTCGAATGATTCAATCTTCTCGTCGAAGGGATCCAAGGGAAATAGTAAAGAGGGATGAATCTGACCGGCCCTGGAATCTAAAACAAGATTGCTTCCTGGACCATCTGTCCTTTCCTTCTTGACCTTCTCCTTCTCTATTTCCAATTCCAATACTCTTACCCTGTCCGCCTTTTCCTTCTCCATGGCCATCTCCCGTTCTTCTTTCTCCCTTTCTCTGAATAGATCCACTTCTCGGGTAATGTACTAGTTCAGCTCCCGTTAAACCTTGAGACTCGCCTTCTCTACGTGCTTCAGCCTTAACCTCTGCTTTGGATTTTACAAACTCGCCATAATGCTATCTTATAAGTATACCAGATGTTGCGTTCTGGGTTCTGGATGAAAGAAGACTAACTCTCGACTCTTGTCAATGGATACTATAATTCTTTAATTCGTCAGCAACATATTTACATCAGTATGTTCAGGTACACCAACGTAATCCTTCCACAATGCCACTTACTCCTACGTGCGCACAATGGACTCTCTGTCCCTAATGCTAGCCGTACTTTGCTGTAACATCGAGCACACCTCGATGTGTTAAAAGCAAGTCGAACTACTCTCTATCACTCAATCCTAGTCCTCACAAGGACTTTCCACCTCTTACTCATTCCGTACTCTCCTATGTACCCCTCACCTGTCTCACACCACGCTATTTATACCCAGCCTGGTTGTCTAACTCTCATTCCGAGTGACTACAACTAACACTATTATTTACAAGTGAACTCTTGTCAAGTCACGTCTTGACCCGAGTCACAACAATGTTACAATAATCTCACAACAATTATTTGCAGTGATTCTCATACCTTGACATATCCCCCCTCTTCCGTTAGATTCTACTGACGAGTAGAACCTCACAATAACAACAAAGTCAGGGTATGGAATCACTGCACATTACAAATACATTAATATAATACATCATGACTTAATCAATATCTTTAAAAATCATTTGATACACAAAAGATGCATGAAAAAAATTAATTGTATATACAACACAGAGCAAATATCCATTTGGTTGTACCTGTATACGACTCCAATAAAAATGTGTTCTCATGTTATGTTGGTGTAGTTGTGATTGTTGAAAAATGCCTTCAGTCTGTGATGCCATATGTGTTTTCTGTATTGTGAAAGTATCCTTAAGCTTATTGTTTGTTGTTTCTTGTTTATAGAGTCTGGTATTACTTTTAGTGTTATTGCTTTGTCTATATCTACTGTGTGTATTGTGCCTGCTTGTTTGAATTGTTGAAGTGTGGATTTAGTTTGTAAAATTGTATTGCATGTGAGATATAAATGTTGTTCAGTCTCATCAGCCCCTGACCTGCAGAGTGGACAGCCTATGCTTGCCCCTCTGTCCTTATATTGTCTTGCTGAGACTGGTGTTGTATTGTAAATTAGTCTGTACGTTATTTCTTTTTCTTGATTTGGTATTTCTCTAATATGGGTATTTTTAAATGTGTCCTCAGTGTTTGTAATTCCATAAACTTGTGTCCATTTAATTCTATTGTTCACAGGTGTTGCTTGTTTTATTATTAAATGTGTATATATTTCTTTGGTTGTTTTGTGTAACACTTATTCATTGCCTTTTATTGCTTTGATGCATGCTGTATGAAATTGTGATTGTTTTTTTCCAATGTAATGAGCAGTGCTATTATCTATTGCTGTTAAATATCCTAATCTGATCCCTAAGTAATAATGAGTGAATGTATTTTCTGATTTTTTCCTAATGGCTTGTCCTATAAATTTTATTCTGAGTGCTTGTATTTTTGTTTGTATATCTTGCAAGTTTATTCCTCCATCTAGCTTGGATTGTATTAGTGTTGTATGTTTGATATTGTGTATTGTTCCTTGAAATATGTATTTATTTAAGTGTGAGTTGATTTCTTTTAAAATTGGTGTGGGTTCCCATATTGTTCCTGTATATATTGTTTTGGGGATAACATGTGTTTATTATTGTGCTCCTTCCAAAAATTGTTTGTGCTGTGTATTTGTTCCTGTCAATAATCTTTTTAATGGATTGTTCAATATTCCTCCATATTTCAGTATTTGTCTGTGTCTGATTATTGGAATAAAAGATCCCATAAATTCTAAGTCTCCTTCCTAATTATGCCTAAAGGGAAATCTAGTCTATCCTGCCACATAACAATTCTCAGAATTTCAGATTTATTTACAATAACTTTGGACCCGCTACCTCTTCCAAATTCTTGAAAAATTGAAATTATTTTGTAAATTGACCTATCATTTGTGGGGGAAAAGACAGTGTCATCTGCATATGCAATGACTTTGATATCTCTGGCTCCAGGATCCCATTCCTGTTATGTTCCTTTCCATCCTGATTTTCTCCAGAAAGTGGTTCAAAGGCTAGAATATACAGATAAGGAGATAAAGGACACCCATGTCTAACTGATCTTTTAATTGCAATGTCTTTTGAAAGTATATTATTTATTATCAGATTGCTAACTGGTTTCCTGTATAAAATTTTAACCCAATTACAAAAATACTCTCCCTAATTTATTGTGTTTTAATATCTTGTGAAGGTATGCATGGTCTACCCTGTCAAAAGCTTTCTCCTGGTCTAGTGATAATATGCATGTCTGAACTTTTTTGTCATTTGCATATTGAATAATGTCTCTGATTAAATGATTGTGATTGTTGATGTCCCTGCCTTTAATGCTGCATTGTTGATTGACATGAATGAGAGTATTTAAATGTGGTTTTAATTTATTGGCCAATGTTTTGGTAAGGATTTTATAGTCTGTGTTGAGTAATGATATGGGCCTGTAATTTTTAAGTTGTGTTTTGTCTGTGTCTTTCTTTGGTATAAGTGTGATGTAAGAAGTGTTCATTGAATTTGGTAGTTCCATGTTGTTGTAAGCTTCTTCTATTGTTGCCTGTAGTATTGGCCCTAGTGTTGTAAAAAAAAAGTTGTAAAACTCTGTAGTTAGTCCATCTGGCCCAGGTGATTTGTTTTTATTCATGCTGTGTAGTGTCCCTTTTATGTCTTGTAATGTAAATGGTTTGTTCATTTCTTCGGTTTGCTTTTCTTGTAGTGCTTCAGTCATATTTGTGTACTGATCCTGTATATCTGAGTCCATTTGTTCATTTGCAAAAAGATGTGTGTAGTATTTTTCAAATGTGCCTACAATCTCTTTGTTGTCAGTTTGTGTTGTTCCATCTGTGTCTATTATTTGTTTTATCTGCCTGCTTTTTTGTATGTTTTGTTCTATTGTTAGGAAATGTTTTGTTGGTGCTTCTGTGTAGTTCGTGAGTATTCTACTTCTAACTAGGGCACCATTATATTATGCTGCTGTATTGTTTCTAATTCTTCCTCTAATTCATGTATGGCGTGATTGGTTGGGTCGTTGTTGTTTTCTATTGATATTATCACTGTAAAGTTCATTTTCTCTTTGTCGGATTTGCCTGTGTAGCTGGGTTGCAAAATTTTGTGTGATGTGTTTAATTGTAGATTTTAAAAGATCCCAGTGTTGGCCTATATTTGTAGTTGGTAGTGTGCTGTATTGCTGGATTATTTTATTAATGAAATCTGTGTATTGATCGTTTTCTAAAAGTGTATTGTTGAATTTCCAATGAGGGGATTTTTTAATAATATTGGTCTTTGTAGTATTTAGTGTAATTTTCACCCCTTTGTGGTCTGTAAACTTTAGAGTTTCTGTAACATGTTTAGCTTCATTAATTGTGTCTGTATTTGTGATGTAGAATCTATCTAACCTTGATTGGGTGTTAAAATTATTATTATTAAATGTTGTTTCTTTTCCATTTTTATGAATTGTTCTATATGCGTCTACTAATTTGTATGTATCCGTTATGTACTGTAGTACTTCTATCCCCGTGTTAACTTCTACTATTTTCCTTTTCCTGTTGGGGTTGGTTGTGTCGAGAGGGCCCGTAACATAGTTAAAATCCCCTCCCAAGACAACCTTCCCTCTCTTAAATAAATTTTCCAAATGTGTAACTAGTGTTTTGTAAAAAAAGTGGTTGCTCTTTGGGTTTGGCTGGGGCGTATATGTTAACAAGTGTGTATATGTCTTTCTTGTCTGTAATGTTCATGGTGACCATTCTTCCCTCACTATCCCTGTCCTTATGTGTTATTTCCCATCTATCGGATGTCTGTACTATTCCCACCCCTTTAAATCTCCCTAAACTAAAGTGACTGTTTTTCATCCCTAAATTCTTTGTGTACATATTTGCGTCGTGTTCTGTTGTTATGTTTGTTTCCTGTAAAAAAATAAAATCTGTCTTGTGCTTTTTAACCAGGTCAATAATGTGTTGTTCTTTATTGTACAGGTCTTAATATTCAGTGATAGCAGTGTGAGCTGTGTAGTCCCAGTGTCTGCCATGTCCGTGTCTCGGGGCCGAGCGTCGAGGTCACGTAATGTTGTTTTGTTAGTGAAAGCTACGCTTGACCGCATTCTACTGCCATTGCCCCGTGTGTGTGAAACATTCATCGCCATGATATTAGTAGATTGTTTTTAAAAAGTTACATTTCTTTTATTCTTTGAAACACACTTGACTAATCACTGTCGTCTGTTGTCTCGTCCTGGGGAAACCAGTCATATTTCTTGTATTTTTATCTCGTCTGTCTCTGAATCATCGTCTTGGTAATGTCTTTTCGTTGCCGTCCACGCTTTCTGGAGTGGTTCGTTTGTGCTGGGAGGACTCCCATGAGTGACAGCGTCGGCGTACGATCTTGTCTTAGGGGAAATCCCTCCTGCTGTCGTCTCTGTTGTTTTCCTGTTGTTCCTTTTTGACGTTTAAATTTGCCAGCCTTCCTCGGGTTTGGCGTTCTTGGCCTCTCTGAGATCGTAGTGGAGCCTGGTAGTGCCTTCGTCGTTGAGCCTCCAGCTTGGGCCGCCAGGGGGACAGACTCGGGGGTCCACCGCTGGGACCGCCACGGGGACTGTCACGGGAGCCGCCAAAGAGGCTGTGACGGGGGCCGCTAGAGGGTCTGTGAAGGTGACCGCCAAGCTTGCTTCCACCGGCTTTGTCGTTTGGACATCTGGCTTGTCATTGTAATTCATTGGACCTTCTCTTGCCTCCCTCCTACTCTCTCCCGTAGAACTTTCCTGGCCACACTTGCTGGTCCAGTGTTCCTGCAACCCGCACAGGAAACAGGCCTGTCTTCTGCCAGGGACCAGGAGCAGCACTCGCTTGTCCTTCACCTGACCACACTCTAGGTATATATAGTGTGGGACACTTGTTACCTCATCTGGTCTATAAAGAACCGTCCACCGGTCCGGCCTCCCTTTGTGAGGGAAAGCCTCTACTTTCTCCTTGCTCAAAAAAGAGAGCATTTCTTCGACCCCCACCTTAGGCAGGGTTGGGGGGACCCAATGTACTATGATCTTTTTCCTTTCTTTTCCAACATGTTCAAAGCTTATGTGTTTCCCTACTCCAACTTGCAGCGTTTTACAGTGCAAGTTATTGAAATGCTGCCGCTCCGCTTCTGGTCCCAGTTTGAGGAACTATTTGAGTGGTTCCTCGAATTGGTAGAGAGCCTCTATGTCTTTGGATGTTATTTTTATTTCTTTGATCAAGCATTCTATGATTTCTGTTGGCATAACTTTGAATGCTTCTTTCCCAGACACAGTAAGGGAAAGTGTGTTGGGGTGGTGTGCACTTGAGAGTGACACACCCCTTACTATAATTCTTTTGAACATTCTGGATTACTCACATGTATACTAGAATCCTTTAACACATGCAAAATCCACTGACAAAAACAGGATCTAAAAAGTCCAAACGAATATCTTGTCACTGGTCTATATCTATATATTCACTGATCTAGATTTGTATATCCTAGTCCTCACAAGGACTTTCCACCTCTTACTCACTCCGTACTCTCCTATGTACCCCTCACCTCTGTCTCACACCACACTATTTATACCCAGCCTGGTTGTCTAACTCTCATACCGAGTGACTACAACTAACACTATTATTTACAAGTGAACTCTTGTCAAGTCACGTCTTGACCCGAGTCACAACAATGCTACAACAATCTCACAACAATTATTCGCAGTGATTCTCATACCTTGACACCAGACGCAGTCCAGTAAGGTGAACTCTGACTTATTTATAGTATCGGTATATAATTGCTTTTGCAAACAATGCTTAACTACACAATGTTATTAATACAATGTCAACTTATACTAATGAAATTACTAATACCAATGTAAACATAAGCTGATGATGACGTGTTAATTTTACTTTTATGCTAAGATGCTTCAATTGCGAGAGATCACTAGAACGATCAAAATAAAATCTCGGACGAGCCCCCATTTTATAGCCTTGTGGCGATAAAGATGGTAATTTATTTGGCGTGTTGTCTAGGGGTATTATATGGTAATTATCTTCACACACACGAGGATACACTTTAGTGATCTTCACGCATATGATGAACAACAAAGGGGGATGAAAATTTAACTGAATAAATTTTAATGTACACGTACACAATCTGAGATCTTAATAAGTAATTTGTTTAATGCTGCTAGAGGTTAATTGCCCTTTTTTTGGTTAGCATTATCATCACCAGGTTGTTGCCATTGTAACTTAATGTTTATTAGGTGGTTTCTTAAATGTAATAACACCGTCCTCTGTGAGTGGTCTCGCACTACACTGTGTTCCAGCTTCCTCTATCTGCTGGGTTGGGGTAGGTGGTGTCTGCAAGATTTCCACTGGCGGGTGTGTTCTGTCTACTGGCGAATGGTTTATGAATAAGTAGGCCACCTGGGTGTGCTACTATTCCTCTAGATGTAGAGTGTAGGGTGCCTCGCCTTGTATCCAGACGGCTTCAGCTAGCAGTGTGTGTGTGTCAGGCTGGCTTCAGCTAGCACGGGGTTCATGTCAAGCTGGCTTCAGTAAGCACAAATATGTGGCAAACTGGCTTCAGTTAGCACGTGTGTGTGACAAACTGGACAATCGTAGGATACCGCCGTTGTGCAAATCATCCCCCTCAAAGTCCTGTGTTATCCATCCAGGAATGAGGGAGGGTGTCGGATACTGAAGACTTGAAACTGTGACTGGTCTGGGTCTTGATCCTGTGTGTCGACTATTCGGCCTGGTGCTGGACTGGAGTCAGGAGATCAGGTTAGCTCACTGCTAATTATCAGACGTGGAGTATGTCAATATCCCACGTGGCCCCGCACTGCAAACCTTAGACCGTGGGGTAAAGCATTCTAATCATTTTAAATATGGAGTTATCATCCAATAATTAACATTCCATTAATTACAGCAGAGGTTAACCCAGTAGGTATTGGCACATTGACGTGCAAATTTTTGGCCTTGCGACTTGACTGTTTTTAAGGCATGCAAGCCTGTCGGGTGTGGGCTTTTCCTTGTAGGCCATAAGAGCTTTCCTTTTGGCTTCAGTGACAGGTTTCATCTCGTCCCAATATTCATCAAACCAGTCTGTGTTTTTGTGATTTTCTTGCCAAAGGCATGTTTTGCTGATGTATAGATTGTTTCTCTGTGATGCGTCCATTTGGAATCAATGGTGACGCATGCAGACGTCTTTGAGAGCCCTTTCTTCACTTTGTCAGTGAACAGCTGCGTTTTCACAGGGTCTTTCATGCAGAAGGTGTTGATACGTGGACATCCCTTCTTCTTGGTGTGGTAAGAGTTTTTCCTCATTATTTGTACCTTGCTGGCCACAAGGGAGTGATCCGTGTCAAAGTCGGCGCTGTGATAACTGCGGGTGAGTAGGACGCTAGCTAGTTGTGCACGCCTGGTGCCATTGGCGCGATCGAGGGTGTCTTCAAGATACTTGGTGTATATCTTTGCACTTGCTGAAAGTGTTGGTCACACACAAGCTTCGTGAGCTCCAGTTCAGTTCCAGAAGCCTATGTCGTTCTCATTTATCTTTCCTCTTCCAAAGAGGCCAAGGCATGTGGGCCAGTCTTCGTGGTCGTGCCCCACTCTAGCATTGAAATCTCCTAGGAGATAGATTGCCTCGTCTTTGTGGATGCTGGCTATTGCCTGGTCTAAAGCTCCATAGAACTGGATCTCCTCTTCCGGGGTTGAACAGAGAGTTGGGGCATACACACTAAGAATGCTGTTCTGAGTCTTAGAGTGATGATTCTCTCCGTGCCTGATGATGGTTCGATGGGTGGTAGGAGGGTGTCCTTAACAGCGAAACCTACACAATGCTGTCTTGGTTCATCTGTAGGTATACAATCAGCTGCAGACATGGGCAATGTACCAAAATATCAAGAAAGCAACTGGCCCTTTAACCTCCAAAGGTGCCCCCCTGAAGTCTAAAATTGGATAAATTATCCAAGACCAGGCAGGACACCTGAAACGGTGGGTTGAGCATTATCTGGAACTGTATTTAACAGTTTCCACAGTCTCCAGCACCACTCTTAGATAATATCCCCGATATGCCACTCATGGAAGAGCTTGATGCCGTGCCCACACAGGAAGAGCTGAGCAAAGCAATTGACAGCCTAGCTTGTGGAAAAGCCCCTGAGAATGATGGCATACCACCAGAAGCTCTAAAGAGTGGCAAGACGGCTTTACTCCAACCATTGCACGAGAATCTGTCCCTCTGCTGGGAACAGGGCTACATCCCCCAAGACCTAAAGGATGGAAATTGAAATATAGTGACACTATATAAAAACAAGGGTGATAGAAGTGACTGCAATAAGTATCGCGGCATCTCGCTCCTTAGTATTGTAGGAAAGGCCTTCGTCCGTGTCATACTAACACGTTTACAGAGTCTAGCATCCCGTGTCTATCCAGAATCTCAGTGCTGTTTCCGGGCTGGTCGGTCTACCATAGACATGGTGTTCTCCATACGGCAGCTCCAGGAAAAATGCAGAGAGCAACAGATGCCACTATACATCCATGCGTACAGTGTGTATGTGCGTACGGACATCAACAGGCACGGTGTGCGTGTGTTGGCTTCAGTTGCCTGGTTATACGTGACAAACTGGTCTATGATGAGTCTTCCCCTCAATATCCTGTCATTCCGTGCAGTGATGAGAGAGGGTGCCGGATACAAGACGCTTGAGACAGCTGCTGGTCCAGCTCTTGATCCTGTGTGTCGACAATTCGGCCTGGGCAGGACTGCAGTTAGGAGGCCAGGTTATCTCGCTGTACTGTCGGGTGCCCCAGGAACCAGACTAAAAATAGAACATTATACTTCGATAGTTTTCTCTATTTTGTCCATAATTCATCCACCTTGTCGGTAACCGAGCCTTCAGAGCAAGGTGCCAAAAGGGGATTAAAATATATTCACATAAAGCACATTACTATTCAATATATAATACAACCTAAGATTAAAATTAAGGTTTCAGTTCTACAAACACGGATGCAGACCTATCTGGCTGACACCTCATACGTGGGTTAAGAATAGTTAAGATACTGATATATTGATATTTATTTTGTACAAATATAACCTAATCCATCTATCTGATGGAGAGCGTGTGTAATCACACATGGTTATTGACAGGTGTGGGATATTTAAATATCGCACGTGGCGCTGCACAGCGAACATTAGACCGTGGGGTTAGAATATTCTAACGATTTCAAACATGGCATTATTCAATAATTAATATTAAGGTAATTATAAGAAAGATATCCGATATAATAAAAGGCAAGTTTCTGTCCTTTCTGTCCCGTCATCTATAGCCAGTGGTCCCTCAAACACATATGACACCTAAAGCCAATCACCAGCGGGGAAAAATTTACATATTTTAGTGCCTATTGGTAACGATGCTTGGGTGGGCCGGTACCTGGCCGTCTGTTGTTTTTGTAGAATGCGTTGACTTCACCTATACAACTTTCGGAGGAACAAGGTTGATCAGGCGGTGATCTCTCCATGCCCACACTGGACACTGCGTAGATCGTTGAGCGAGTCTCACATATCCTATCTGCTGCCTCTGCCAACTTTTCGGTGTCTTCTATGTCGTGGCCCGCAAGCACCGTCTTTATCTCATGTGGGAGATTAGCTAAGAACAGAGCTCGTTTGAGTGTTTTGGGGTCATCATTGAGGGCATTTATTTTCCTGAGAAGGGCTGTAGGCCTAAGATCCCCCAGACCAGATAAATTTAGCAGATCTGCATCCTTCTGGGCCTGGCTCTTTCCATAGGTTTTCAGCAGAGAAGCCTTTAGGTGCTCATATTTATTCTCAGTTGGAGGATTAATGAGCACAGCCTGCACTTCCTCCGCTGTATTGACATCGAGGGTGCTAACAACATAATCGTATTTTGTTTGGTCATTGTTTATGTTTTTTATGCCAAACTGTGCCTCAATTCTGGCAAACCAAACTTCAGGAGGTTTTGTCCAGAAGTCAGGTAACTTCAGCGAGACTGCATTCAGGCCTATGGCCCCTTGTTGCTGTTGGTTTTGTGCAGATAGTAACTGACTTAACCGATCTATTATTTCTTCAGTCATTATGATTATCACGTCAGGGTCACCAGTTTAGTGCGTATAGATCTGGATAATAATCTAATAATAATGATTTGAAAAGTACTGAAGTGCAGGCAGGTATTTAGAAAGCCATTTTATTTTTCTGAACCAAAACATACCAGGTTTTTACATGTGCATAAGCCAAAATGAATTAATATTTAATCTAGTAAATTTAACTAAAACTTAACGCCACAATATTACACGGAGGTTCAAAACGAGTTATTTTTGGTGCAGTTTATTTGTCATAATTCATTATGTTGTTCCTATCTTGAAGTGATGCCTGCTGCTTATTCCAATGACAATTCTGCTTTTTCCTTGATGGTCCTTGGGGGTAGTGGCAAGAGTTTTAAGTGTTGTTTGTTTTTTTGTTGCTGTTATTGTTGTTGTTGTTTTGTTGTTGTTTTGTGGTTGTTGTTGTTTTTGCTATTGTTGTTTTCTTGTTTTTGTTTTGTTGTTGTTGTTGTTTTTGTTGTTGTTGTTGTCCACATCCCTTGCCCTGCGACGACAATGTCCTGCAAACGCTTCAGCTTAACAACTACCAAAACATAGCGTCCATGAACTTCACAGGTCACCCTACACTTATTCCCGTCCTTGGGCGGGCTTTGTTACTAGTATTACATAAGGAGGCAAACAAAGCTAGAATTCAATCTTACTCAGAATCTTGTTAGTAACGAATATGCCGGCCCTTCCACACCAAGGATGAATGTAGATTCTGTCCTATGAATTAGATTCACAATGCTGACTTCGCACTACTAACATCTGGCCGGAAAGAGACCGATAACTTTGATACATCTGCCTTTATAGCCTAAGGGGAGATGTATTCAACCCTCTTCTGATTGGTCCTTGATTGCCTTTAATTATCACGTGATCTGACCTCTCTGATCCCCGTTTTGAATGCATAATTAGTTCCAATTAACACATGTGTAACTCTTTGGGGCAGATAAGGGTGATTTACCTTTTTGTTTACACGGCTTCATGCAGCAGATGATTGTAACTCCATAAATTTCGTCACAGTCCTAATTTGTGAGCTACTATTTGCGGATGATGCGGAATTAACAGCGCACACAGAAACTGGTTTGCAACAACTCCTGTCAAGCTTCTCCAAAGCCTGCAAAGAATTTGGGCTGCAAATCAGCTTGAAAAAGACAAAACATCATGGCCCAAGACACACAACCTCCTCCTACCATCAATATCGACAATGAAAACTTGGAGTTTGTGGACAGCTTCACCTACTTGGGTTCCAAGGTTTCCAATACTCTGTCCATTGAAGAGGAAATAAACAGTAGAATAGGCAAGGCAGCTGCCACAATGGCTAAATTAAATAAACGGGTCTGGCAAAACACCAAGTTAACAGAAGAAAACCAACTGTGTCTATATAGTATGCGTCATTAGTACACTGCTCTCCTTGGCATTAAATGGCAAGACAAAAAGTGCCTAATACTGAGGTCCTAATGCGCGCCAATACCCAAAGCATGTTCTCAATCTTTAGTGAGACGCCTGAGATGGCTAGGACATGTTAAAAAAATGAGCCATGACCGCATCCCCTAGGACCTCCTATATGGAGAACTGGCATTGGGAAAGAGGAAGACAGGTCGCCCACGTCTGCGATTTAAAGATGTCTGCCAAAGGGACATGAAAGCAGCCAGAATTCACACAACCGACTGGGAGTGTAAGGCAGAAGACCGAACTACGCTGTGCACAGTTGTCAAAGAGGGCATCATAGTAGCCGAGGAGCGAAGGATGGAGGAGGCTACAGAAAGAAGAGCTAGGAGAAAGGCCTAAACATTTGGAAGCACAGAACTCTTGTGTAAAAGCTGTGGTAAAGATTGTCACTCAAGGATAGTACTGCACAGCCACTCTAGGAAATGAAACCCAACTCAACGGTGATGCACCATCGTCTCGCGAGACGGAAGGATGCCAATTAGTGATTTTTTTAAATTGATTTTTTTAGTCCCATAACCTCGTGGTCGTTATAACCCCGTAGCCGTAGGGGGTTCTAATGTTTCCATTAGAACATTCTCGGGCTTGATAGACCTGGCGGCGCCCATCCCTCTCCAGGTCAGCTGAGGACTTTCTTAGCGTTAGTCATTCATCAACATTTTTTTAGTGGCTTTAACGTGGAATCGATCCCACGCCCCTCAGCTTGTGAGGCGAGCGCACTATTGACTTCGCTATCCAGCCGCCCTCGACGGAAACGTTAAACGTTTTGTGAAAAATTACTGTAAGGCACTCTTTCCTGAAGAGCAAATACCAGTTAGAAAATTAACAGTTTGTAACCGCATACGGTAACGGTATATACCTTATTGCTTGAATGTGCTCATCCAGCGCAGGATGCCTGATGTTTTAATTACACGCAGACGATGGACCCCCCTGATCTGGTGCACTCTGTAGGTGCTCCATACACATATTTCATTGACGAATGAATGCTTCTGAGAAGTTTTGGTTCTTGTAGAAGCGTGTCATACACTTTATCACAAGAATTAGAGGAACTCTCGTGAAACTCAAAATTGCACTTCACCATTAACATTGCTTCTAGTGTTTCCACTTTTAATGGTGTTTTTTTCAGTTGTCCATATGACATTCATAGCAGAGAAAACTCTTTCAGCGACAGCCATTGTTCCTGGGAGACACAAAACAAACTCTACAATTTTCTGAATTTGCGCACATGGTAGATCTTTATTCTTGAAATGACGAAAGATTTCAACCCATCGACAGTCAACACTAGTCTGCTTATAATTCCAATCTGCAATTTTTTCTATTGAAACAAATCGGCTAACGTATTTAACTTCGTCAAATAACTGGTTATCATCGATTTCAACATTCCGAATCTTTTGTCCAAAAAGTTGCAGACTCTCCTGTACTTTTTCCCATGATGTTGTCTCTTTTAACGCAATCCAACTAAATGCATTCAGACATTCGAATTGTTTCATTCTGTTTCAGATATTCAGCACAGTTGTCGTAAAAATTTACAACGGTTCTTGTAATGTCGGTTTTGCTCACCATTCCTTCCTCTTCTAATTGAGTAATCCGCATACGTACTTCATTGGGCAAAAAGTTTTTAGAGCTTCTCTCAGTGCATTTGTGTATTAAATCATCCAGTGCAGAAGAGGCTCCCAATGCTGTTACATTCTGTGCCTCTATGCGCAAAATTGTCGCTTGAAACACTGCAGCGATATTGTGTACGAAATAGAGCCACAATTCAGCACTGTTATTTTCAAAGAAGTTGTGAATGAGAGTGGGGCACTTCTCTTCTGACAAGAAATAAGACTTGAGTGCAGGAAACAATATTAAGACTCTCCACTGCAGGCATCAGTAATAACCATCTAGTTTTCCCATATCCTAAAATGCGCTGGTATTCTACACAGGCAAATTCGCAAAATTCTTTGAATGACTCTACACGAACAGTGTAGATGTAAAAGTAATAATAGATTTTCATAATAACTGCTTCCACATCAATTGGCAAGCAATCCCCTGCAGTTTGTATCGCGTTGTGGACGATATGAGCAGCACAACCAATACCTAACAGTTTCTTCCCGAGATCATCTTGCAATATTGCAAACACTGTGTTTCTTCCTCTCCTTTGTAGTCCCCCAAAGTTCGTGTTTGCGTTGTCTGTGCAGAACCCAACAACCTTTTCTGTTAGACCATGTCTCTGTAATGCATTTACAAGGAAATTACAAATGGTCTCTGCTGTTTCTCCAGGAAGCGATTGCATGTCCAGGATTTTAATTTTAACACCTGACAGTGGCTAAAAGTATCTTATTATTACAGGAAAAAGTCTGGTCACCGATCGCTTGACCGAGCTCAGCGTGACACGTAAAATGTAAACAAAAGCACGCCGGTACTTCGGTGAGTCGCGTCAACGCGTGACCGAACAATCCCGTGAAAAAAACAATAACAAACAGTGAATTTGAATTACATACGTTATATAAGGATAAACTAAAAATGCATAAATTTAATTACGGTACGTTCGATCGATCTGAAATTTTGATATGATGCATTGTTAGGTGAGACGGGTCCGTGTGCCAAATTTCAGCTCGATCGGATCACAGGAAGTGGGTCATTTTTTACTTTTGTTTTTCCGCCCGCCCAAGACAGACCGAGAGAGATGACGACAAAACGACAGAGAGAGACGGCGGTGCAGTTCACATAATCATAAACTAAATCATGTTGTGAACGATTTAAATTATGTGAATGTTGTACGAAACACAATAGGAACAATTAAGTCAATTATAGTGTTTTTCGGAGAAAGTAATCAGCAAAGAAAACTAATTCTAAATGTTCCTTTGCTATGTGAAACTAGATGGTCACATAAATATAAAAGCTTGCGGATTTTTGCTGAAAATGTTACAGATATTGTTAAACAACTGGAATATTTAAAACAATCAGTAATGTAATCAGTTATACTTGCAGATATAATTCTTTTTTATGTTTGATAAATGTAAACTGTCTTCAATGTAATAAACTTTCAGGAAATTTTGGCCATCTCGTCGATCTCCGCATCGCAAGGAAAATGATTTCTCTTAGCCATTTTCTCCTTCAGGTTAAGAATCTCATTGAGTTCATCAAGTGTGAGATCTGGAATCTTTTCACGCATGCAAGCTACCATATCTACTGGAGTCTTTTTTACTGCTGCCGTTGTTGTAGTCAGTGATTCCTGCTCGATTAAGATTGAACGTGTTGCACTTTCTTGCAGTTCATTAGCATCCTGCATCTCAACATCACTGTCATTGCTACCGTTGTCTTCCCTTGGCAAAGGCCTTGCATTTGAATTTGCTGACGGTTGCGCTTCACTTGCACAGGCCTGCCAACCCTCCCGATTTTTTCGGGATTATACGGATTTTTTACCCATGCTTACGAAATCCCGATAAGACCCTTAATCTCCCGATTTTCCGAAGAAAAAAAAATTCATTATGAAAAATCCGAATGCGAAAAAATTATAAAAAGAAAAAGCTAATACTAATAATGGCGGTGATGTATTTCGAAAATGAAAGATGCCACTTCCTAGGTTTTTTCCTGTACTTCCGTTATCCAAGCGAATCGCGATATCTAACTATTTCTTCGTTGGCCATCCGATCGTACATTATTCCTTTTACCAGCCTAATAAAAAAAATATAAAAAATCAGCTGTTCTGTGACTTTACAAAAAAAAATGGATATATTTGTAAGGAACGCTGCTAAAAACGGTTTTCCAGTGACTGAGCGTCAGAGTGTTTGTACTAGTACTAAGACTAGTCTAACTAAACAAATAAAGAAAAGACGTCATTGAATTGGGACATTCGTTTTCGAAACAGTATCAGTCTGTATTTGGAAAAACACTCGCCTGTGGCCGTGGCGAAACATTTGCAATCTGTGCCAGACCTAATTAATTAATGATTGCTCTTGTTTCATTGTAGTTTTTCTGGAAACATTTCTTTGAATCTGGCATTAAAAAGATAGGTATTAGAAAAATCTTTATTTCTTCCAAAAAGTAGGATGGTAAATAAAACTTTCCATCTCATATCTGAATTTCCTATTCCTTCAACAATAATAACAAAGTAATTGTTAACAGATGTAGATTCACTACTTTTACTTTACTAATCAGCAGTTGTAATTTTTGCATTAAACTATTTTTTATTGTTATTGAACCCACCACTTTCACTTTCAAAAGATAATTTTTTAATTCGGTTAATTCAGATGAATGATACTCTTTCTAAAGTTTCTTACTAAAAACTATTCATCTAAAAGCAAAGCTAACTTCAATTGACGAAAGAACTGTTCAAGTTAAAAAAGGCCACTAGGGAAATGCTGGAAAGCTGAACTCTATGCAGCCTCTGTTCATATGTGAAAAACATGGTTATTCTCTCGTGTATCTGAATGCAATGTAAACATTTCCAGTATTCTGTGGTGTTCTGTAGACACTTAAATTAAAAGATAATGGATTTAACTTATTACTTTATATTTATTTAGTATGTAGTTCTTAAACCAGCGCCGTGGGGTGCTGCAATGCGGCGCGTGGACCCCTCTACAGATTTTTTTTCTTGGCAGGTTGGCAGGCCTGCTTGCATCTGGCATTTCCACATCCTCATCAGTGGTTATAGGCTCTGTCAGTTTAGGATCAGTTGTGAGGTTCTCGATGTTTTCACGACCATCGTATCGGGGTTTTAAGAGACACGTTCATCCACCTAGGTAGGCTGCCATGGTTGACCAACCATTTGGCAGCTTGATAACGTTTACGTCCGTTTACTATATCCTTCAAGTTCAAGGTGTAATGGCGGTGCCTCATAGCACGCATAAATTCCAGTTCGATCATTTCAGATGCATTTGGATGAGCAGGAATCATATGAAGCATCCGACAGACATTGAATTGATTGGAACGTTGACTTCACCAGATTTAAGTCCAAGCTGTCTATCGCAACCGAGAGCCGTCATCTTCATAAATAAACTGCGTTGAGCTACGCAACGTTCTTCCAGATCCGTGAGTGTTGCGACTATCTCGGGAAGAACTGGAAAGGCAAGATTGGAGTGCTTGATGTTGACCTGGGGAAATTCCACTTTATTGATATTGAGGTGATAATCGAGAATCGAATTGTTAATGTAAGTCTCTGCATCTGGTATTAGTGCGGCCCTTGCTTCCTCCACAGCTTTGGTATGTACTTCCTTCGCAGCCTTGGTCTTAGCATTCACAGCTTTGGCTTTTGCAGCCTTCTCAGCGTCTTTATTGGGATGCAGGAGCTTATTCACGACCTTCTCAAAGAGCTTCTCCTTTGTTGTCTTTGTAATTTGACGTGAAAAGCAGAGGCAGTCGCAGCTTATGCATGTTTTGTGTGCTCCATCTTTGATAGCAATCTTGAAAATTTCTGCAGCGACGTCATAGGCGATGGCTGATTTCGTTTGCGTCACTTAGCGGCACTTTCTGCTTTTTTTCGACTGCACGAAATTGTGGATCACTAACTCTCTTGTCAGTCTTGCGTTGCTTGTTGGGTTCTCGATTCTTCTGATTTTCTGCTGCTCGATAATTAGGATCTTGTATTTTCTGCGGGAGACGTTGCGAATTTGATTCGAGTTCCTCTTCATAGTAATCTGGAGTTTCACGATAGCCTCCACGAGTTCAGCTTGGTAATACTCGGGATCATTCGTGTTCGCTTCCTTTGGGCATCGGCTTGAAATTTGGCATTTCGAAATTCCGGATTGTTAGCTCGCTTCTCAGCCATTCGTTGATCGTCTGTCTGCTTACGTGATTCTATTGCTTTTGCTGTAGGAACAGATCTTCGAGACAATCAACAAATATTGCTTGGTCTAGCGTCTTGAAAAGGAAGCATGGGAAGTGATTCCATAGAATGAATTGGTGCCGGTTGCTCGTTGGAGTTTGATTGACTGACGATTTGTATCGTACACCTTTCTTATGGCATTTTGATTTCTTCCAGTTAGAGATGAGGCGCGTTCCTTAGGCATTTTATGGGTGTCAAAAGGCTAAGATAATTTATATGAAGAATATTGAATGTTAAAACTTAAATGTTTAACTCTTTTTCTCCGGAATTTATTTTCCTCATTCGGACAGAATTATCTATTTTCAAATATATAAATGCAATTTGTCCCATGGGGAAATTGCGCTAAAAATTATTTTTCATGACTCTTTCTTCGTTTCTGGAAAGCCTGATTGGTTAAATGCTTGAAACCAGTACCATGGACTGTGCTAATAGCTGTCTTTTTTTTCTTTAATAGAAAAATAATATCCCCGAACCAACTCCTAGCTTCTGGAAGATTGTTTTTGGCATTCCTTGAGAACTTTCCATTTGTTTTTATACGAATCCAAAATTTGAAGCGTACATGTCAATAGTTTTGTTAAAAGATAGATATTCTCCAAATTTTGCTGTTCATATAAAAATTGCCAGTGAAGAGATGGTATCCTTAATTGAGTAAGTTGCTCTCAGTAATCAATGTTTCAATAACTCCAAAGGCCTGTGCTGCATCTTGTCAGATAAAAAAAATCTTTTAAACGTATCCATTGGAATCACGCACACTTCAAATTTGTTTATGTCCAATCTGGCATGTATTGATGTATTGGATAAAAACCACACGAATTTTCATCCATATCATGCCTTCATCAATGCTGATGGCTTGTTGCCAAGTTTTGACACATGATTCATGTGGTCAAGAAGCCATCTGACCTTGCACCATGGATCAAAGCCATCCTCACCCCTGTTTTTCATCCATTTTATTATTTAAGTTGTGCATTCTTGATATTAACCCCAATTCATAACATGGCTTGGTGGCATTGTTGTATGGAAAAAGAGTTGTGTGAGTCTGGGGCTGTACACTGCTGGTTGTTTATAGAATGTATTAGTCCTGATCTATTTATAAAAACTATAATATGTAGTTTCTGTTACTCGAATCAAATCATTTACATCTGATTGTGCGACTTGCCCAAAACTTAATGTTTAAAGTTATGATATAGCTTGAGGTTCTCTAGTTTCTTCGTTTTATGTGTGGAGAGGAAATGGTATAAATCCCAGTTAAGTTGATGAATAATAGTTCTAATAAAGTTATATGCCAGGTGGTTATCCAGTGTCTTGGAGATTATGCGGTCTCCAAGGTGGTAGATGTGGGCGCTGAGTTTAGCAAAGTAATGTTTATGGATGTAAATGATAAGACGTATGCGTTTAAAAGAAACTTTTCTCTCAAATGATTGAAGTTTAGCCTTATGTATCTATACCTTCAGCTTGTTTAGCCTTTACCTCACTTAAAGTAAATTTGCACAAAGAAATTCCTAATTCTTCTTTCCCTTTTTATTTTTTAGTAATGTTTTATAATTTTTTTTAAACTTTCCATTGATTTTTTACATCTTAAAACAATTGTCATATATTTTTTATCATTTTCATCATCAATGTAAAAAATTTAAAATTCACTGAACAATAAATATGGATTTGCACTGTCGTTCCTTAGACCTGAACAGATGTAAATCTACATCAGGAGGCCTTTTTTCGCTTTCTGTTCTTCTTCCATGCAAAATGTTGGATCATTTGATAATTTAATGCTTAGGAAGAGCTAAGAGTGGCTCTGTCATTAAATTTTGAAATTGCAACTTCCACACAGTTGTAACATTGTGAGGAATGAAACCAAGGTATATTTGGATGGTGATCCCAAATTAGATTGTTACTTTTGTTAGCAGTGTGTGTTGCTCCTGTCTTCTTGCCAAAATGGCTCTTATCTAACATTTTTTCATAATAGAGTGGTAGAAGTTAGCACATCTCAAGAGAAAGAAAATGTCTTACAAAAAGGTCCAAGTTTAGGGAAATCAATTTCTTTACCTGCAGTCTTGTAATAAAGGCACCAACTGACTGACTTTTGGACAGTTTTGAGGCATTGGGTTTTCTTCTATTGATATTGATTAGAGTTAGCTGACCTGGCACAAATGGCTTTCCTCATTTCTATTATAGCAACGATTATTTTTTAAAGCTTTCCAAGGTTGTTATTATCCTGAGTGGCCTTCAGCAGTCAAGTGCCAAACCCATTTTTTCTTGTGGTTCATGCAATCCATTTTGATTATTGGATATTTAACTCCATAAAGGCCTTGTCAAGTTATTGCTGAATTCTTTTAATGGATATGTACTTCTTGGGTGTCTATCTGGATATTGCCTTTTGCTAATTTTTTAAAAAGTTTTTGTCAGTATTTGTAATGGTAATTTTTTTTTAACATGGATTACATTCAAATTCACTTCGTCTTACAAAAAATTATTAATTCCCACATAAGATTAAAATCTAGCTAAACAATGAGACAATAATTATTAAAATATCATACAGAGGACTGGGTGTTAAATTAATCCATGTTTTTACCTTCCTTAGCCCTAACTGTGCGGCACTGGTTACCTATCCTGATCCTTGTATTTATTAGCCTATACTTATCTGGTGCCACCTGGTTTGAATTTCAGCCTTTCTTTAAGACTCTTCTTTCATCATGTAGATTAAGTCTCTTGTTGGTGACCCAAGGCTGTTTCATTGTTGCCTTCCTATGACATCTTCTGCAGTTGAAGTTAGTATTTCTTTCATATTGTTAGCTGAGGTCTCTACATTGTAGTCGATAGTGGCCAATGCTGTGAACTTTCCACCAACCTTGGCCTACAATTTTTCAGCACAAATTCCGGGTCTTTTAGCTTGTCATGATCAAACCGGATGCGCTGATTTCTTTTTCCTCGATTTAACTTCCGTTTCAGCTTGTGGTGTATGTATTGGCCTTATGTTCTGTTTTGATATTTGGTTCTTTAAAAAATGATTAAATAAAATATTTAATTAATTTAATGATGCAGTCTCATCTAAGACACATCTAAGTTGTTTCCTTCTTGTTTGATCCATCCTCATGCTGATCTGAAGCTTACTTGATGGTCTACCGGGGGAGGTCGACCGGCTCCTTCTCTTTATTAAAAACAAATCCATCCTCATCAGTGTTTTCCTTTTACACATCTCCTACCTACTTTTCCCTCTTGTGATTTCCACTTTGTCCAGTCCTTTCTTCTCTTCTTTCGTTTCCTCTGGTTCCTTTTCTTGTCCTTTACCCTTCTTCCATGGATTGATCAAGAGGTGAGGGTATCGTTTTTCCCAAGGTTGTTATGGCATGGCACCTCGAAGGGCCGGATGCTCTTTGTGGTGCTGGGTTGGTTTAGCTGCAGGAGGTTTTTACGTTCACACTGGTTAGATCTGGTTGGACCGTTGTTAACAGCTGTCACAGTGGAAGCACTCTACCCTTCTTCCTGGGACCTGTACCCAGATTGTGTGCTGTTTGAAGATCCCTGCATTTACGAGGATATAGTGAGAGATCTCAATTTCTGGTGTGATATACAAAGCCTGTTTGGAGGCGTATTTTCGGATATACTGATCAGCATATCGAATGTTGTGCTATCCCAAGATTCCTTACTCTATCCCTATGGTAGGGATCCCGTGTTGGATCCTGGAGTCCATTTTATCTTTGTGTATAAGTATCACCACAAAGCCCTAAGCCCCCATCTTGTCATTGTGGAGCCAGGTATAGTAGGTATAGGGATGTGCCTTAGCAGACTCTTCCAGTGTTAGGTACCAACGAGTTTGTGTTTTTTTAGGTTATAGAGTGTCTCTACCTGTTCCCACCTTAATTTAAATGTGGAGCCAAACTCCTTCATTAAAACATATGTATGTGGTAGGGTTGTGGACCTGACAGCACAAAGAGTATAGTTCCTGGTTTCTTATAGGTCTATACCTAGTACTACAATGATATGATTCTTCTTTTCCTTTGATTCCTATACTATATAATATTTTTCAAAGCTGTATAATGAACATTACGTTAAAACACATCCTAATTGATGCCTGACTGTAAACAGTATAAAAACATCTTTAACTTCAGCCAGAAATACATCACAATAATTATTTTTTTTATAAATATAGAATATTGCTCTAGTAAGTCTTCTTCTCCCTTTCAGTACCATTCAGCTACAGGTGCTACTGTACAAGGTTACATGTCACCATTATTGAAATCTTTTGATAATGTCATTCATGATTACATTGTTACGGAAATACATTGTTTTTTTACATGGAACTATGAATTTAGATTCTCTTGGTTTCTTTCCCTACTCACACAATGTGGTCAGGTCTGATCTTATTTTTTAAAAATTATTTGTAAGGATTGCCTTACTTGTAATCATCTAAATATATGCTTTCTTAAATTCTCAATACTATTCCCAAATTTGAAGTACAGTACTACTACAAAGTATTTTGTAGTATTATTATTATTCTTTAAATTTAAATGTATTAATGTAATGTAAAGAAAAGTTCTATTGCATGCTATTGCTGTTCCTGTTATTATTGAAAATAACTGGTAATTTTATTTTATTCCATTTTTTTATAGTCTTGATATATTTATCTTATTGAATATTGTTTTTTACAATAAATTTTATTGTAATATTGATGTGTTAGTGTGGTTAAGAAACTAGAATTTAGTTTAAAATAATTAATTGTAATAAGTCTTATTACTTATTATTATGTAAAATGTCAAAATCATCTGGCAATATATTTTTTATAAACTAAATTTATCTAATAAATAATCTAGTTCAATTTTTGTATTTGTTGAAAGTTTGATTAAAAATTATTTGCTAAGATAAGAGCTATAAAGCACAGGGTTATCAGAAATGTCATTTATGTAGAGTGTTTCAGTTGACTGAAATCACTTAACATTTGTCCTTATTTTTATTATAGTAATTTTTTTCCCCTTGCATTGTTCTGCTTAATTTTTTTATCATGGAAAATTCATCTGTGACATATTTTTTCATTCCATTTCAAATAATAAAAATCTTACAACCCAAATATTTACTCACATACTTCTTTTTAATTTGTTCAGTTATTTTTGTATACATTCAAATTACCAAGCAGCCCTAGTAAAAGTACAGTTTCTTCAAGCGTTTTTTCAAGGTGCCACTTCCATGAGTGAAAAATATTAGTTGACTAAATTATCTAGAAAAATATCCTAATTAAACTGTTTACTATTACATGTTCATGTACAATGTCATTGGTGACACATGAAATGAATGCCATTTAATTTAAATTGTAAATTGAATTTCACGACACAAACTATAAGTATTTATATCCCACAAGGGAACTAGATTTCGCTAGGAATTGGATGCCATAATATCGGGGAACATATTCAACCAAGATAAGGATACCGTTAAAAAGAATTGGAGGCAGTCCCGCGTTTGTTTTAAAAATGATGCTTGGCATTGGGAGTGAGCTAACAACAATCCAGGGGATAAATATGAGATGTTTTTGAAAAAAATTATAATAATAAGCTCTTTTTAATTCTAACATAGACAAGTTAAGACACATTAAAATGGTTCTTATTTCATCACATCGTGTTGCCCTAACTCTGCATCATTGACCGATTCTGCACACACAAAAAGGTAGATGAAGGGTCCACTTGATTCTGTTATGTGTCTAGGGGGAGTTTCATCCTATATATATTAAATTAACGAAAGTGCTAGATAATTATTCTCGATTTATTTGGATTACAAGAGATTACGTGTGAAACTTGTGGTGCATTCTATTACGCTTCTAGAAGGCCTCGCCTTGACAAAGTACACTCAATCTCTTCATCAATTCTAACAAATGATAGCGTCATTAAAATTAACTCATTGCAATTAAGAAATAATATATAACTGATATATAAGTCAGTCAATACCAATCCTCTCAAACGTTCATTCGGTTGTAAGTGTATCGCTAACATATAAAACAAACAAATGTGTGCACTAATACACATCTAACACTAATACACATCTAACACTAATACATATCTTACACTAACATTAATACACATCTAACACTCATACACATCTAACACCAATACACATATAACACTAACACCACACATTTTTTAACAAGTAATTTTTAATCATTCGTTACCCGGTTTATCAGCATTTATTTATTGTAACAACACATTTTAACTACAAGACAAATTGAATTTATCGCTCAACAAATACAAATGCATACAACGAAGCCATTGGGAAACTATAAAATATAAACAAACCACACACACACACAAAACAATATCTGTATGCTAGTAAAATGTTCCCTACTAAAAACCGAATTTAAAATCTCCGGACGTCACAGCGCCGACATCTGTATATTTAAGACACGTTTGCTGTCCACAGCCCACCAGTCTCCACACCCTTATTATTTTCTTGGTCTCTCTCCTGAAAGTTAAGGGACCGGTTTGGGGGTGGCATTTTTAAAATTAATTTTAAAATGTATAAGGAATTTTGTCATAAAATAATACTCCTGATCTTATTAGTCACCGTTGTTTGTAGCTTTCGACCAAAACTTCCATTTCTCTCATATTTCATATTGTTAGAAAACAAAAAATAGTTTTTCGACTCCTTTGATAGTATTGAGGACAGAAATAGTAGACCATACATTTTTTGCATAAATTTATAAATGCTTAATGTACAAAAAACAAGTTTAAAAATGAAACAATGTTTTTTTAACCGTTTCAATATTGTGTACATTTAAAACTATGCTTCATTCAAAATAATATATCAAATACATTTAAAATAAAGAAAGAAAGAATGAAACCACAGTGACAATATGGGGGTTAGGTTATGTGACTTGAGCTCTATGGCGGATTAAGGGGGGGGGGCTGAATGGTCTAAAGCCAGGGGCCCCCGATGATTTAGGGCCCCCAAACTTAGCATATTTTATAATAAATGTGGACAAATGTATACGTGAATTGCTGAAAATATGATAAATTAATAAAATCTCATCTATTAAAATGATCTCTTTTCCCACACAATAGTCTTAGCAGTCAAAAAACCTGATTTGATAGGCTCAATAACAGAAATTATTAAAAAATATTATATATATATTTTAAATTGAAAATTCCAAATGAATTCTCGTGGCCGAATGTTAAGTACTAAGGCTTATGGTGCAAGAGGTGGCGGGTTCAATCCCCGGGTGGGGTGGTATGACTTTTTTTTTCCATGTGTTTTTTAATTTTATAAATTGTCTTTTACACTCAATTTTAGGATACCGGCAAAAAGTTATTTCTTCGAATTCGGTTTTTTCATGAATAATCATTTTGGATGAATATTTACAAGTTACAGTCTTATATTAGCTGCTAGCAATCATTTTATCTAAAGGTACACTGGCTGGACAGGGCCCCAGTTTGAATTGCAGCCAGGGGCCCCGTGCAGTCTTAATCCGCCCCTGCTTGAGCTCCTTTCTCATGTGTAACAACGTGAGAATCCCTCCCCCAGCACTGGACAGAACACCCACCATGCCCAGGCCGAGACTGAAGCTCACAGAGAACGAATAGTGACGTCTGAAAAGTAAGTAGAGCAGGACCTCAACCTCACTGAGTACTGCTGTGGATAGGATGATACAACCCAAAAACCCGACACCAGCTGGAATTAATGAAACAAAACATACATTTAATTTTTATTTTTATTCTAATCCAACCACAAATGAATCCAAAGTTTGAAGTAGCGAAACAATATGTTATGTTACCTAGCTCAGGGTTTCTCAAACCAGTGCCGGCCTTAGGTTTATATATATATATATATATATATATATATATATATATATATATATATATATATATATATATATATAAAGAGCGAACTTCGACCAAGGTCAAAACAACCAGAACCACCCAATCAGTTCAATACCTTTACCCGCTGATTATTTTTAGATAGTGCATGTTTAAAATGTAATGTTTTTACATTTAAATTAATCTGTCCTGACACATGGTCACAAGATTGACGTGTAACCTAAATTTACGCTAACTATACAACTGTTGAATATCAAATGTTTTAAGTAGTAAACATTTAAATGTTAAATGCTGTCATAAGTAGCAAAATATAAAAACGACTCTAAGCATGGGTTTGAATGTAGAAATTTTGTGTCCATAAAATTATTTACGTAATTAAGCTGAAACGTCACTGATTTATCAAAGTGATTCAAAGATGTCGCTATAGGCTATACTATAGCCCTTCGTATAGCATTGACATTTCCAATTTTATTACTGTTTCGTCGGGGGAACGAAGTTTTTCCAAGTTGAAATTATTTTTTTTTAAATTTAAGATTTGAGAACGACTGTGATACAAGAGCGCCTGAAAAGTCTGGTAATATCTATCGAGCGAGATATCGTCCAGTCTCTGGATTATTCACAATTTATTGCTGATTTTGCTGCCATCAAAGCACGAAAAGTTTATTTTTGTTGAAGGTGTTTGACATCTGCACGAATATGTTTGTATACATTTCATTTATTTCTTGCTTTAGATATAAATACAGGTGGCTTTTAATAAATTGTGTCATTTTATTCTTACCGTATTTATTTTTTATTTTTCTGTTACATTTAGGGCCACGCAATTCACTTCGCCTAGGGCCTCCAAATCCCTAAGGCCGGCCTTATTTAATGTGGAAGAGTATTTGTTATGGTTGTTGCTGCTCGGATGTGAAGACGGATCCTTACCTCGCCTACGCCACTGGTGGCAGATGTTCCATGAAGTAGATGCTTATAGCCAAGTCGAGTCTTAATTAATCTGCCGCCGTGGTAAATGTATTCAACACGAATTTAAACACCAATAGTTTGTTGTATTTTTTGGGCATAGTTTATTCTTTATTCAGTTGTCATTAATGTATCATTATTATTATTGTTTTTTCTCCGACTAATGTCTGGCTCCCATCACAGCTGGGACACCCTAAAGCCACCGGAACAGGGCCCCTGCCTCGACCACCGTAATAATACTATTATTTAAGTACAAAATGTTTGTGTGTTGTGTGCGTGTTGTGTTGTGTGTGTTGTGTTGTGTGTGTTTGTGTTCTTTATCTAATTACTAGAACCAACAAGTCAGCCAGTGGAAAGAGATCTGCGGTTTGAAGGTAATTAATCCCGAACCATAACTGTATAAAGTCCGCATGACCTGTGCTTATCCAATCTGCTGCACGTGGATTATGGCAAGGTTTCTAAGGATTTTTTGTACAGTGGCTTCTTTAGGTGTTTTGTCCCAAGGTGGCAACCCATAAACTTAAACACGTGACCAATCCTTGAAGTCGAGAAACCAGCTTTGAAAAGCTAAAACTGAGAGAAAAGTGTCGCATGTAATGGCTTCCAAAATTGTATATTTTTGTAGATATTTAACAACGAAAGAAAATGTTGTGCATGGCGTTTAGGAAATTTGAAATTCTCAAAGTACTGGCATGGACCCCCCCTCCACCCTCCACCTTTACATATTAAGAATCACTGTATTAGACATGTAAGAAATAAGCGCTAAGCTGATTCACAATATGCCAAGGTAGATGTCATGCAAACAACTTATCGTCAATAAAGTGAGCGTCATATTTTGAGTCTCCAGACCTGGCTATTTTGAGCGGTGCATGCAGGCCTTTGTCGACAACTGGCATGTTGTAGTTGGAGGCACATGTAACATGAAGACTGACGATGATCCTATTTGCTTTGGGAATATTAGAGTATTTCGAGAAGGGATCCCGGATAACGAATGTACGGCACGGCATGATGGAAAAAATGGTTGCCGATGCCCTGACACGGGTGAAGGATTTGTACAGGTCAGATTCGTAGACGAGTGTAAATAGTACGATAAACGTCAACGCCCGCTTGACGATATCCGCCAGTGACGTAATAATACGGATCGTCAGATCCTAGGGCTTGACCCCCACCCCCCATTCCCCACCAGATCCGGTCACAACAAAACTTAACAAAAAGTCATTGGGACATCATAAGTGTCAACTAGCTAGAGCAATGCTCTTCAAAATAAATAACGGTCTGGTCCACTGCTCCAGCATAAGGCAAAGCACCCCTCCCCTCACTCGCCTAGTCAGAGACGAGACATTGAAAGGTAGTCCAGGCTCATTATAGTAAATATAATAACTCTAACACAAGAGCAGCTCTTCCCTGCCAAAGACATTCGTGAATGAAGAAGATTTCAAAAGTATCAATTGAGGCAACAACATTTACAGAAATTTTTCCAGTCACTGATACCCTCTATGAGCAGCCCAGCAAGGTATCATCTTCACAGATGTATTGGTAAACTTTCGACATTCAGTACTGATACCCTCTATGAGCAGCCCAGCAAGGTATCATCTTCACAGATGTATTGGTAAACTTTCGACATTCAGTACTGATACCCTCTATGAGCAGCCCAGCAAAGTATCATCTTCACAGATGTATTGGTAAACTTTCGACATTCAGTACTGATACCCTCTATGAGCAGCCCAGCAAAGTATCATCTTCACAGATGTATTGGTAAACTTTCGACATTCAGTACTGATACCCTCTATGAGCAGCCCAGCAAAGTATCATCTTCACAGATGTATTGGTAAACTTTCGACATTCAGTACTGATACCCTCTATGATTAGCCCAGCAAGGTATCATCTTCACAGATGTATTGGTAAACTTTCGACATTCAGTACTGATACCCTCTATGAGCAGCCCAGCAAAGTATCATCTTCACAGATGTATTGGTAAACTTTCGACATTCAGTAGCAGCAATAATGATCAGAGCATTGATTGCCGCCCTTAAGAAATAGAAGAACTAAGGCAGCCCAACAGTATAGCATTTACAAATTAATCACAAAGGGAGGGGGCTCTGTTTACCAATCGGGCTGAAGATGTATGAGTTGCTTTGTTTGCAGGTATGTGTGCATGTTGTCTCTTTTTTTAACGCGTTGTTAGAGTCGGTTTAGATAAGAAGATAAAAAAAAACTGAAGTGGTTTCAAGAGGTTTAATTACAAAAACTTGACTAAGCTTTATCTACTGCTAAGCAAGCGGTGAAATATGTTATCTCGGTAAAACCACAGTTACGTAGAGTCTTCAGACAAGTCCACAAACTATATCACTGTCAAAAAACACTACATAATATATATCAGTATAATTATAATACGCACAATTACGTCACGCACCAGTTTGTGCTTGTTTTTAAACAGTGTGTTTAATGTATGAGCGTTTTTTTAAAGTTAAGTTTAGTTTAACTAATGTCATCCCGGGTTTCACAGCCACTCGGCTTCCAGTAAATAAAATAATGAGCAGCGTCGAAGAAACAAACATTTTACAGAAACATTCAAAGGTAAAGATGTTTTCATTCATCGCATATACATGTTTTCAACGGATATACCATTTCATTTTAAGAGAGATAGCGATTCACAGTTTGAGTAGCATTTGGTTCTGAAAAGGGTTGGCCTCTACGCGGGTCAGGACACGATAACGACATAGATCTGACTATGACACAAAACTAACAGTATCCTGGCTAGGCACGTCGAAGAGGTACTAGGAAGGAAAAGACCTTGAGGTCATTTTTGATCGAGCGATAATGGGGGGGGGGTAATTTCACAATGGCTCCGACTGGGGTTACCCCGAGCAGAACTCGTCAGGCCGTTACATCGAGGATGTCTGCAGCAGTAGGAACCTCATCAGGCCACAGATCACAGACAGTGAACCAACACTATTTCATACGGAGTCCCGCCATGACCTAACGCTATCTCAGCAGACCTTGAGTCCAGGCATAGGTTACTGGCGTTGGAGGAGGACAGTAGCAAACGGCTACCAATTCTGATTGAGTTTGTGTTAGGCGCAGATAAGCCTCAATTTGAAAAATGGCAGTTTCGTAAGGCCGACTGACGTCGATACGAGAGCGAAATCAAGCTATAACTCTGTTAGACTTCGCAGGAGATAACTTGGATGCTACCTAAGGTATGACACAACCTTCGGGGATGCGTGGCCCATGATCCCGAGGACGGATAGAAAGCAGAAGTGTAGACCTTACTGGTATAAGAGTCTTAAAGAGTTAGAGAAACTAAGAGCAAAAGCACAAAATGGTCGAGAAATTAAAAACACCCGGAGCTCGCAGAACGTACAATAAACTAATGGCGGAGGTCCGAGCTGCAGTTTAAAAACTAAAAAATCTAAGTACATGTAAAAATCTCCACTTTACAGATGGTACAAAGGTTTGCCGGCTAATCCATGCACTCTCTGGCTCGGTTAAAGCCAAGATCTCAAACCCCCCCCCCTTATGATGTCCAAGTGCTAAAGGGCAAGTACTGTTAAATATGTCCGAATGATTAACAAGCACTTTGCACAAGTGAACAAAATGGCCATACAGTCTACAGTTGAACAATTAACCATTAAGGAAGGAGGAGAAAATTGGAAAATGTGCACGCCCCCACATTGGAGGTTTCTTGACCTTTTTCACACAGAATGAGTTGCAAAGAGCACGTGAAATCACCAAGTCCGGATAAAGTTTACAACAATATGCTTAAGCATTTAGTATGATTTAGGCAAGATAAGTCGGATAAAGCTGCTGCACTTTATCAATACAACATAGACTACATGGACGGCCCGAAACTTATGCAGAAAGCCACAATTATCCCAATTACCAAAGAAGGCAAACCAGGCGAACACTCGGCCAGCTACCGGCCCATTCCCCTAAAGTCGTGTGTGGGAAATGTAGTTATGCGCAAGTTTAACGCTCGGCTCTACTGGTACCTAGAGAGAAGGTAAAACATTCCTTTGACGTAGGGTGGGTTCCGTAAGGATCGCCAACTGATGGACCAAGTTATCCTTCTACTAAAGTTCATCAACGAACTCCAGATGCGACACCACATAGTGGCGGTGTTTTTCGATATTAAAGACACTTAAGAGAAAGTATGGCGTGGAGGGCTCTATTCAAACTACAACATTTGGGTGTCGATACTAATATTCATCCTATTCAAACTACAACAGTTGGGTGTCGATACTAATATTCATCCTATTCAAACTACAACAGTTGGGTGTCGATACTAATATTCATCCTATTCAAACTACAACAGTTGGGTGTCGATACTAATACTCATCCTATTCAAACTACAACAGTTGGGTGTCGATACTAATATTCATCCTATTCAAAATACAACAGTTGGGTGTCGATACTAATATTCATCCTATTCAAACTACAACAGTTGGGTGTCGATACTAATATTCATCCTATTCAAACTACAACAGTTGGGTGTCGATACTAATATTCATCCTATTCAAACTACAACAGTTGGGTGTCGATACTAATATTCATCCTATTCAAACTACAACAGTTGGGTGTCGATACTAATATTCATCGCTCGATATCATCGTTCACCACGAACAGGACGATCATGAATGACGCACTATCCCGCGAATAACGCATTGAGTACGGACTCCCTCAGGGATTAGCTGCAAGTTGTCCTTATTCTAGGTCCACGATCTACAGGGAACTTTGGAACTTCAGAAAGCCATGTTTGCAGACTACCTGGTTATCTAGAGTTCAGAAAAAAAAGAATTCAGAGCCGGACGCAAAGTGATTTGACTCGTTTGGAGGAGTACGCCAACCGACGGCGTCTAGTGCTAAACACGGAGAGAAAACTTACACTCAACTTTCTCGAAGGAATGCTCTCAAGCATGAGGTGGTGCTTTACATCTGTGGGGGGAAAGTTGAATTGGGACAAAAAGCCAACATACTCGGGAGTAAAGCTGGATCAAAAAGTTCAGCTACACATGAGCATGAATTGTGCGCCAAAGTTAAGTTGTCCCTGGTGAAGAAACTGGCGAGCACGAATTGGGGCACAGTTGCTAGACTACTTAGAGCTCTTTATCTGAGTACAGGGACAAGAGAATGATCAATAGCTAAATATTAACAAGGTTGTTTTTTTTTCAAATGGAAGGAATCAGAAATTGGATTTTCTTTTTAAAAAATAGACTATTAAAAAGAACAAATAAAACAATACGCTGTTGTAAAAGTAAACCCAAAAAAAAAGTGGCAAGAAGTTCTTGTTAGAATGTATGACATTTTTTAATCCTGGAAAATAGATTTCGGTTTTTCGCGGTAAACAGCAAGGACAATTCTGGTCCAAATATCGGGAAAATTCTGGAATTGATGCATCTGCTAGCAAAGAACGATCCAATGCGTCGAGAAAAGGGATAAAACCTTGTCACCTCAAAAATAAATGTGCTCATTGCAGTTTTAGGAGATATAGTTCGCTGAAAATCATCGTTTAAGTACAAGATGCCACATACTATTCCACTGCTTTAGATAGCTCTCGATATATTTCACATAGGGATAAGACATGTCCATTTTGCGATGTGAAAAGATTGAAAATCAGAAAGTAGACGTTACTAATAAATGCTAAGGCAAATGTTTTTGTATAAGGACCAAGGAAAACGATCAATATTAAATTAGATATTAAGTTGATACATGACTACTATTATTACCTAGACGAAGACTAGTGTTTGCGGCTATTGGAAGACCGCTTACACTCCTCTTTTAAAATGTTTAGGCTTACTCATTGAAGTTTTAAGTCTTCGGCATTTTAATAATTTATTCAGCAACAAAATTAAGTGTAAAGAAATATTTTTTGCACACAAAAATGTCACCTAGAAGATCGTTTTTGGGGAGATCAGTGTATCAAAAAACACTGTTGTTACGTATATTTCAGAAAAGTTTGACCTCAATCTAAAAATAGCCCCAATGACCGAATGGGTTATGACGTTTTCCGGTCTTAGAAATGACAAGCCCTATATGGACAATTTATTTCACGGTTTTTAGCGGTTGACTATCTCTATATCTGCACTGAAATTGGAGCAAAAAATAACATTGTAAACCCACATGGATTGTTGAATTAAATATATTAGAAACTAGAAATTTCACTTTTCTTTATTTTCCAGTGCACCAGATTGTCCTCAGCAAAACACAAGGGGCCGTCCATAAAGTACGTCACGCTATTTTTGAAAAATTTTAACTCCCCCCTCCCCCCGTCACAAACTGTCACAAATCTTGGACAACATAAAGTACGTAACACTTTGAACAAAAATTTTGTTTTTATTAACAAAATAATTCAAATTTAATATAAAACACCGTGACGTCACACATGGCCGGACCCCCCTCCCCCCTGTCACAAAGTGTCACACTTTCTTACACCCCTCCCCTCTCTGGAGCGTGACGTATTTATGGACGGCCCCTAAATGGGTACAGCTAGATTATTATAGAAATATTTACTAATTTTTTTAAAAATAACTTAACAATTATAAAGTTTTAGATAGAAATTCGTTTAAAACATTTTGGAACGTTTTTTTTTATGATAAGTTTTTTTTAAAATTTGTGTATGCAAGCTTTTTTAATTAAAATTATCGGGATTTCCTTCTACCCACAAATCTTTCTGTGGCTTTTGATATCAAGTGTTAGATCTATATGTTGACAATATCTTTTTATCTCCGTCAACAGATCCCAAGTACATGTCCTCTACACCAGTGCTTCTCAAAGTGGTGGTCCGCGGATCGGTGCCGGTCCGTGGGCCATCCGCTGCCGGTCCGCAGAAGTTATCAAAAAAGGACAGAAAAAAATTGTCAGTGCAGGGAAAATAGTGCGCCGGTCCCTGGTACAATGGAAAAAATTCCTGCCGGTCCGCCTTACGAAAAAGTTTGAGAAGCACTGCTCTACACTCTACACTCAAATGAGTAAAAGCGGAAAGACGTGCACGTTGCCGCCTAGTGGAGCGACTAGAGATGAGCTGTGGCAGTAGATATAACAAGAAAATGATCGACTAGAGCTGAGCTGTGGCAGTAGATATAACAAGAAAATGATCGACTAGAGCTGAGCTGTGGCAGTAGATATAACAAGAAAATGATCGACTAGAGCTGAGCTGTGGCAGTAGATATAACAAGAAAATTATCGACTAGAGCTGAGCTGGGGCAGTAGATATATCAAGAAAATGATCGACTAGAGATGAGCTGTGGCAGTAGATATAACAAGAAAATGATCGACTAGAGCTGAGCTGTGGCAGTAGATATAACAAGAAAATGATCGACTAGAGCTGAGCTGTGGCAGTAGATATAACAAGAAAATGATCGACTAGAGATGAGCTGTGGCAGTAGATATAACAAGAAAATGATCGACTAGAGCTGAGCTGTGGCAGTAGATATAACAAGAAAATGATCGACTAGAGATGAGCTGTGGCAGTAGATATAACAAGAAAATGATCGACTAGAGCTGAGCTGTGGCAGTAGATATAACAAGAAAATGATCGACTAGAGCTGAGCTGTGGCAGTAGATATAACAAGAAAATGATTCCAAGTGACGCACCCAAATTTAGTAGATAGATGTTTTTGTAGAAGGTTGGGTGCGTATTTCAGACAAGATGGACTTTACCATAAAGGCACGACCTAAAAGCTTTTTTTTTAAAAATAATATTATCTGTTTTACTCCTCTTTCATGCCATTTGATAAATATCAATATATCTTAAATATCAAATTAAAATAACGATAAATAAAAATAAATCCCAAAGTTGAACATTAACATGTTTTATTCTTGAGTATATAATTTAGTATAGCAAGAACTTTTGGTTTCCCTTCGTTCCACTTAATCTATTGTTGACATTAGCATCAAAAATGTGCATTAAGTTTAAATTTATTAACATTAATATTTAATTTTAAACAGCTTTCCTTTATACTATCTTTAGCAGTTTAATGAGTTTGCGGCAAATTCAAGACCGAAAATGTGCAATTAAATAACACCATTATTACAGAAATTTCGTAAAGAAAACACAATAGAAATCAAATAAAAAGAAAAACTTTAATAATAGAGAATTAGGCAATTATACACAACTCTATACATTACTCAACAGCCATAACAAGTTTCTATCTATTGCATGAAAAAATATTAAAATCTCCAAAACTTATTTTTAAAAAGTAATTGGTATAAGTTAAATCGCCAAAATGGCACTATTTAAAGGCTAAATATTTAAATATAATTAGTCATTTACCTATTATTCAAAATTTCTTCCTTTAAAAGCAGCATCAAAACGAAACGTTTAACATATACTTGTTATTAATGTCCAAGTTTTAATCAAATTCTATACAACATACAAAATACACGCATCAAAGTCCTAATAAATAGCAGATTAAAAAATGCCACACTACACAAATTGAACACTTCTGCAACAAGATCTGCGATAAATGTTTTCTATTGCTTACATAAACATTTTTGAAAGAAGTTTTTTTAAAAATTATTATTAGTAAGCGAATCTCAGTTCATGGCATTATTTTTTCCTCCTGAATCATACGACCTTTAGAGCAAGGCTGCTCCTGTCGTTCAATTTAACATTTCATCCTTTAACTCTTTTTCCTTTTTTAAACCTGTATGTTTTTCCAAAAATCTACTTACAGTGTTTTTTATCTTATTTTGCAATCCAGTTTTCGCTAAATTAATTTTGTTCAAATAATTACAGGGTGCAAATATTGCTAACACCGTAGCCGAGGCTTAGATATGTACGTAGAGGTCAAAGTACTAATAAGGCAATGCTTTTTAAAGGAGGATTTCTGTTTTTTCAGTGAAATCTTTCCATGAAGGAGTTGTCAAAATTCTCGATTAGTCCAGGGTTCCTCTTACAGTATGTATGTCATTGCACCGAAGACCGAGTTAAACTAAAGGCTCTTATAGTCACTTAAACTTAATATTGTTAACTAGCAAAACTTTTTATAATAGATAATAAAGAAATGAACAGATTTGATGGCAAAAATATTTAAAATAAAACATATCGGCAGGTGAACCAATTTCCATAATTTCAACGATGATATGGAATTTGTTGTTTCAATGAAGGCTTTGAAGTTTAACTGTAAAACGTTATAACGATTAGTGAGTTCGTGAATAGCGATTTTCAAACGAGTTAGTTCGGGTTTATTATCGCACCCGGTTGTCCTGCTTCTTTCTTCAAGTGAAAAACTGCGAGAATCCCCGCAGCAGCACTTCCTAAGGCACCGACAATAGCCAGGCCGAGACTGTAGCTAAGACTGAAGTTGAATTGGCGCAAGAGCAAATTCATCTCTTGTTTACCAGCTGTTGCGAAGATGATGGAACCCACCAGGCAAGTGCCGGCTGAGGAGGTAGAATACAAAGAAAATCATAAAAATATTTGGTGCAAGGTATTTCTCATGACTTTGCATTTGTACATGATTGAAAATGCTAAATAGGTTTTATTTTATTGCTATGTTACGTCACAAAAATTGGGAGCTATGGAATTACAGCGACTTAACCGTTTTCGCACAACAACGAAGCGTGACTTAACGGGATCGAATTGTATTAAGTTTTGCACCAATAAAATTAAAGTTCACCTACATAAAATGGTGTTCTTATTTAATTATAAACTTGTATTAACTGAGTGTTCAGTGCACCCCACTAGCTGACTGAAAAGAAGCAGTAAGGTATTAACTAAACTACTGAAGTTTACCAAACAGTAGTGAAAGTATCTTATGCTGAGTCATTATCGTCAAAATCGTCTACATTTGAGCAAATTGACGTTGGTATTATAGATCACAGCAGGTGGTTTACTTGAGACGGAGAAACACCCGGACAAAAGCCATTTTTCAGGAAAGCCGCCCGGACAGGGGCAAAAAAGAGGACGTGTCCGGGGAAACCCGGACGTATGGTAACCCTAATTCTGTGTGACAGATTCTTCTCGAATCCCGAAGAAATTAAAATGATGTACCTGTGGTTTTCTGACCAAAAGGCAAGTACATGATTTCTTCACTCTCAATGGAGCAAGTTTTTTAAAGTATCGTGTACTGATTTGGGCCATCACATCGTCTGACGTGCACTGTGAAGATACTTATGGACCATAAAATCTGGCCACTCACAACCTCGGAATGATTTGTCTGGCGACGAATGTGACTATTGACTAAGAATTACGCAAACCTAAAGTAATGTGGAGTGTAACGAACCATGACTACAAGCACTTCAAAATACATCATCCTGGTTCACCTCTATGTCTCTATCAAGGGTTTTAAAATAAAAACGAAACAAATCTTAACCGTTGCCTTTAAGACAAGGGAATTAAATGATATTTAGTTTTAAAAATGCTCGTCGTAGAATTCGTAAGGGCGAATTAAGAAGTGTGCTCCGGAAAGACTGCGATTTTCAGTCTGCGAAAAACGTTCTCGTCCTTGGTACGACTGAAAGAACGACGATATTATCTAGAATATGTATCCAGTAGGATGAAAAAATCTCAAACTTGCATGACCATAGCCATAATTTAGATAAATTGCTCACTTCGTGTTTCCGCACAATGGAATATAAATTTTAGTTACCACGCGACTACACAAATATAAAATATAAGTATTAATTTTCTTTTTAAAGTCAATAATTGAAGCATCCAAGTTGAAAAAAAATAGAAAAACTAAAATTTACTATAGAAAAAATTGCTCATTTGAACAACTTTAATAAAAGAGTTGCATTCAACATCCTTAAAATAAGAAGGTTTTTTAAAAAACTATTTTTTTAAAATAAATAAATACAAATATAAATAAATAAGCCCATTTCACTGTTAGCAAACGTATTAGTTTTTTAAAAATTAATTTTAACTCTTAAGAACTAATTTTAATTTTTTTACAAGTAGATTTTTTTAATGAAAGAACAATCAATACCAACCGGAAACAAAGAAGAGAATCGCAGAGCCCAGTGGCAGTCTCCTGTTCTCGATGGACTTTGTGAAGTATTTCTTATAGTAGATGGCGCCATCTACCAGACCGCCAATGGCACAGAAGAAAGCAATCATGATAAACGCCCTGGCAGCATAAATGCCTCCAGCTGATGACATGAAATGGCAAAAATCGTCAAATTTTAAACTTCAGTCAAAGAATAGAAAACGTCGAGAGATGAAAACATTTTAAGAACATCGACTGTTCTTTGCATTACGTAAATACCGTGTTTATCTGTGACTACCGAGTCTAATCTCTGCACAAAGTTGACAAGCCGTTAGAAAACACAAGTCTCGGCTTGGAGCACGATCTTTTCTACTCAAATATTTACGATGTCGAGATTGAAAGTCAGGGACTCGTGGAATATTTAGTTCCTCATATTGGAGCTACTGAATTTTACGTTCATATATTTGAATGTACTTTTTGTCTAATTATTTTTTTATTGATAATATAACTGGTAATGTATTTTCTTAGATCTGAAGCTTTTTATGTAGCCTACTAACATTACTACTAAATTTTAAAATAAATAATTAAAATGAATTGCTTCTTATGCCGTGAAAGGACCTCAAAGAATATGTTGGGATGTGATGTTAGTCAGGGAACACTTTGAGGGTGCAGAGTAGTTACAAACATGGGGACCACTGGCATGTGATTTCATCTCAGTTCACATAACATCAAATCATAAGGTGACGTGGGAGTGTTACGAAACTGTTAAATTTGAACATTTCTTCAGCAATGTTGTCAGTGATAACAAATGATAATGGAAATAAACATTAATTTAAAATGTTTTAAAATCGTGCTTAAAAATGTTTGTTTTATAATCTGCTCTACGAAGTTATGTGGTCGACAAAGCTTTTACTTACCCTCAATTCCGTGGGAACCACAAATCCCTGGTAAACAAAGGATGTAGAGTCCAGCGCTCACGTCCCTGTCGGAATCTTTGATCCATCCTGGGGTGGCCATGCCAAGCAGAATGAAAAGTGCACCGAAGCCTCCGAGAATGAAAGACAACTTGATGTATTGATGGAGCATTGTGAAGTTACCGGAATTTTCTGAAAATGAAGTTAAAAATAACTTTTGAAAGCATGTTATATATTACACGAATTAATAGACTAAATTTTGTTGTTTCATTAGTTTGTTTTTGACATTTTAGAGCTGAAAAACTTCAAGCTAGACGAGACACTTCTGATATGAAATATAAGAAAATTCTTAGGACATTTTTAATTAGTGAAATCAAGTTAATACAACATCTCAACAGGAACAAAAGTTAGGTTGTTTAATGATGATTGTATATTCTATAGAACAATTAAATCAGAACAAGATAGCAAAATTTTACAAAAAGACTTAGATGAATTGATAAAATGGGAAACTAACTGGAGTATGTCTTTCCACCCAGAAAAGTGTCAACGTTTAAGAGTAACAAAGAAAAAGAAACAAATAAATTCAAAATATTACATTCATGGAAAAGAACTGACCCAAACTAAATCTTCTGTATGGGACCCATCCACCAAAGAAAGCATTGATAAACTAGAACAAATTCAAAAAAGAGCTGCCAGATTCATTACTGGAGAATATTCAAGACTGACAAGAATAACACCATTAGTTAAATCATTAAACCTTGAAACACTAGAGGATAGAAGAACCAAGAGCAAAGTAGTAATCATACATAAAGCAATTAATTCTAATTTAGAAATACAACACAAAGATAACTTAATACAACCCTCAAATAGACATAAGGATAAAAACACCTTTCTTATTCCGTATGCAAGAACAAACACATACAAATTTTCGTTCTTCTTATCCGGAATTCGGGCGTGGAATGGGTTGCCTGAAGAAATCACAAAAGCCAACACTTTATCAACATTTAAATTTCTAACAAAAATGGAGGACTAAACACAAACCATAGATAAGCGTATGACGCAATAATATTCTGTATAGAAGGAGCGTCTGTAAATAGATAAGATAAGATAAGATAAAATAAGATAAGATAAGTTTTTGATCGTGATAGGACACAACCGCTGTATAAGAAAATATCATTAATATCACATGTTCTAATCTTAAACTTATTTTTAACTAGAATTTGGAAGACAGTTTATTATTATTCATTGTTTTAATCCAATGCGTTAAGGCACATAACAAAATTTAGAACATTTTAAAAATATATATTTAATAGTGCCAAAGAAAATTAACTATATAAACTAAGAAGCTGCGTAATTTATCAATATTCAATTTTTATATATTTTATATCTTTATACATTTATGGAAAATACCACCAAAAACTATATTCAGGGTGAATAAGTATATGCCACTTACTCTTAGAAATTGGAATACGTTATATACAACCGAATTGTGTGAATAAAACAAGAGATTAAAGCTTTATTTATGGAGTAATACACAAGCAAACGTTTCGGCTAATGCTTCATCAGTACAAATAAATAAGAGAATTTAATTAAAGCTATGATATATATTGCATACTATACTATAGGAAAAATAATAATTAAGTAGAGATTTTAAAAAAAAACAGGAACAAAAAAAAAGAAATATTGGAACAAGAACTTAAAAAAAATTAATGATAATAAACTTATGCCGAATTCTTAGAATTAGACTTGGAAATATACAAGTTAACATTTTTTTCTTAAATTGTATTTCTTTAGTGCATATGAATGTTTTATTGAAGGCGTTGAAAATAAAATGACAATTATTTGATGCTATTTCGTCAGTTTGGTCACGTCAAACTCTCTCTATCAAACCTTCAAGCTGAGAACCTACCGTATTGTGCGTCTACTCCTATTTTCCAGCATTAATGATGAAACTCATAATCAACTGAAAATATAAACCATTATATCCAGGTGGCCACCTACCGAGATTATGTATCCAGAGTCCGACGGTTTCAGGAAAACCTGTCCAATGAACCAATCTTGAGCCAAGAAAACAATTAGAAAAAAGTATCAAGCTTGGTTAGATTTGTTTTGTTTTTTCCTTTGTTCTTTAAAAATTCTACTGTAACAAATTGTTTAAAGTGTTGTTGATGCTTCTAGTTTAAACAAGGAATGTTTTTACCGATGTGTGCAAAATTATTGGTCATTAAATACTGGCCGCACAAAAAGCCAACGCAGAATCTTTTACGTCACAAGTGTCTACTTGATGACGACAGAAACTTTCCGGACTTAGCATCCCTCCCGCCATTTGTCGGAAAGTTTACAGTATTAAGTGTGGCGGCGTCGTATTCTTTAAATAGGTTCTTGTTTTCTAATACAAGAAATCATTAGTGTGTACGAGCAGAAAACAAAAGTTAGTGCGAAATAATTTTAAAATGTTTTTATCGTTTATTTTTATTTTGTAATTTGTATCCGTAAAAGATGGGTGGGGGGGGTTGGAGGGGTCTTTTTTCTAGGAGTAATGGCCGACACCAAGATAGGTGGAGATCCTCTATTTTATAATAAACTAAAATTGCAGGAATAGTTCAAGTAACACGACAGATAAATAAAACAGACTTTTAACGCCACATATGATTTTCTCTTTGCCTTTATTTTTCCCCGAGAAGGAGTTCCCTAAATTTAATTATCTCATTAAAAAAACAACGGTGCATTTTAAAGCGGGGCGAAGAAATCTTTATTGTGTCATCTTACTTTAAACAAAATAATAAGAATACATTAGAAATGTTAAAACATGTTTTACAAGAATTAAAGTCTATGGCTCTCTGTTATAATAAACTATCTTTTGATACAGCTCTTGAAAAACTTTGCCCCAATCCCTGGAGTTACAATACATTTCTTTTGATTTCATTATTAATTATTTTGTTAATATTTATTATCAATAATAAAATGTTGATGTATGACTATCGCTAAAAAAAGGTTCTCCGCTGACCTGGAGAGGAGATGGGCGCCACCAAGGTCTACCAAGCGCCGAGAAAGTACTAATGGAAATATTAGAACCCCCTACGACCACGAGGTTATGGACACACACACACACACACACACACACACACACACACACACACACACACACACACACACACAAACAAATTATCAATTTAAATAAAATAATCAGGAAAACAGTTGTTTTACAAAAAGCTAAAATGCACAGAATTTTACTGCATGACCTAACCTAGGATTGCCAGGTTTTACTTTTCTTTCCTAATCCGGGAATAATTTAAAGGAAAAGTCCGTGTTTTTCAAGGGACTATACATCTCAAGGAACATCCGGATGTGTGTTGTTAAACCCCGAAAAAATACATTACAATTTGTAAGTAAACAACTTCAAGTGTCCCAAACTGCATTCTGCTACAAAGCTCTTGAAATTTTAGCCAACTTTGTGTGAACGGAGGTAAGACCCAGGCCGTGACGCAAGGGAATTATCATTGCAGCTCTGGGGCCAGCATGTGAGCGAAAATACTCATCTCTTTTTAAAAACGAATTTAACCTGCAAAGCGAAAATATTTCAGAATTCATATGTGCAAGATTCAATATAAGCTGCCAACAGAAATATGTTGTGAGTGCAAGCTTTTGACTACCTTTTTGCCTCCCCTGTATTGGTTCAACAAAACGTTTACAGTTACAGAGGAGTTTTCGGAGTCTTGACTCACATAACGTAATTCAAGACGCGGGCTTTCCCTTTTTAAAGATTTAATTTTTTTTAAACGTAAAAATAACAAGTTTTTGACAATAAATCGATAACTAAAAGAATGTTCATTATAAAACGCAGCGCAAGACAATCCAAAAATGCAAAATTGTAGTTATGTCTCGTAAAACATGTTTAATATAACGGGCCCCTATTGCAATATTTTTTTTAAAAGTATCGTCAATATGATACGCATCTTATTGCGTGAAAGGAAAGATTGTTCAATATAATACGCACCACGACACCCAAGCACAAAAATTAACATGTTACATAGAGATAAATAAATATACGGTAATGTAAAATTCATTTATTTAATTACAGTACATTCGATCGATCTGAAATTTTGATAGTTCATTTTTATCATTGGCACGAGTCAGCCTGCAAAACTTCAGCTCGCCAGCATACGGGCAAGTGGGTTAAAAATCGATCCAAAGTTTTTTCGGCCACGCAAGCAGACACCACAAGTTAATATAAAGGATTTAAAAAGGTCTGGTCTCTTTCTTTTTCAGTCAAAAGGAGAGTGATAAAAATGTTTTTACATTTGAGATCAGATTTCATAGAGCAATAGACTGTGTTTTAATAATAATATATTGTTCATGCATTTCATGTAATAAAATTGAAGTCATAATTTTGAAAAAAATCAGCTATCCTATATATTAAAAGGCAATGTTCTGTGTGGTTATCGATAGCGATTTGTCCCTCACACACATATGACTCCTACAGCCAATCATATTGAACATGTTTACGCGGACGTTCAAAACGAGGTATTTTTGGTGCAGTATTTCTTCCAAGACTTTATTTTGAGTAATGCGCGTTGGGATTTATAGTCAAAAGCTCTGTTTTACGAGTTATTTACTTTAACTATAATGAATAGTATTTTTGACGTGATGCACATATATGCCGGCCGAGACGGCTGTTGGAGGGGAGTTACAACATGCCACCGAACGGTGGCGGAACGTCCTTGGGCGGGCTTTGTTGCTCGTTTCTAATAAGAAAGTTGCTAAATGTCATTTAAATGCGTGGCTACAATATTCATGGTGAAGAGAGTGTGTAAAGTTGTAATATGATTATTAAAATCCATGATGGAGATTAAATATACTACATTATATATATAGCTGTATAGCTGTGAATTTTTTCATATATACAGGACATAATAAGTAAGTACGGAATTATTTTATTGTTCTCTTCCAGGAATTGGTAAAAGACAGAGCGAGAGGAGGTTAGGAATTCGAATCACGGAATGACATGATGTAGCAACCTTCTTAACAGTTTTCGTAGAATTTTGCTTTAAGTGTTTAGAATGTCGGAAAGCTATTTGTCTGAGAGAGCCATAAACACCACATATTTCGAAAATTAATTCTGTGAGAGCCATACATATTTCTTAAAACTAAAAATTCAAGTAAATGTCTGCATTTTGTGTAATTTCAACACTACAAGCACAACAATTATGGCTCTGAAATCTTTTTAATAACACTGTCATGCTGTTGCTAAACTAATCAATAATGAGTATTTCTTACAATTAATGCGACTTATGGTGCTGCATGGATTTGCTAATGACTTTGTAGTCTGGTTGATACGTGGTGAGGTTAATGCAGGCTTCATGCAGGCGTTGAGACTTCCATCCGTTAAGCGTGATCGGTGGTTAGTTCTTTATATGTGAGAAAGACTGCTCGCATGCATACGTAGAGGAACACTGTCAGTACAGCAATACTCACCCGCTACAGTGTGTGGTATGTGACGGGTAGCGCGTTCCAAGTTTTGACAATCAGCTTGTCTGCGTGTTGAAGTTTTTTTTAATTTCTTCCCATTTGTGTTGGCTCGCCAACTCTGCTTGCTGTCGTGCAAGTCTTTCCAAATCTTTATTCAGTGACTTGAACTTATTCATCCACATATCCGAGGCTTTCAGGTCAGCAGCTTTGAGCTCAAAATCTCTGACGGAGACTCCGGATATGCAACTTAGGTCAGTGCTGTCCAATGCACACTCGTGTGGATGGGCGATGAACTTAAAAAGACGGGTGTGCTCGCAAAATTCTCCAAAAAGCGCTTTAAATGACCGCATGAGGTTGGACTTGAAGCCTGCTAGCTGATAAATGTTAAGATGTTGAGCATGGTCACGTGATGTGCACATATCTTTGAACTCTCACAGTTTTTCAAAGTGTAGTAAACGACCTTTTTCAGTGTCGGCGATGAAGAGTTCTAGCTTGTTTTCAAATGCAAATACTGCTTGTTGCAGGGATAAGAATGTATTTCCAACGCCTTGCATTTTCACATTAAGCTGATTTAGATGTTCAGTCATGTCTACGAGATAATAAAACTTCATGAGTCACTCAGTGTCAGCTAACACGGGATGCTCGACATAATTCATTTCAAGAAAAGTCCTGATGTCACTCTGACAAGTCGCAAATCGGCCGAGTACTTTCCCCTATGACAACCAACGTATGTTGCTGTGCAGAAGCAGACCAGGATAATTATTCCCAACCTCATCAAGCAGTGTTTTAAACTAGCGATCATTTAATGCTCGGGCAACAATAAAGTTGACTACCCGAACCACCAGCGATATCACCTCACCAAGCTGCTCGCCACACATCTGAGCACAAAGCGCCTCCTGATGTAGGATGCAATGAAAGCTTAAGATGCGTCTGTTTTTATGCTCACAAAGAAGAGCGACAGATCCTATGTTTTCCCCACTACACACGGAGCACCATCAGTGCAAACCAAAAACAAGTTTATCCATCGGTAGATTTTTTTCTTTATCGAACTCAGTGAAGGTCTCGAATAAATCCTCCCCTCTTGTTGTGCCCTTCATAGACAAAACAGCAAGACTTTCCTCATGTAATGTTTCACCAACAAAATACCTTGCAACCACGCTGAACTGGGATAAATTACTGACGTCTGTTGACTCATCCAAAGCGAAAGAGAAAAACGGTGCCGTATGTATGTCCTTCACTTGCATTTCCTCAATTTGATTTGATATCATGATGCTGCGATCGTGAACAGTTCTTGCTGACAGAGGAATTTCTTTTATCCGTTTAATTATTTTGTCCTGATTGGAAAAGTCATCAAAACGTTCATGGGAATAAATGCTTTGGCATACTCCCCATCTGTGAATGGCTTTCCGTTTCTTAAAATAGCTAAAGCGCTAGCAAAGCTAGTCGAATTCCTGTCACCTTTTTGGGTCCAAACTAGGATTTGCTGCTGACTAGCTTGCACACTTGATAGCAATTCTTGACATACTTTCTTCCTGCTGTCTCCCTCAGGATATTTCAATGCAATTTGACTGTTTCATAAACGTAATTTTATCAATGCATATTAAACATACTGCAGAACCAGTTATCTCAATAAAGGCAAATTCCTCTGTCCATTCGTGCTGAAAAGTACGATACTCATCGTCTTTCTCTCTTTTAGCCATTTTGTCAAAAAGGTTTCTAAAATTAGTTAACCTAGAACGCGATTAAAATGAAAGTTTACTTTCTGATCCGACGACTATCTGTTGTGCGCATGGGCGTCGCTAGGAATTTTTCCAGGGGGGGGGGCAAAAAAAAACCCACTTTTTATTTTAACTGACAATGCCATACAAGTACAATTTTCAATTAAATTCTAGTTCAGTATAAAATAAGGGTCGAAAAAAGCCTTAGAAATTAATAAGACTTACAAATTAGTGCTGTAATTGCTAAAATACAACATTTATTAATGCATTTAATAAATTAAAAACTTAAGTTCTCACGAGAAAATTGAATTTTGATGTGAAATAATATACGTGTACAAATTGCAGGATTACCAAGGATGAATATCAGAAATTTTTTTACAGGCTAAAAAAAAGTCGAAAAGTAGACCTATCGCGGGATTCCGAAATGCCGTTATTAGAAGATTTTGGGGCGTCTGCAGCATCTGACTTATCATTGGCATTGAGGACAACAGTACACGTTCAACAGCCAGACACAAATGAAACAACTGTTCCTAATTTGATTGTCGCTGACACTTATTCATTCCCTAAATTGGATATTGGAAGGTATGTCTGGACATACGACCTTTCAAATAAGTTGAAATTGCAGCTGATTCGTGATTGTTGGACCCTGGATAAAAATTATGATTTTAGAGCTGACAGTTAGGGAAACAGAGTTTTTAGTTTTTAGATATGCATGGTTATGGTTATCAGACTATTCACCGTGGCTTGTATACTCGCAAATGTTAATAGGTGCCTTTTGCAAATATTGCGTGTTGTTTCTCCAAAAAGTAATTCTATGAGTTCAGTGGGTATTTGTCATCAAACCATGTACAAAATATAAAGATTTCAACGAAGATGCACGTAGCAACCTGCAAAGCACATTATGGCACAAAGGCTCTCATGAAGATGCAAGCAATTTTATTTGCTATATTGGAAGCCAAAGCAGTGTCTATAGATTAGCAGTTGGACTTATCATTTAGAAGACAAATTCAAGAAAATCGAAACCAACTGGGTCCCATCATTTCTACAATCCCATTTTTCTGCATGCATGTTTTAGCACTTCGTGAAACAGAATCAAATTCTGGTAATTTGTATGAACTGTTAGAGTTTCGTGTTGAATCTGGAGATGACGTTCTTGGTAATCTTCTGTTAATTGGTTCTTGTAGTGCTGAGTATGGTTCATCGACAAAACGCCCCGGACAAAACGGCCCCGACAATTGGGCTCCGAAATAACGGCCCCGACAAAACGGCCCTGGACTAATAGATGGACAAATAGTTAAATTTTCAATCAAATATATTTTTATTTTTACTCACCTATTCAGTGTCAGGCTTAGCTAACAATAAACAATAATAATAACACCACAAAAGTGAATTTAATAGCCTTTACGCGAAATGGTACCAATAACGGTTGTTTGTTGACAAGAAACAATATAATAACGTCACAAGAAATAATTTTACAATTTTACCACTTTTTTAAGGGTGAAAAAATTGACGAAAGCTTAAAATGCAAACAAAATTAATTTTTTTGTTAAAAAATGTTAACAATTTGTCTGGGGCCGTTTTGACCGGGGCCGTTATGTCGGGGCCATTTTATCTGGGGTCGTTTGACGGGTAACCGCTGAGTGTATCTCGGCAACTACGCAAAACACTAAAATCGAAATTTGTGGGTCTCTCTTGCATGAAGACATTGTTCGTGAAGCAAATAATTCAGTTGCGTTTTCTATACTTGCCGACGAGACAAATGACATTTCGGGAGGCATTGAGCAGATGTCACTTGGTGTTAGATTTGTAAAATTAAGAACAAAATGGGAAAATGATGGTCACAGAAGAATTCCTGGGATATATTACAATTGTCAATAGAACAGCTGAAGGTTTAGCCAACACCATCATTACTAATCCATTAGAATTTTGATTAAATATGACAATGCTTGTTGGTCAAGGATACTACGAATGTTCTACAATGGCAGGTAAAGAAGGAGGAGTCCAAGCAATAATTCGAAAAAAATACCCAAAGCAGCATTTTTACATTGCAGTTCACATAAACTAAATCTTGTTGTGAACGATTTAAATAATGTGAATGTTGTACCAAACACAATAGAAACATTAAGTCAATTATAGTGTTTTTCCGAGAAAGTAATCAGCAAAGAAAACTTATTCTAAATGTTCCTTTGCTATGTGAAACTAGATGGACACATAAATATAAAAGCTTGCGGATTTTTCTTGAAAATGTTACAGAAATTCTTAAACAACTGGAATATTTAGAACAATCAGTAATGTAATCAGTTATACTTGCAGATATAATTCTTTTTTATGTTTGATAAATGTAAACTGTCTTCCATGTAATAAACTTTCAGGAAATTTAGTTCAGTTTTATTGTAACAACTTTATGACATTTTTATGAATTTTGTTTTCTCAAATGTAAGGGGGGGGCAAATGCCCCCCTTGCCCCCCCTTCCATACGCTCATGGACTTGTGCGGACCCTTTTACACATTCACACATCGTCAGCTATTTTCGAAAGCAATATACACCAACCCCACTTAAACAATACATTTTTGCCACTTTCCACAGAAATCACTGCGATGCACTTTGATCCCGAATTCCAAAATCTCTCTCTTTTAAATAGCAATCTAATACTTAAGGTTACTAACCCCTGACCTTGATTATTTCATGTATTCTATAAAGTATGGCTCTCCTCATTACTATTCAGATAGAATTGATTGTTCAACACGCAACCTCCAAATATTTTCCCGCTTCAAAACTGTCAAGAAATAAAACAGCACGTAAGCCATAAAATAGAAAATAAATAAATATTATTGACTTACGAGGACGTTTTTTTGTTTTTTTGTTTTGTTGTAAATTTAAAAAAAAAGGATTTTTTCCCCAATACTTATTTAGATCAAAGAAGTCTGAAGAAACATTTTTTCTTTAAAATGAACATTTTTCTGCGAACCAGATGCAGCCATCAATAGAGCCATATATGGCTCGTGAGCCATGGTTTCCCGACCCCTGGTTTAAACCGTGTTAGCGCCATTTATACATTTAGTTGTTTCCCTTGTTACGTTTTCACACAGTGACAACCAGACCATGTTGTTTTTACACGCTTTTATTTAGTCACAATGTTTGTATGTTGTATCCATCCTTCCTTCAAAACTTAAAACGTAAAATTATACCACTTCGGATGGTCCTAGAGATCTAAAAATTTTACCACAGATAGATCTTGGATGACAATGCATTGTATCAAAATTTCAGATCGATCGAATGTACCGTATTGAAATTATTGCATTTTTAGTTTATATATAGTCTATATATAAGCATCGGTACCGTCTGCTTTGTTGACTTCCATGAGTTCACCACGTGAACACAACACCTTGATATAAAACGTTGGGCGGGCGCTTATGAGGTGTTTGGTATAAAAAATAGTGGTAAAAAAGATGTGTGGGCTTCAGACGTGAATTTTAAAGAGTGTTTATAGTTTCAAAAAATTGCTGTAAAAACAAAGTTTTTGACTATAAATCCCTTATATATGAGACATAACTAAAAGTAGTGATTATGTTAAAAGCGTGTCCTTTTTAAAAAAAGATTTTTTAAATATTTAATTATTTATTATTTCTTTTACAATATTGTGATTTACAATGAACAACAATTAAATTAAATGTTTTCATCATTTTCAAATTTCTTTATGTTAGAACGGTAAATTGTATTTAATTGAAATACCCGTTTTATTAAAGTGTCAACTCATTAATGTGAGTACATTTGCTGTATTCATTCTACTTTTAACATAATAATGCCTTTTAGATTATTTTTTTGGGTCCCATAGGCTCGTGGTCATAGGGAGTTCTAATGTTTCCATTAGAACTTTCTCGGGAGTTAGTAGAATTGGCGGCGCCCATCTCCTCTCCAAGATTTTAAAAAGTATATTAATAAAAACTTCTTTAAAATATCTTAATCAATAAAAAGTTTGCTTCTTAAACATTTTTTAAAAGAAATTAAACAAAAGTATCTAATATAAAATGACTACTCCATCTACATCTTGTCATGACCCTTAAACTAAAGTAATTTGTTGAGAATCTTAAATATAAATATTAGTGTGCATTATTCTTATCTTATCTTATCTTATCTGTTTACAGACGCTCCTTCTATACAGAAGATTATTGCGTCATACGCTTATCTATGGTTTGTGTTTAATCCTCCATTTTTGTTAGAAATTTAAATGTTGATAAAGTGTTGGTTTTCCTGGATTCTTCAGGCAACCCATTCCGCGCCCGAATTCCGGACGGGAAGAAGGAAAACTTGTATGTGTTTGTTCTTGCATACGGAATAAGAAAGGTGTTTTTATCCTTATGTCTATCTGAGGGTTGTATTAAGTTATCTTTGTGTTGTATTTCTAAATTAGAATTAATTGCTTTATGTATGATTACTACTTTACTCTTGGTTCTTCTATCCTCTAGTGTTTCAAGGTTTAATGATTTAACTAATGGTGTTATACTTGTCAGTTTTGAATATTCTCCAGTAATGAATCTAGCAGCTCTTTTTTGAATGTGTTCTAGTTTATCAATGTTTTCTTTGGTGGATGGGTCCCATACAGAAGATGCATATTCTAGTACAGGTCTCACCAAAGTGAGGTAGCATTTTAGTTTTATATCTCTATTACATTTGTTAAAGTTTCTTTTTATAAAGCCTAAGGTTTTGTTTGATTTTTTAATAACTTCATTGACATGGGGATTCCATGATAGTTTCTCATTTATTAAGACTCCTAAGTATTTTGCATCTTTAGTTTGGGTCAGTTCTTTTCCATGAATGTAATATTTTGAATTTATTTGTTTCTTTTTCTTTGTTACTCTTAACAGTTGACACTTTTCTGGGTGGAAAGAAATACTCCAGTTAGTTTCCCATTTTATCAATTCATCTAAGTCTTTTTGTAAAATTTTGCTATCTTGTTCTGATTTAATTGTTCTATAGATTATACAATCATCAGCAAATAACCTAACTTTTGTACCTGTTGAGATGTTGTTGGGTAAATCATTTATATAAATTAAAAAGAGTAAGGGACCTAGCACAGTTCCTTGTGGAACTCCTAAGTTAACCTTTATTGGTGCAGATTTAGATCCATTAATTAGTACAGTTTGCTCCCTGCCCAAAAGGAAGTCTTGGATCCATTGATGTAAGGAACCTGAGATTCCAAAGTAGTTAAGTTTTTTAAGTAAACTAAGGTTGTGAACTTTGTCAAATGCTTTTGAGAAGTCTAGTAATATTGTATCTATTTGATCATTTTTGTCTAAGCCTTTTGATAGTTCATCTATTAAACCTATTAATTGTGTTTCACATGATCTGTTTTTTCTAAAGCCGTGTTGATGTGGGCATAGGGCATTATATTTGTCAAGGTGGTTAACTATTCTACTATATATTATGTGTTCTAGTAATGTACAGGTGATACTAGTAAGTGATACAGGCCTGTAATTACCAGGGTCTGATTTATCCCATTTCTTAAAGAGTGGAGTTACGTTAGCTAATTTCCAATCCTGGGGCACTTTACCCTGGTTTAGAGAGGCTTGAAAGAGAACTACAAGGATTGGGGACAGTTCATTGCTTAGTTCTTTTAATAACCTTGCAGGCAAATCATCTGTGCCAGTAGCTTTGTTTATTTTTAACTTTTTTAGGAGTGAATGTATACTTATCTCATCTACAATTATGTTACCTATTTCCTCCATTTTATTTAAATTTATTAAAACTTCCTTGTCGCCTGAGGCAGAAAAAGATGATGCAAAATATGCGTTAAGGATATTAGCTTTAGTTTCATTATCATTATAGGTTTTATTATTTGAGCCTTTTAGTGTGGCTATTCCTGAAGGTTCCATTTTTTTAGATTTGATAAAGGACCATAAGTTTTTATTTGTTATCTTTGGTAATTACATTGTTTATATATTCATTTTGGAGGTTTCGACTAAGTTTTTGTGTCAAGTGTGTAATCTTTAAGTATTTTTTGTGTATCCTATATGATTAGGTAGCTTTATATTTCTGAAATAAGTTCTCTTTTTGTTTGCATAGCTTTTTCAATCTAGAATTGAACCAGCATTTGTTAATTTTATTTGATGTTTCTTAATATATAAACAAATTGAACTTAATATCATATGACCAAAACATAAAAATATGTCATTAAAACACAACCAAGAATCAATATAACGGTATTTTTTCGTTATAAATTTTTATTTTTATTTTGGCCCTTACAGTACAAAAGATGACATCATCCGGAAGTTAAACTTCATAAGGCTTTTTGATCTTGAGATTTTGTGATCAGTGACATTATCACATTTTTTGTTGTTGCTCTTATTAATTATATTAAATAAAACCTCGTCACTGGACAGATCTATGAATAAATTAAAGGAGTTTGGCGCGTTATTCCTTTTACGGGAATTTAAATATTGTTTATGTAAAAGAAAATGCGGCGTAATAAGGGTGAGACAACTGTTTCAAATATAAAGTTCATAGAAGTGTTTGTGCCCTAAGAGGGTGCACTAAATATGAGTCTTAAAGTGTCTTATCATCATATCATATTGTATTTTTTGTCACACTCAAGTAGTTGGAAAGTCACCGAATCTCCTGAGCCCGAGCTCTGTGTTGTCCTGCATGTTTCTTCAACATTGTTTGTGAGGCAAAATATAATTGACGAACTTTGCAAATTCGATCAAGTAAGCTGGTCTGCAAAGATGGACAATAAAGATCATATGTTGTACTTTGAAAACTCATGTTGATCTCGGCATAATGTCATCAAATTTTAGAGTTTGTGCCACATACAAGGAAATTTATGAGAATATGCATCTGCTCTTTCTGAAGCTCTAAGTCCATCAGTTTTTTGGTTGATTGGGATTAGAGGAGGAAAGAATCTCGAAGGTAAAACGTTGAAATATGAGCTTCGTGCTTTGTCCCAACATTTTATGTCCTGATATTTCACAAGTTGAATGAAATTTAGACTGGTGCAAACATGATTGTCAAACCATTTTGATGAAGAGCTGGTAAACAACTTATGTGAAAGCTTATATCAATATACATCATGTATAGAAGACGATTCTGTTGTATATATTTCCATTCAATGACAGTTGTCACATTCGTCGCCAGACAACGCAGTTCCGTTGTTGATTACTGTCCACAAAAACCTGATATGATATGACGTCTCAGCACACAACTTTAGACTTTAGACCGTAATTTCGTGGAGGATGAAGATAACCGGTTGCCCAGAAAACCAGGGGCGTAACGACTTCACGTGTTCTTCAGGATTTGAGAAGACTTTGTCACACATGGAGACGTCTCGTCTTGATCAGAATCTGGTCACACTGAGACGAGAGAATCTGTTCCTCGAAGAATCACTTCATGGTTGTTTCCTACTTCCCATAACAGTCACGCATCCTGATGCATACGCCTAACGGTGCCGCTACTTGCGCTGAATATTCTATACATTTTGTTTAACTGGCAGCATTATGCATTTGCGTTCTTGTTAGCAATTTCCAGCCGTAATCGCGTCGGATAATTAACATTTTCAAGCATGAACAGAAGTAAAACAATTTTAACTCATCTTTTATGTATCCAGCCCCCCCCCCTTTTTTTTTACTTCGTCAGCGGTTACTTGCCTGGCAGGTTCCTTCATCTCCGTCACAGCTGGTCTTCGAGAGATGAATTTGCTCTTGCGCGTATTCGACATCAGTGTTAACTACAGCCTCGGTCTGGCAGTCGTTGGAACAATAGTCAGTGCCGCAGCGGGGATTCTCGCAGCTGTTCACTTGCTGAAACAAGCCGGACAACAAGGCGTGGGGGCTTGGACAATAAACCCACAATAACTCGTTTGAATTTTATTTTCCATGAACTCCCTAATCCTTATTAATTGTTATAAGCAGTCTCTCAAAATTCTCAGATTAACAACAATTTATAAATTATATTTTAAATCAAAGAAAATATATCTGCACCCTTGCACATATATTTTGCTCTACATTTTTTAAAAATGTTGTCTGTAGATTTTATTTGTAAACAAAAATATTTTCATTTATTTCATAATTTTAATGAAAAAAATATATAAAAAATATGTGGATAATGTAACATTTTATAACTCCATTTTTGTGTCCGTTTCCAATTGCGCAGTTGATGTAAAAGCCACAAGGGCAGAAGGAGTATTATAACATTTCCTTTAAGGATTAGACCCACAACCGTTTGTTAAACCTTCCCCGCCCCCAAATTCATATTAATTTTAAAAAAGGTCCCAACAAGTAGGAGTGTACTCCCCTTTACGTGACAAAAGAAAAGAAATGCCCTCGACAACAAACAGCTACTTCGTTATTATAAAAATTTACACCATGTAATTTTTTTTTACAAATGAATATTTATCATTAAAACAAAAGTTTTTTTTAATTAATAACCCAGAAAATAAATTGTTTTTACAAAGTAATATAATGTAAAAATAAAATATCAAAAATAAACCAGAGTAGATATGCCGTGTATGTGCGTGCAATCAGACATACTAAAGTCTAGAATAAAGAAAAGCAGATTAAAGTTTAGATCATTCAGGGCGACAGAGGCGTCACTAGGGTTGGTGTCACCCGGGGCGGTAGCTCATGGTGTCACCCCTTCATGACTGAAGGGGCCGTCCATAAATGACGTCACGCGAGGATGCCGATTTTTAACCCACCATCCCCCAGCTTCTTACTTAGACCCCCACCCCCTCTTCACGATATGACATCACAAGGCTTTGACACCCCCCCCCCAAGCCATATTTTCTAAATAAAAATTAGCATGGTGAAAAAAAAATTCATTTAAATATATATTTAGGGTTAGTCTGCGCTCTGATGTCGTAACACGCGTGAAGCCATCGAAAACGTCATTAAATAAATGGTACACAATCAAATATTTAAGTGGAACTTTTATTTAAAGTTGCGCGTTTTTTATGTGACGTCACATTTTTTAACCCCACCCCCTCGTTACACTTCGTCAACGATGCGTGACCCCGACGCCCTATTACGGATTAAAAGGGAGGGGGTGCTGAACGGGCTAAAACCAGGGGCCACCAATAATTTAAGGTACTCCAAACTTATTATAGTGTATAATAAAGATGCAGGCAAATGTTTGTATGAATCCCTGAAAATGCCTTGAACATTCATACGGCAATGCTGCAAATATGAGTAGGAAGTATAACGGAAACCAGGCTATTCTTCGTGAGAAGTGCAGTATTGCTCATTATGTGCCGTGCACAGCTCATTCCCTTAATTTGGTTGGGAAAAGTGCAGCAGGTTGTCCTGATGCAGTCAGATTTTTTGTCTTCTGCAAAATCTTTATACCCGGCTTGTTGCATCTACTCATCGTTGACAGGTACTTTAAAAACACATGAAATTGATACATGTTAACAAAGCCTTGTGTGACACAAGATGGTAAGCCTGACATGATGCAGTAAGGTCTGTTAATAACTTATACCATGCGAATATCGCAGCATTGGAAGAATTAGTAACAAACGAAAATCAGCCACGTGACTGTCTACTTGAAGCAGAAGGATTTCTAAAGGAACTTGAACAACTGGAAGTCGCTATTTTACTTGAAATTTGGGAAACAATTTTAGAAAGGAAGTCTCTCATTGAGTTTGTTAAAAGACAGCATTCTTAATTTGATTCCTATGAAGACAAAGGAAAGGACAAGTCCGTGGTAAAATAGTATGAACAATCTTCAATGCTATCAACAAAAAAAGAAATAAAAAGGGGCGTCACTTTGATAAAGGGACATCGCCAAAACAGTATTCTCCCCGAGACAAAAGTTTCAAGGTTGAGGTATTTCTGTTAATCATTGACAAACTTTCTTGAGCCCCACAACATCGGTTAGGCCCATATAAATACATCCATGTGAAATTTGGCTTTCTTACAAACCTATCTGAGCTCAGCTTCGCCATCCGATGGGCAGCAGCCAAGATAATGGAAGAATATTCAGGTGATTTCGAAGACTGCTTACCTTCAGAATGAGTCCAATTTTCAAAACTCTTTAAAAAAGTTATTGTTCCAGGCTCAGGGTAAGGAAAAGGAAGTACCCCAATGCCAAACTCAAAACACGTGCACAGAGCTAAACATTTTGCTGCTTTTGAATGAGCTAAATTTCACACAGCTCTTTACAAATGTACACATTGCACTTCTCATCTATCTCTCAATGATGACATCAAACTGCAACTGAGAGCAATCCTTTTCAAAGTTGAAAAGAATATAAAATGAGTTAGAATTTGCATGGGACAACAAAGACTGAATATGCTCTTTCTAATGAGCATTGAAAAGGAACTTGTAAGCTTTCTTAACTTTACTGACTTGATTGATAACTTCACCATGAGAAAAATTCGCAAACGAAAGTTGTAGGTTCAAATAATAATAATACTTATTATTCTATACATTTTTATTTCGACTAGAGAAAACAATTGTTTACCCAATGAAAAGAAAGTTTGTTTTTTTTTAAATTTAAAATATGGAATAACGCGTAAAATTATTCTTTATGGGGGAGCGTTCGTAACTACGAAACAGCTTAAGTCGGGAAGGGACCGTCGTAACAGGGGGACTACCTGTATATAAACATGCATATCACGCCTTTCATAAATACATATATAACAAAATATTAACTCAAAGACATTGAATTCATAATTTTCGTCTATAAAAAACATCAACAAAGAAAACCCATCTTTTGATATATTTTTTTAGGGGGGGGGGATAAAAATCTTATCCCCCACCCCACACCCCACTGTGGTGGGGGGGAGTCGTGGGGTGGGATTCGTCCATGGTGTCGGTGTGTCAAAGCCCAAATAGCTTTATATCTTTTAAAACATAAGGCACTGCCTCTTTCATGTCCAGCCTTTTTTAAAGAAAGTAATGGGGGTGATCTTTTTTAAAGATCTCTCAGCTGCGACGTTTCTTTTCTTTTTTTTCCTAATTTGTTTTAATGTTGTTTGTGTGTTGGGACTGTTTTATTATTGTAAGTTAACTGATATTTTTTAATAAAAAGTTTTCGCGTTTAACGTATTTCTTTGTATTTCTTAATTTCTTTCTAGATTAAAATTTCTAGATTTTTTTTTCCTTACATAAAATCGTACACAGTAAAATTTTAGGCTCGGGTGTCACCCCACTGATGGGTGTCACCCGGGGCGGCCCGCCCCCCTCGCCCCCCACTAGTGACGCCACTGCAGGGCGAACCTATGCCACGCGTTCCATAGGCGGCACGCAGAGCCTCATCATTCGGCACGCAACTAAAATATTGATTCCTTAATCAAACCACTGCTGGCACGTTGTCTTGGTACCTTGCTATATAAAAGTAGGTTTTAATTGAATTTTGGGCACACGGCGCCAAAAACGCTCGCCATCACTGGTTTAGATTAAGCAAAATGAACAGATTTGAATCAAAGATGGTAAAATTAAATCAAACGAACTGAGTTTTTCACATTTACAAAAACTGCATTAATACAATTATGAATGTAAACATTGAAAGTAAAAGCGGTGCAGATTTGGTGGTGGACGTTTTCAGTGTGTGTAGTCTGTTGTTGGTTTTGTTGCAATTAACATCCTGATTACTATAAGTCTAAGTGTGTATTTTCTATTTTGTTTAGATGTTTATAAAAACCCACTCAAATCACTAACTTAATTTGTTTGGCGTTTATTTTTGTCGTTAACGAAAGAGATACTGATCATGAGTCCATGCGCTCCCCCCTTTCCCCAACGACGGCAGCGGTCATGGGACTGGTGATGATAATGATGATTGTTTTCTTATTAAGCTAATTCCCTTTCACAGCTCCTAGAGTAAACGTGTACTTTGTTTTTACAACTCGAGGATTTAAATTTTGAACAATAAAAACAAATTAAACTCACTAAGAAATCATCATTATGTTTTGATCAATGTGAAGGCTTTATAAAATAAATGTGATTTAAAATAATTAGAAAGATAAATCTAAGGTGGTTGGGGCGGGGAGCGCATGGACACATCAACAGATAACGATCTCCACGTTTTCCTATCTTGAGCGGCGGCCAATAATTCATTCAATCTCATCCATGTCGATTCCTTAATGTTGTTAAGCCAACTTTTCCGCTTTCGACCTCTTCGCCGGCCCCCTTTTCCAGTGCCTTGAAGGAAGATTTTTGCCAGGGTATCATGTCGCAGTACATGACAGAACCATGCAATCTTACGTAATTATATTGATATTGCATATCAGTGGCGTAGCTAGAACTTTTGCCGCCCGGGGCGGTCTCCAAGTTGCCGCCCTTTTTAGGGTCCGTCCATAAATGACGTCACGCACCTGGGGGGTGGGGGCAGACGCATACATTTGTGACGATGTGTGACTAGGGAAGGGGTGTTTAAGAAATGTGACGTCGCATAAAATCACGCAACTTTAAATAAATTTCAACTTAAATATTTGATTACTGACACTTTATTTAATGACGTTTATGTAAAACGCGTGTTACGATATTAGAATGCAGCGCTACTCTAAAAACATACTTAAATGGCAAAAATTTAATTTGAAACATGCTCATTTTCAAACAGAAAATACGGCTTTTATTGGGGGTTGGTGGGTCAAAGCTTTGTGACGTCTTATTGAAGAAGGTTTCAAAGTTTTTGTGACGATGTGTGACGTGGGGGGGGGGTGAGGGGTTGAAATATCTGCCAAAATAGCGTGCTTCATTTATGGACGGCCACTTAATCGATTATATTACGGTTTTTAAAAATTAATAAACATGAATAAATAATTGAAATTGAAACGAAGTAAAGGTGGGGAACATGTTTACCATTGAATGCCATATTTATGTACGCAGTAATAAAAGAGGCCGCATAAGATTACATACCTATAAATACACATTTATAGAAATACAACATACTTTTTTTAAAGGGCACACGAAAGTTACTGAGGTCCCATGTCGTCCCCCCCCCCACCCACACATGAGACAAAACATATTCAAAATTTACACACACAAAAAAAAACCATTACCAATTACTATTCGTTTGTTATGTATTTATAAATAAATAATTTTTTCTTTACACACAAAGAAATTGTATACATTAGCAGTGGCGTAACAACGGCTTGGCATTAGGGCAGTTGCCAAGGGCGCCGGCCTGCGCCAGTTCAAAAGGGAGCCGCTAAATCTCTAATTTTTAAATTTTTATTTAAATAAAAGGCGCCAAAAATAAATTAGCCAAGGGCGTCAAAAACTCAGTTACGCCTCTGTACATTAGTATGTAAACATATGTATACATTTATTTTCCTAACTTTCATAATAGAAAAATCGTGTATTATGCAATCAAAATTAAAATTATTTGTAATATCTTGTTCTATGGACAGTATTGCAAGATTTTGTTCTCTTTAATCGCTCATTGTGGAACGAAGATAATTTTTTATCAACTTCAGTTTGGAGAAGCTCCTTTCACAACTAGCGACACTGATAGCAATAGTTGAAAAAATTCATAGCAAAATTACAATGTTGGGTACAGAATTTTCCAATCTATACTGTTGAATAAATTTTAATAGATCAAGGGTGCCTTTTACCCCGTTCTTCTAACATAATGCCCCTTCTTGTAGTGTAGGTAAAGCCATAAAAACCTGGATCCTTTTTCTTTCCATATTGAGCTGTCAATGTCAATAAAGTAATTTATTTGATGTTCAAATGTTTCATTTAGTAGGTTACATGGTATTATATACGAATATTTTCTTGCAAGGACATGCAACTCATCAAACGTTATTTTATTTTATAATTCCATCCATGGATAAAAATATTTCTCGTTGTATATTTCTTGTTCTAAAGATAGAACCACGTCTTCTGAATTTTCCCTACTCAGATTTTTTCTCCTTCTAACTAGGCGTCCAGTTGATATCTCCATCTCTTCACAAATTGTTTGGCTGATATAACAGCATTTTGTATTAGCACATCTCTTTGTTCCATGCAAAGGCTTTGCATTTATTTAAAAAATGGCGGGTTCCCATAAATTGAGATAACATAAAAGAAAAAAAGATTGCATTGAATTGAGTAAAATTTCAGCATCTGATCTCGTTTTCCTAGTTACTTCTTCAGATGTCAATTTTTCCAAGACTCTTGAAAGTTTAAAGTATGTAGTTTTCGAAATTATTATGCCTATTGTGGTGTTGATTAACAGAGAAATTTGAATGTTTACATATTCTTGTCACAAATCATAAAAATTTTCAAAAAAATTGACAAATTCAAATTATTTACACGCATTGTAAGTACTTGTTCGCGCATCATTCTGCGAATGTCGAAATTCCACGTAAAAACTGTCGTGGCGATATTAATAGCACACATTTTTTGGCCCAGCGGTGATGTGTTTTTGTGTGTGTGGTAGTTTTCCTATAAAAGCGTCATCTGTGACTAATACCGCTTAGTTTTCCAAACAAATGGATACGTTTTTTGAGCGATTTAAAATCTTTGAACGGTTTTGCGTTAGTTATAATATGCACTATATAATCAAACAAATGGTGTGCGAATCCGTTAATTAAGACTCGAAATTACGAATATGTTTGTTTCTCCTTGGTTTTTCCACTTCAAAGGAAAAGTGGGGTTTTCGGAAATGGTTGTACTTTTCAAATGCCCACAAATGCCGCCCCTAAATGACTGCCGCCCGGGGCGGACCGCCCCCACCGCCCCCTAGCTACGCCACTGTTGCATCTCTATCTCTATATATATAAGCCGCATTTGTTGTCTGTCTGTTCCCTAATAACTCAAGATCCAGACAACCAAATAACGTGAAATTTGGTACACGTACACAAAATTATACCGGAAAGGTTATTAAACAGGTTTCGTTCCATATATATAAGATACTGGGGCCCGGGGGCCCAAAATGTAGTTTTTCCCTATATGAGCTATATAAAATAAAAATTATTGAAAATTAAGACGTAAAATAATGACGCAAATTAATAAACATTTTGGTGTCGAGATTAACAAGAAGGCGATTATCGCCATAAAATATTTTTTTTTGTTGTTGTTGCTTTGTTGTTGTTGCTTTTGTTGTTGTAGTTGTTGTTTTGTTGTTGTTGCTTTGTTGTTGTTGCTGTTGTTGTTGTAGTTGTTGTTTTGTTGTTGTTTTGTTGTTGATGTTTTTGTTGTTGTTTTGTTTTTGTTGTTGTTGCTGTTGTTGTTTTTGTTGTTGTTGCTGTTGTTGCTGTTGTTGTTGCTGTTGCTGCTTTTGTGTTGTTTTTGCTGTTGTTGTTGTTGTCCACATCCCTTGCCCTGCGACGACAATGTCCTTCATGTTGTTGTTGCTTTGTTGTTGTTGCTGTTGTATTTGTTGTTTTGTTGTTGTTGCTTTGTTGTTGTTGCTGTTGTTGTTGTAGTTGTTGTTTTGTTGTTGTTGTTGTTGTAGTTGTTGTTTTGTTGTTGTTTTGTTTTTGTTTTGTTGTTGTTTTTGTTGTTGTTTTGTTTTTGTTGGTTTGTTGTTGTTTTTGTTGTTGTTTTGTTTTTGTTGTTTTGTTGTTTTTGTTGTTTTTGTTGTTGTTTTGTTTTTGTTGTTTTGTTGTTGTTTTTGTTGTTTTTGTTTTGTTGCTGTTGTTGTTAAACCCGGGCGGGAGCCGGGTACTTGCCCCTAGTATTCCATATTGATGCAGTACTTATCCTGAAACTTTTATACCACATATTCAATTATGTAATGTTGGATTTTGTTAAAAGATGACGCAACGTGTTAAATATAAACTACTGGAACAAAGTTCTCACAGGCTATAAAATTATGGTATGGTTGTCGTTCTTGATTATCGTGATACATTCTCTTTGTGTAAACACACGTGAGCTCACTATGCGTCCCAACAGCGAAATCAAACACACGACCTCTTCAAATTAATCTCTCAACTTAAAGTGTCCAGAATATCTAATATATGTATACTGTATATACTAGTTCTATAGGCCGTTCGTTCATAGCTCACCCCACACACACATACACTTTTGGAAGAGAAAAGTAATAAAAGTGTATAACCCGCTCGCAGGCCGACCCCCAAAAAATAATAGGACAGCTTAAACAAAATGGTACACATTTTTTTTTAAAACTACAAGCTAAATCGGTCATTATGATTTTTTTACTTTGTACTGCCTATCTTTGTCTTTGTGCTCTTCGTTAGGCAAGAGTTACAGGTATCCTACATAATAAAAGGCAAGTTTCTGTCCGTTCTGTCCGGTCATCTATAGCGATTGGTCTGTCAAACACATATGACTCCTACAGCCAATCGTATTGAACATGTTTACGCGGACGTTCAAAACGAGTTATTTTTGGTGAAGTATTTCTTCCAAGACTTTATTTTGAGTTATGCGCGTTGGGATTTATAGTCAAAAGCTCTGTTTTTACGAGTTATTTATTTTAACTATAATGAATAATATTTTTGACGTGATGCACATGTATTCCGGTCGAAACGCCTGTTGGAGGTGAGTTACAACATGCCACCGAACGGTGGCAGAACGTCCTTGGACGGGCTTTGTTGCTCGTTTAAAAATAAAATCTTTGGTAAACAGTGACGAGAGCGCGTACATTAAAATTCGTTGTTGAAAACAAAATTTGTAAAAATATTTATTAAAACGTTCACAAAAATTAATAAAATGATTAAATAAGGTAAGAGCAGATGTTTAATAATATATTATAGCTTCTGGTAGAGCAATCGAATCTTGTAGAATGTAGAAAAGGACCTTGATGATCAACTATAAGAACACCGATATTTAATATCCATGCAGAAATTCGTTTATGACCCGCTCGTAAGCCGACCCCCCAACTTTTCCCCCTAGATTGTGTCCAAAAAAGTTCGGCTTGCGAACGAGTATATACGGTAATTGTTTCTTTGGACCACGAAACTATCGAACTTGCTTCTCCAAACCAAGTGATGAGAAACCGGTGACAGCACTGTAACAAGTTTTAAAGAGGATTCGATTATTTCATGTGCTCCATAATTGGTTCGTTAAAACCTTTGAGTTTTGGTGGAGCTGGGGTGGTGGGGGAGAGTAGAATTTTATTATATCATATTAGATCGCGTTTAAAAAAAAATTTACTCCCCAGAAATCACCTTTTAGCTTTATAATCTGTTCTTATCAGTCAAAGCGAAGTTATTACCGTTCAATATATATTTCTTTTATTTTGAAAATGTTAAATAATCTTCAACGTCTTGACCTATGGCTACATGCTATGCCAAGGACCACACAATCACATTTTTGAAGCCGCACTGCCACTACCACTGCCACTGCCACTACCACTACCACTGCCACTACCACCATGGGCGTCGCTAGGAATTTTTCCAGGGGGGGGGGCAAAAAAAAACAACTTTTTATTTTAACTGACAATGCCATACGGGTACAATTTTCAATTAAATTCAAGTTCAGTATAAAATAAGGGTCGAACAAAGCCTTAGAATTAATAAGTCTTACAAATTAGTGCTGTAATAGCTACAATACAACATTTATTAATGCATTTAATAAATTAAAAACTTAAGTTCTCACGAGAAAATTGAATTTTGCTGTGAAATACGTGTAGAAACAGCAGGATTACCAAGGATGGATATCGGACATTTTTTTACAGGCTAAAAAAAATAAATCGAAAAGTAGACCAATCGCGGGATTCCGAAATGCCGTTATTAGAAGATTGTGGGGCATCTGCAGCATCTGACTTATCATTGGCATTGAGGACAACAGTACACGTTCAACAGCCAGACACAACTGAAGCAACTTTTCCTAATTTGGTTGTCGCTGACACTTATTCATTTCCTAAATTGGATATTGGAAGGTATGTCTGGACATACGACCTTTCAAATAAGTTGACATTGCAGCTGATTCGTGATTGTGGGACCCTTGATCAAAATTATGATTTTAGAGCTGACAGTGAGGGAAACAGAGTTTTTAGTTTTTAGATATGCATGGTTATCAGACTATTCACCGTGGCTTGTATACTCGCAAATGTTAATAGATGCCTTTTGCAAATATTGCGTGTTGTTTCTCCAAAAAGTAATTATATGAGTTCAGTGGGTATTTGTCATCAAACCATGTACAAAATATATAGATTTCAACGAAGATGCACGTAGCAACCTGCAGAGCACATTATGGCACAAAGGCTCTCATGAAGATACAAGCAATGTTATTTACTTTATTGGAAGCCAAAGCAGTTTCTATAGATGAGCAGTTGGACTCATTTAGAAGACAACTTCAAGAAAATCGCAACAAACTGGGTCCCATCATTTCTACAATCCTATTTTGCTGCATGCATGTTTTAGCACTTCGAGGAACAGAATCAAATTCTGGTAATTTGTATGAACTGTTAGAGTTTCGTGTTGAATCTGGAGATGAAGTTCTTGGTAATCGCTTGTCAAATGGTTCTTTTAGTGCTGAGTATGGTTTACCAACAAAATGGCCCCGGACAAAACGGCCCCGACAATTGGGCTCCGACATAACGGCCACGACAAAACGGCCCTGGACTAATAGATGGACTAATAGTAAAATTTGCAATCAAATATATTCGTATTTTTAATCACCTATTCAGTGTCAGGTTTAGCTAACAATAAACAATAATAATAACACAACAAAAGTGAATTTAATAGCCTTTACGCGAATTGGTACCAATAACGGTTGTTTGTTGACAAGAAACAATATAATAACATCACAAGAAATAATTTTACAATTTTACCACTTTTTAAAGGGTGAAAAGGTTGGCGAAAGATTAATATGCAAAGAAAAATTAATTTTTTTGTTTAAAAATGTTAATAATTTGTCTGGGGCCGTTTTGACCGGGGCCGTTATGTCGGGGCCGTTTTGTCTAGGGCCGTTTTGACGGGCAACCGCTGAGTGTATCTCGGCAACTACGCAAAACACTATAATCGAAATTTGTGTATATCTCTTGCGTGAAGACATTGTTCGTGAAGCAAATAATTCAGTTGCGTTTTCTATACTTGCCTGCGAAACAAATGACATTTCAGGCATTGAGCAGATGTCATATGTGTGTTAGATTTGTCAGAGAACAAAATGGGAAAATGATGGTCACAGAAGAATTCATGGGATATATTCCAATTGCCAATAGAACAGCTGAAGGTTTAACAAACACCATCATTACTAATTCATTAGAATTTTGATTAAATATGACAAAGCTTGTTGGTCAAGGATACTACGGATGTTCTACAATGGCAGGTAAAGAAGGAGGAGTCCAAGCAATAATTCGAAAACAATACCCAAAAGCAGCATTTGTACATTGCAATTCACATAAACTAAATCTTGTTGTGAACGATTTAAATAATGTGAATGTTGTACGAAACACAATAGGAACAATTAAGTCAATTTTAGTGTTTTTCCGAAAAAGATATCAGCAAAGAAAACTTATTCTAAATGTTCCTTTGCTATGTGAAACTAGATGGTGAGATAAATATAAAAGCTAGCGGATTTTTGCTGAAAATGTTACAGAAATTGTTAAACAAAGGAATATTTAGAACAATCAGTAATGTAATCAGTTATACTTGCAGATATAATTCTTTTTTATGTTTGATAAATGTAAACTGTCTTCCAAGTAATACACTTTCAGGAAATTTAGTTCAGTTTTATTGTAACAACTTTATGACATTTTTATGACATTTTTTTCCCCTCAAATGTAGGGGGGGGGCAAATGCCATCCCCCTTGTCCCCCTTCCCTACTAACATACATGACTACCACTACCACTACCACGGCCCTTCTTTAATGCCGCCTAGCTCTATGACTTGATGGCCGAAATATCATTCAAAGAAGAAAAATGCATTGTTTCTTTGCTTGTTTGCTTGTTTGTTTGCTTGTTTGTTTGTTTGTTTGTTGTTTTTGTGGTGGTGTTTTTAATACAGTTACGCATCTGTTTCTTTGGAGCCCCGAGTTAGCAACATCTGCAGTTTACTGAAAATAGGTTTTTGAAATCCCGTACGTAAGAAATATGAACGGGATTATCCGATTTACCTTCTCCTTTCTTTAAAATCCATTAATACATGAATTGCTGTTAAAGCCTTGGTTCATTCTGGGAAGTTAAGGCCATGACAAGTTGTGAATGATGTGGATACTCGCTGTTTGTGCTGCAAGAACTGAACATTAAACGGTAAGTAATTGTCCCGCCTCGTACCATTGTGTTTCTAGATAAGTCTTAGATTGAATACCTTCAAATGTATTTAGGGGCCGTCCATAAAGTACATCACGCTATTTTTGACAATTTTTAACGTCACAAACTGTCACAAATATTTGACCCCCCCCCCTTAAAGTACGTCACACTTTTGAAAAAAAATCCTTTTTATTAACAAAATAATTAAAATTTAATATATAAAACGTGACGTCACACATGGCCGGGAACCCCCCGTCCCCCCTGCCACAAACTGTCACACTTTTTTACACCCCCTCCCCTCCTCTGGAGGGTGAAGTACTTTATGGACGGCCCCTTAGTAGCTTTTCACAATGACTCCCCCCCACCCCCACACCCCTTTTGTTCCGTCTCACCCTAGAGTTCATTTTTTATCTTCTCCGTTCCTGTTCTTTTATTTTTACAGCCACTTATTTATAAGTTAAAATCACAATTTAACGTGCACAAGGTCTTTTAAAAGAATGACTTCTAGTGGCATATAAATAATTTTGTCAACTTATAATTTCAATTTTTTTCGCCAAGTTTCCAATTAAAGTGATTACGCTCCACAGCAAGTTCCAGAAAACAAGATTAAGATTAATTTCAGATTTTAACAATATTTTGGTCAAGGCCTTTAAGATGATATTTCTGATATACCAAAATGGTGGAGGGTGTGAGAAGGCTGATAGATATAGACTAAAAAAGAAACGTTCAAATATTGTTTCATTACTAATTTAATTTATAATGGTGAATGTTTTAAGCCAATGTTTACGACTATTGTTTGCTGCGCCACAGATAAAGTTACATGGTCGGTGTTGTTGACATGAAGCAAGAAATAGTTCATGAATAGCTTGTGGAATGGGGAAGTTTAATTCACTGCCTATGGACGATCTCTGTTGCACACATACACACATACACACACGTGTGTATAGACATGTGGGGATTGGTTGGGACAACGACAGACACAAGTGATCTATATACACACGGGGACCGTTAGGAGTGGGATGAGGGGATAGTTCCTTGATAATATCTATAAACATGGATCTTGTGTTAAAATAAAGTCGATTTTAATTTTTTAAGGGTACATCGAAGATGCTTCAATACAGTTGAAGGGTAAATAAAAGATGATTTCAAATTTCTTGAAGTATAATCAAAAGTTTATTCCTTTTTTCCTCTTAAATTCAAATGATATTTTAAGCCGATTTTCACAGCAATCTTTGACCTTACACGGGATGGCATCAACGAGACACGGTCCTTATAACGGGTCTAGTCGAGTTAAAAAATTTGAATTATTTTATAAATTATAACTATTTGCTGATGATTGTAAAATCTAGAGAACAATTAAATCAGAACAAGATAGCGACATTTAACAAAAGGACTTAGATGAATTGATAAAATGGGAAACTAACTGGAGTATGTCTTTCCACCCAGAAATGTGTCAACTGTTAAGAGTAACAAAGAAAAAGAAACAAATAAATTCAAAATATTACATTCATGGAAAAGAACTGACCCAAAATAAATATGCAAAATACTTAGGAGTCTTAATAAATGAGAAACTATCATCGAATCCCCATGTCAATGAAGTTATTAAAAAATCAAACAAAACCTTAGGCTTTATAAAAAGAAACTTTAACAAATGTAACAGAGATATAAAACTAAAATGCTACCTCACTTTGGTGAGACCTGTACTAGAATATGCATCCTCTGTATGGGACCCATCCACCAAAGAAAACATTGATAAACTAGAACAAATTCAAAAAAGAGCTGCCGGTTTTATTACTGGAGAATATTCAAAACTGACAAGAATAACACCATTAGTTAAATCATTAAACCTTGAAACAGTAGAGGTTTGAAGAACCAAGAGCAAAGTAGTAATCATACATAAAGCAATTAATTCTAATTTATAAGTACAACTCAAAGATAACTTAATACAACCCTCAGATAGACATAAGGCTAAGGATAAAAACACCTTTCTTATTCCGTATGCAAGAACAAACACATACACATTTTTGTTCTTCCCGTCCGGAATTCGGGCGTGGAATGGGTTGCCTGAAGAAACCAGGAAAACCAACACTTTATCAACATTTAAATCTCTAATAAAAATGCAGGAATAAACAGAAATAAAGATAAGCGTATGACGCAATAATCTTCTGTATAGAAGGTGCGTCTGTAAACAGATAGGATAAGATATTTGAAGACAAACGCGTACAAGCTAAAACAACGATCGCTGAAAAGAGCATGCATCTTTTCTTCCAGGTAGTATATCTATGTGTTGTACTTTGACTTTGACTTTATACAGTCACACAGTCACACAGCCAGTCTTGTTTTTGCCTTAGATTTTGTGATAATCAATGTTTCCTGGAGACACTACAAGCTGTTGACTTATTCAGTCTCAATAATCTAGAGCGCGTGATTTTAAAAAAAAGTCAGCTTTTTAAAAATGATTAACTGATGCAATGAGCCACATCCATATTAATAAAATGAGTTGTCCATTAATTAGCCATTAAAATCTCTTTATTATTCGAGCGTCAAAGTTTCTGATTTGTTAAACAAGCTCAAAAAGCCGAACTGAATTTTTCAGACCTACAGTTTCTGAGTTGCGGCATTATTTGAATTTTTTTAAAAACAATTTAAGAAAAACTTTTAATAAGAATTGTGTACATATAATTTATATTCCTGGTGACGTATTATTATTGTTTTTGTTGTGATTGATCGCTGGAGTTAAACAATGATTGTTGTGTAAATGAACTGGTTAATATCTTTCGGGAATTTCTTTTGAGGTGCACGACTATTTTTATTTTCAAAGGAATACCCGATGAGGCGAGTGCATGCTTAGAAAGTTATGAGAACAGTCTTTTGACCTTTGGTAAAATTATTATTATTTTTTTTATATATATTAATTTAATTTGCCTTGAAAGGAATAATAATTTTATCAGGCATAAATAATGCAATATTTGTATAGGTCATGAGCGCCCCACGCTTTCATTTTAATTGTAAGTCCTTAACAATTTCTATATATTTTATATATTCTACGAATGACGAATGAAAAGATTCTCATTTATATTTTCAGTTTCAGTATTTCAATTTCATATTTGTACTCATAAATGTTCACCACCCAAGCCTATGAAATTTTTTAATACATTTTTTAAAGATTGTTTTGCTAACTTTTTTCACCATGATTAAAGTGTTTTCCAAGGAAAAAATATTAGAAAATGGCAAAATTTAATTTTTCTCGTGGTCGTTTGAAGGGAGCGAGATCGCTTTTATGGGTAAGAAGGCTAGCGCTCTACCTCTAATTAATCCCCCTTTTGAAGAAGGTATTAAAATTCCTACACATAAATTATTCACTGAATTTATTTATGTAGCACAAGGAAGTGTATTTTAAGTCGTAAAATGTGAGTGCTGTAACTCTTACGATTAACATCAGTATAACATCATTAAAACAATCTTGTTTAGATTTTTTTTAGTGTGTTAACGTGTTGTTCAAATATCATTTAACACGATTATATAATGATGTTACACATATTATGAAAATCCAATCAACTCTGGTATAGAATAATGACAAGACTTCAATAGTAATAATTTTGTTAGAGGAATTAATTGCTTGAAATTAAACTTTTTTGTTCTCTTGTAAACCAGAATATAAAGAAAAGCTGACTTTTAAAAAAAGTTGCTCGATATTTTTTTTTAAATTTATTTGTTTCCCTAGGCTTGTTCAGAAAGATGACCAAAAATCTAAACATGGATGAAACTGCTAGAATAAATATGATGATTTGTAAAAATGCAATTTTTTACGAACGTGGAGATAATGACCTTGACATAAACGCGATGGACAGTCAAGGCGACACCGCCTTAAGTTTGGCAAAGAAAATAGGAAACTGGTGCAACTACTGCAGGCTGGTGGACATGGGAGCTGTCAACAATGTGACCAAGTAAGTGGACAGATCTCATTCTTTGTCATAGGCGTCACTAGGGTTGGTGTCACCCAGTGCGGTAGGTCATGGCTCCCCTCCTCACGACTTACCCCGTAGACCTCCTCCGAGTCTGTCATAGGCGTCACTAGGGTTGGTGTCACCCAGTGCGGTAGGTCATGGCTCCCCTCCTCACGACTTACCCCGTAGACCTCCTCCGAGTCTGTCATAGGCGTCACTAGGGTTGGTGTCACCCCTCGTGATGGTGACACCCGGTGCGGTCCGCACCCCCTAGTGACGCCTCTGCTCTTTGTTAGTTCATGGTTGGAGAGTTGGGGGGGATAACTTTAATTTTTTAGTAGACTAATAATTTAGATTTAGTGAATATCTATGCAGAGGCGTCACTAGGGTTGGTGTCACCCGGGGCGGTAGCTCATGGTGTCACCCCTTCACGACTGAAGGGGCCGTCCATAAATGACGTCACGCGAGGATGCCGATTTTTAACCCACCACCCCCCAGCTTCATACTTATACCCCCACCCCTTTTTCACGATATGACGTCACAAAGCTTTGACCACCCCCCCCCAAAGCCGTATTTTCTAAATAAAAATTAGCATGTTGCAAATTATTTTTTGTCATTTAAATATGTATTTAGGGTAAGTGTGCGCTCTGATGTCGTAACACGCGTGAAGCCATCGAAAACGTCATTAAATAAACGGTAAACAATCAAATATTTAAGTGGAACTTTTATTTGAAGTTGCGCGTTTTTATGTGACGTCACATTTTTAACCCCACCCCCTCGTCACACATCGTCACCGATGCGTGACCCCCACAGCCCTATTACGGATTAAAAGGGGGGGGGTGCTGAACGGGCTAAAGCCAAGGGCCACCAATAATTTAAGGTACTCCAAACTTATTATAGTGTATAATAAAGATGCAGGCAAATGTTTGTATGAATCCCTGAAAATGCCTTGGAATTCATTCATAATACAATGCTGCATATATGAGTAGGAAGTATAACGGAAACTAGGCTATTCTTCGTGAGAAGTGCAGTGTTGCTCATTATGTGCCGTGCACAGCTCATTCTATTAATTTGGTTGGGAAAAGTGCAGCAGGATGTCCTGATGCAGTCAGATTTTTTGTCTTCTGCAAAATCTTTATACCCGGCTTGTTGCATCTACTCATCGTTGACAGGTACTTTAAAAACACATGAAATTGATACATGTTAACAAAGCCTTGTGTGACACAAGATGGTCAGCCTGACATGATGCAGTAAGGTCTGTTAATACCTTATACCATGCGAATATCGCAGCATTGGAAGAATTAGCAACAAACGAAATTCAGCCACGTGACTGTCTACTTGAAGCAGAAGGATTTCTAAAGGAATTTGAACAACTGGAAGTCGCTATTTTACTTGAAATTCGGGAAAAATTTTTAGAAAGGAAGTCTCTCATTGAGTTTGTTAAAAGACAGCATTCTTAATTTGATTCCTATGAAGACAAAGGAAAGGGCAAGTCCGTGGTAAAAAAGAGTATGAACAATCTTCCATGCTATCCACAAAAAAAATATTTTAAAAGGGCGTCAGTTTGATAAAGGGACATCACCAAAACAGTATTCTCCACGAGACAAAATTTTTCAAGGTTGAGGTATTTCTGGTAATCATTGACAAACTTTCTTGAGCCCTACAACATCGGTTAGGCCCATATAAAGACATCCATGAGAAATTACGCTTTCTTACAAACCTATCTGAGCTCAGCAATTTCGCCATCCGATGGGCAGCAGCCAAGATAATGGAAGAATATTCAAGTGATTTTCAAAAAGTTATTGTCCAGGCTCAGGGTAAGGAAAAGGAAGTACCCCAATGCCAAACTCGAAACACGTGCACAGAGCTAAACATTTTGCTGCTTTTGAATTAGCTAAATTTCACACAGTCCTTTACAAATGTACACATCGCACTTCTCATCTATCTCTCAATGATGACATCAAACTGCAACTGAGAGCAATCCTTTTCAAAGTTGAAAAGAATATAAAATGAGTTAGAATTTGCATGGGACAACAAAGACTGAATATGCTCTCTCTAATGAGCATTGAAAAGGAACTTACTTGTAAGCTTTCTTAGCTTTACTGACTTGATTGATAACTTCACCATGAGAAAAATTCGCAAACGAAAGTTGTAGGTTCAAATAATAATAATAGCCCACATATTTTTCAATAATTTTTTACTTGAACTAGAGAAAATAATTCTCTACCCCAAGAAAAAAAGAGTTTTAAAAAAAATAATAAAAAATACGGAATAACGCGTAATATTATTCTTTATTGGAGAGCGTTCGTAACCACAAAACAGCGTAAGTCGGAATGGGACCGTCGTAACCGGGGGACTACCTGTATATAAACATGCATATCACGCCTTTAATAAATATATATATAACAAAATATTAACTCAAAGACATTGAATTCATAATTTTCGTCTAGAAAAAACATCAACAAAGAAAAACCATCTTTTGATATTTATTTTTGTAAAAATCTTATCCCCTCCCACACCCCACTGTGATGGGGGGGGGTCGTGAGGTGGGATTCGTCCATGTTGTCGGCGTGTCAAAGCCCAAATAGCATTATATCTTTTAAAACATAAGACACTGCCTCTTTCATGTCCAGCCTTTTTTAAAGATCTCTCAGCTGCGACGTTTCTTTTCTTTTTTTTCCTAATTTGTTTTAATGTTGTTTGTGTGTTGGGACTGTTTTAGTATTGCAAGTTAACTGATATTTTTTTAATAAAAAGTTTTCGCGTCTAACGTATTTCTTTGTATTTCTTAATTTCTTTCTAGATGAAAAAAATGTGTCTTCATTTAATTTCTGACATAAAATCGTACACAGTAAAATTTTAGGCTCGGGTGTCACCCCCCCTGATGGGTGTCACCCGGGGCGGCCCGCCCCCTCGCCCACCCTAGTGACGCCACTGTATCTATGTACACAATTTAAAGACATAAAATATGTTATTTTAAACATTTTTGTTTGAATGTTGTAGTACTTATGAAAAAAAATGATGTAATATTAGTGAATAAATCATGATACGCTAATGAAAAAATTTATTTCATCAAAAATCATCCAGTTATCTAATTTTCACCGTTGAATCAACCATGGAGGCAGTAAGAATAAACTGAAACCATCTTGTTTGTCTGAACGCCACGTGATCTAGTACTTTAGTCATTTTGACTCGTGATCTAGTTCTTTGGTCATTTCGGCACGTGATCTAGTACTTTGGTCGTTTTGGCACGTGATCTAGTACTTTGGTCATTTTGGCACGTGATCTAGTACTTTGGTCATTTTGGCACGTGATCTAGTACTTTGGTCATTTTGGCACGTGATCTAGTACTTTGGTCATTTTGGCACGTGATCTAGTACTTTGGTCCACATTTTTACTTTTTATCTACACATACACTCGCCCACACACACCAAAGCCCCACACTCATAAACTTAAGTTCACTTTCACTTATACAATCACACACATACACTCACACACACACCAAAGCCCCACACTCATAAACATAAGTTCACATTCACTTATACAATCACACACATGCACTCACACACGCACCAAAGCCCCAGACTTATAAACTTAAATTCTTATTCACTTATACAACATATAAAACAACTGTAGATAATATTTAAAACAACTCTAGACAAACAACTTTATACAATATATAAAACAACTTTACACAGTAATCAAAAAACTTTATCTTGCTCACTACAGCTTAATTATTTTGAGGTTATCTTTAGCGACATTTTAAATTAAAATTAAGCACGTCTCATCAAGCCAGTTGTTAATTTTAATTCACCCAGTTCTCGTCATGTCTCTTGAGATTGTGTCAAACTAAATGTAAACATCAAACAGAATATGCCATTTACACCTTGTCAACCAGGGCACTTGAATCATCCTTAACCTGGCGTTCACGTAGTCTCTTAAAAGGGCGTTCACATGTCATTCAACAGGGCGTTCCCATGTCATCTAACTGGGCATTCACATGTCACCTAACAGGGCATTCACATGTCATCTAACAGGGCGTTCACGTGTCATCTTACAAAGCGTTCACGTGTCATCTAGCAGGATGTACACGTGTCATCTAACAAGGTGTTCACATGTCGTCCATCAGGGCGTTCACATGTCATCGATCAGGGCGTTCACATGTCATCGACCAGGGCGTTCACATGTCACCTAACAGGGTGTTCAATGTCATCTAACAGGGCGTTCACATGTCATCGATCAGGGCGTTGACATCGCCCCTTACAAGGACGATTACATTTGCATTCCAGGAGGTGTTCACATGACCTTTCACCCCTCCACCCATTAAAAAGACCTTTGCTTTCCCAATAGTGTTCACTACATTCAGACGTTCGCATTTATCCTTAACAATTCTTTCACGAGCTCCCTGTTAAAACGTTGCATTTCCAATTAATAGAAAGTGTACTTTAATGGTCTTCTAATTACTATATTTCCCGATATAAATAATATTTTCATTTAAAACTGGTTACATAGGCTGCAAAATACTATGAGATTAATATTTGTACATTTTTACAGAAACAGAGAGTCAAACATTCTTGCGCTGAAGAGTTCCCCTAACGAGGTCACGTGTCAGGTAGGTCAACTCTATGAAGAAGCCGCCTCTGGAAGCCTCATCGCCAAAGTGTTTCAAGGCGAGCCCATGGGCGTCCACATAAACCTGAGAGATGACGCAGGACGCAGCGCCCTCTCAGTGGCGGTGGAATGTGGGGACGAGTTCGCCGCCGTCAATCTGATAGATCTGGGGGCGACGGTCGACGAATCCATGTTGTCAGTTGCTGTCGAAAATTGGGACCCGGACTGTATCCTTCATCTGCTGAGCGCTGGGGTTCAATTCTCACAAAATTCACTGATAAGCATCCTCGAGATACCCTTTCGTAAGGTCCTACTGGCCTTATTAGAAGCTGAAAGGTCAAGGACGTCGCAAAGTAACCTCAGCACGAGCCTAACGGGATCTGCAACGAATCTGACCATCTGGACACTGCCGGAGCCTGTCCTAATTACGGCGGTCCAGTTCAACTTGTTGGATGCCGTGATAGGTCTGATAGAAGGCAAGGCCGACGTGAATGTCAGAAACTCAAGAGACGAGCCAGCGGTGTCTGTAGCGTGTGAGATCTTAAACTTGGACATCGTGCTCTGTCTTCTTGTGGCAGGTGCGCTGTTACCGGTGGACGAGACCTCCGTCACAAAGGCGTTCTTCGCTGCGGTGGAGGCGAGGAGGTTTGATATCCTGTCTAGGTTCCACGCCGCTGGGTTTTCGTTTGACGCGACAGACCCCCATGGAGAGACAGCTCTGTTCAAGGCAGTCAGGTTGTCGGATCCGGAGCTCGTCAATTTCTTCATCGACTATGACGCGAGCATAAACCACAGAGACCACGGCGGCACCACCGCGTTGATCCTTGCCGCTGAGGGGCACGGCACCGACGTCGTTCGTCGTCTGCTCAAATACAAACCAACTCTGAACGTTGCGAACAAGAAGGGAGAAACGGCTCTTATGAAGGCGGCGGACTGCTTCGAAGTGACGAGTCTTCTCATTCAGGAGGACGTCAACGTAAACAAGGTCGACAACCAGGGCAACTCTGCTCTTCTCCTGGCGGCGAAGTGCGGTAACCTGGACGTAGTCACGGAGCTGTTGCTCGCCGGTGCAGACGTGATGCGAACGAACGCCAACGGTGAGACTGTATTAACTCTGGCGGTATCCTCGTGTAATGCCGAGCTGGTCAGATTACTCATTGAATCAAAGGCTGATGTTAATACGCGGGATGGCTCCGGGAATTCCCCGTTGCTTGTCGCATCAGCTTACGGTGACTTAAACTTATCGATCATGGACGACGCCGCTGATGTAATTCCGAGAAACGCTGATCGGGAAACACCGAAGTGTTTAGTCAAGAAGACAACTCAAGCTGAGATTGTACGAATGCTTTTATCGGCCGGTGCTGAGGTCGAGGCTAAAAATAAACAACACAGAACAGCTCTTCACGTGGCTTGCCAGAACGGAACTTATGAAATCGTCGAGATTTTACTGGACGCCGGCGCTGACATCAACGCTGTTGACGGTGAGGGACAAACAATGTTGGACACAGCCGTTGACCTTGGCAACCTCGGGACGGTCCGATTTTTACTGGGGCGCATGCGTGATCTACCTAACACAAGTTGCAACAATAAGACGCTGTTGTTGAACGCTGTGAGAAAAGGTCATTTTGACATTGCCGCCTCACTTTTAGAAGCTGGGTTCGATGTCCACGTTGAGGATAAAGACGGGGATACGGCACTCGGTGTTGCCTGTCAGGGGAATAATCTTGATCTAATCAGGGCTTTTATCGATGCCGGAGCAGACGTTAACAAGACCAACCCGAATGGCGAGACGGTTCTACTTCAAGCTGTGAGATCGTCCAGTGTTGAAACAATACGGCTGCTTCTTTCTCGTGGAGCTAGCGTAAATATAGCCGACAAATCAGGGGAATCTCCATTGTCTCTCGCTATGAAGACGAATCAAGAGAAAATAGTTGAATTGTTTGAGAATCCTGACATTAAACAACAATCTGCGACTGATTTGTAAACTTGTTTACATTTATTGTTGTTTTAAGTTACACAGGTGATTGAGGTAATGTGATACCGTGAAAACTTTTCCAATTATTTTCTTTGAGACAATTGTTTCTTGCAAATTTAAACTTGATAATTCCAACTATTACTAATGTCCTTAGTTGATAAAAGCTACAGATGATGAAGAAGCAAATAGTGTTGTGGCAGGCTTTCGGTGCATAACTTAGTTGTATGATTGATTTGTGCAAAACTGTCATAATTAAGTACACAACTCATGTCATAATTAAGTACACAACTCATGTCATAATTAAGTACACAACTCATGTCATAATTAAGTACACAACTCATGTCATAATTAAGTACACAACTCATGTCATAATTAAGTACACAACTCATGTCATAATTAAGTACACTTCTTGTAAACAGCCTTCCACTGGGCTGTTATAACTATGTATGGTTTTGAATATATTTTACTAGGATTACTGGAATAAAAAAATGAAATTAAAAAAGTGGTATTAAAATTAGATCTGTACTATTGACAGTATGCGACATCGCAGCCATTTGTGAGAACAAAAACAAAACATGAATGTTATGTTGATGACATTTTGTTCCTGGAGGGAACATAACAAAAATGATATTTTTGATGGCGCGTTGCTGTGTGTTACATAAATATTGTGAACTCAATAACGTACATGTGGTAGAAAGTCAGTAGCCCCGAGCCTAGTGCTCATCATGGGTCTTCCCGGAAGACCCTCTCAGCTATCTGGCCCCTAAGAGGACGTAACAGCTGAGAAACCCACCTACCCCGCCCCCCCCCGGAGCGGTCGCTTCTGAAGCGGCCACCTGGGCATCCAGGACAGAAAGTTGAAAATGCCTCCCACTCCATGGTTAGGACCGCCGCTAAACGGAGGATCATCAATGACCTAACTAGGGTGGGACGCCCACTGGAAGGTTTCCTCAGAGCTGGCGTCAACTGCGTTCTTCGAGGTACCTTTATAATCCAAAATTACTTTGCCACAAAACCGAAATAGTGAAATTGAAGGTTTACAACCCAAACAGAATTCTTTAAACTCTAATAAAAACACTAAAATGTTTATTAAAAGAAAATTATGAGCCATACATGAATATGTTCCCACTTTGGATTTCTTACGAAGAGAACCATAACTTTGGTTATCTGTCACAAGACCCTAATGTACCATAACTTTGGTTATCTGTCACAAGACCCTAATGTACCATAACTTTGGTTATCTGTCACAAGACCCTAATGTTGTTTCAAAGCCTACATTCGTCTTACAGAGATAGAGGATTCTCAGGCATACATGATTGATATTATTGATCATTGATATAATGTGCATGAGATGAATGTAGCTGATCAGATCGATCTACTCATGAGATGACTGTATCTCATCAGATCGATCTGCTCATGAGATGACTGTATCTCATCAGATCGATCTGCTCATGAGATGACTGTATCTCATCAGATCGATCTGCTCATGAGATGACTGTATCTCATCAGATCGATCTGCTCATGAGATGACTGTATCTCATCAGATCGATCTGCTCATGAGATGACTGTATCTCATCAGATCGATCTACTCATGAGATGACTGTATCTCATCAGATCGATCTGCTCATGAGATGACTGTATCTCATCAGATCGATCTGCTCATGAGATGACTGTATCTCATCAGATCGATCTGCTCATGAGATGACTGTATCTCATCAGATCGATCTGCTCATGAGATGACTGTATCTCATCAGATCGATCTGCTCATGAGATGACTGTATCTCATCAGATCGATCTGCTCATGAGATGACTGTATCTCATCAGATCGATCTGCTCATGAGATGACTGTATCTCATCAGATCGATCTGCTCATGAGATGACTGTATCTCATCAGATCGATCTGCTCATGAGATGACTGTATCTCATCAGATCGATCTGCTCATGAGATGACTGTATCTCATCAGATCGATCTACTCATGAGATGACTGTATCTCATCAGATCGATCTGCTCATGAGATGACTGTAGCTCATCAGATCGATCTGCTCATGAGATGACTGTATCTCATCAGATCGATCTGCTCATGAGATGACTGTATCTCATCAGATCGATCTACTCATGAGATGACTGTATCTCATCAGATCGATCTGCTCATGAGATGACTGTATCTCATCAGATCGATCTACTCATGAGATGACTGTATCTCATCAGATCGATCTGCTCATGAGATGACTGTATCTCATCAGATCGATCTGCTCATGAGATGACTGTAGCTCATCAGATCGATCTGCTCATGAGATGACTGCATCTCATCAGATCGATCAGCTCATGAGATGACTGTATCTCATCAGATCGATCTGCTCATGAGATGACTGTATCTCATCAGATCGATATGCTCATGAGATGACTGTATCTCATCAGATCGATCTGCTCATGAGATGACTGTAGCTCATCAGATCGATCTGCTCATGAGATGACTGCATCTCATCAGATCGATCAGCTTATGAGATGACTGTATCTCATCAGATCGATCTGCTCATGAGATGACTGTATCTCATCAGATTGATCTGCTCATGAGATGACTGTATCTCATCAGAGCGATCTGCTCATGAGATGACTGTATCTCATCAGATCGATCTGCTCATGAGATGACTGTATCTCATCAGATCGATCTGCTCATGAGATGACTGTATCTCATCAGATCGATCAGCTCATGAGATGACTGTAGCTCATCAGATCGATCAGCTCATGAGATGACTGTATCTCATCAGATCGATCTGCTCATGAGATGACTGTATCTCATCAGATCGCTCTGCTCATGAGATGACTGTATCTCATCAGATCGATCTGCTCATGAGATGACTGTATCTCATCAGATCGATCTGCTCATGAGATGACTGCATCTCATCAGATCGATCAGCTCATGAGATGACTGTATCTCATCAGATCGATCTGCTCATGAGATGACTGTAGCTCATCAGATCGATCTGCTCATGAGATCAATGTATCTCATCAGATCGATCTACTCATGAGATGACTGTATCTCATCAGATCGATCTGCTCATGAGATGACTGTATCTCATCAGATCGATATGCTCATGAGATGACTGTATCTCATCAGATCGATCTGCTCATGAGATGACTGCATCTCATCAGATCGATCAGCTCATGAGATGACTGTATCTCATCAGATCGATATGCTCATGAGATGACTGTATCTCATCAGATCGATCTGCTCATGAGATGACTGCATCTCATCAGATCGATCAGCTCATGAGATGACTGTATCTCATCAGATCGATCTGCTCATGAGATGACTGTATCTCATCAGATCGATATGCTCATGAGATGACTGTATCTCATCAGATCGATCTGCTCATGAGATGACTGTATCTCATCAGATCGATCTGCTCATGAGATGACTGTAGCTCATCAGATCGATCTGCTCATGAGATGACTGCATCTCATCAGATCGATCAGCTTATGAGATGACTGTATCTCATCAGATCGATCTGCTCATGAGATGACTGTATCTCATCAGATTGATCTGCTCATGAGATGACTGTATCTCATCAGATCGATATGCTCATGAGATGACTGTATCTCATCAGATCGATCTGCTCATGAGATGACTGTAGCTCATCAGATCGATCTGCTCATGAGATGACTGCATCTCATCAGATCGATCAGCTTATGAGATGACTGTATCTCATCAGATCGATCTGCTCATGAGATGACTGTATCTCATCAGATTGATCTGCTCATGAGATGACTGTATCTCATCAGAGCGATCTGCTCATGAGATGACTGTATCTCATCAGATCGATCTACTCATGAGATGACTGTATCTCATCAGATCGATCTGCTCATGAGATGACTGTATCTCATCAGATCGATCAGCTCATGAGATGACTGTAGCTCATCAGATCGATCAGCTCATGAGATGACTGTATCTCATCAGATCGATCTGCTCATGAGATGACTGTATCTCATCAGATCGATCTGCTCATGAGATGACTGTATCTCATCAGATCGATCTGCTCATGAGATGACTGTATCTCATCAGATCGATCTGCTCATGAGATGACTGTAGCTCATCAGATCGATCTGCTCATGGGCGGAAACCGGTCAAAGATTTTGATCCCCTTACATGTGACTGAGTTACGCCACTGATTCCAGCAGGCGATGGTCAACTCGATGTTGATGACGTGTGTGATGTGTCATAGATAAATAAATTCTTTTGGTAATACAGAGTTTTATTTTATTTTTTATGTTGTTGACGTCATTAAAATACTAGTTTTGATAAGTAGTTATATGATGTACATGCATCACAATTTATACGTCTGTGTGTGTGATTGTTAATGTGTATTCCAGTCACGATAAGACGAGGCAATGAATCGAGGGAAACTTTGGATCACACCTAATCAAATGTGTTTAATTTATACCACCCTTGTCCAGAAAATATTTTATTATTTTTTATTCTGCATGTGTGTGTATATAGAGACTTGAGTGTGTGTATATGGAGAGTTGCCATATTCTTCAGATTTAAAATGAGGACAAACAAAATTGAATCAAATCTGGCCAGTATTAAGTGCTGTTTTGCTTTACAAATACAATTAAAGTAAAACTACACAAACTGTTGTTCTCATTTAAGTACAATTATTATAAAGTCGATTAATTGAGGTAACAATCTAACATACTGGCTAAAGACAGAAGGGAAAGAAAATTAAGACAATAATTTAAACTATTTAAATTAGGGCTGCGAAAATTAAGATTAATTAATCGATTAATCGTTAAAAATTTATTCGATTAAAGTTAATTTGATGATTAAAATTTAAGAAAATATTTCTATTTTTTTCTTTGCCAATTGATTAGGTTTAATAGATGAACTATCAAAAGGCTTGGACAAAAATGATCAAATAGATACAATATTACTAGACTTCTCAAAAGCATTTGACAAAGTTCACCACCTTAGTTTACTTAAAAAACTTAACTACTTTGGAATCTCAGGTTCCTTACATCACTGGATCCAAGACTTCCTTTTGGGCAGGGAGCAAACTGTAATAATTAATGGATCTAAATCTGCACCAATAAAGGTTAACTCAGGAGTTCCACAAGGAACTGTGCTAGGTCCCTTACTCTTTTTAATTTATATAAATGATTTACCCAACAACATCTCTACAGGTACAAAAGTTAGGTTATTTGCTGATGATTGTATAATCTATAGAACAATTAAATCAGAACAAGACAGCAAAATTTTACAAAAAGACTTAGATGAATTGATAAAATGGGTAAACTAACTGGAGTATGTCTTTCCACCCAGAAAAGTGTCAACTGTTAAGAGTAACAAAGAAAAAGAAACAAATAAATTCAAAATATTACATTCATGGAAAAGAACTGACCCAAACTAAAGATGCAAAATACTTAGGAGTCTTAATAAATGAGAAAATATCATGGAATCCCCATGTCAATGAAGTTATTACAAAATCAAACAAAACCTTAGGCTTTATAAAAAGGAACTTTAACAAATGTAATAGAGATATAAAACTAAAATGCTACCTCACTTTGGTGAGACCTGTACTAGAATATGCATCTTCTGTATGGGACCCATCCACCAAAGAAAACATTGATAAACTAGAACAAATTCAAAAAAGAGCTGCCAGATTCATTACTGGAGAATATTCGAAACTGACAAGAATAACACCATTAGTTAAATCATTAAACCTTGAAACACTAGAGGATAGAAGAACCAAGAGCAAAGTAGTAATCATACATAAAGCTATTAATTCTAATTTAGAAATACAACACAAAGATAACTTAATACAACCCTCAGATTGACATAAGGATAAAAACACCTTTCTTATTCCGTATGCAAGAACAAACACATACAAGTTTTCCTTCTTCCCGTCCGGAATTCGGGCGTGGAATGGGTTGCCTGAAGAATCCAGGAAAACCAACAATTTATCAACATTTAAATCTCTAATAAAAATGCAGGACTAAACACAAACCATAGATAAGCGTAGGACGCAATAATCTTCTGTATAGAAGGAGCGTCTGTAAACAAATAAGATAAGATAAGATTAATAATTTTTTTTACTTCCATACTTTTCCCTCGTATTATTATTATTTATTTAGACTGCATACATAAACAAAAAGGTTTTTCTACTTTATTTCTTGCATAGCCGAACGAATTTGCTGTGTTACGTCACAGAATTTGGGAGCCATGGAATTACCGCGACTTAACCGATTCGCGAAATAATGAATCACAATTTTAAATTAACGGGATCTATTTATACGTTATAAAAATGTTATTAATAAAAAGTGATCGATTAATTCTTTTTCTCGATTAATCGAACAATTTTTTAATCAGTACCAGCCGTAATTTAAATACACACATTCGGCAGTTTATATTAAAATTTAATAGCTTAAGTTGAATGATTTAATCTTCCATTTCATTTCATAAATCATTAGTGAATTAATTATCAATTTTAAGACATTTTCATAAAATGACATTAACGAACTAAATGTCTCAGTTACCTTCTGATATTGCGCATGCTTAACGATTTAAGTATATGAAAATATTCAAAATGTCTGACTGAAAAGGAAGTCAGATGATCAATGACATAATATAAAAAATGAGTTAAATTTAGCTGGCTCGAGCGCTTATTTCAATTAGCACAATTGTATGCGTAACAAAGATTTATTTGTAATTTAGAGAATACGTGTGCATTCTAGTAAACTTCTAGAAGGCTTCTATTTTTAGAAGTACACACATAATCGCTACACCAAAGAGGAAGTAATTATTCCTTATTTTGCGTGTGAACAGTTTAAATAGTGTATATAAATTTCAAAGATAATAACATGAATGGAAGACAACTTGGTCAGGTTCCTGTAGTGTCCCCACCTATCCCCCTTCCCCATTTTCTTTGGTACGAGGATCTCTCGAAAGCCCTTAGTTCATCCCCCCCCATCCCAGATAACCGTTAAAACCACTGACTTGAAATAAAGGGGTTTAGTTTAAGAGTGCAAACTTTGAAAACATTTTTTGTCAGATGTTAATCATATTCAACTTCATACATTATACATAAATTGCAAAAATTGCAAACATTTGAAAGTTGTTTCATTTTTTTTCCTGTCAATGCAGCGACCAATACAGTGCGCCCAATTTGCACAACACGTCACTTCCGTTAAAAAGAAAACTTCCTGCTAAGGATGTTTGGTGCCAAAGTAATTAACATTTGTTTTAAAATAATTTTTGTGAGTATTGAATATTTTTAAAATTAGTCCGCCTCCAGGAAGTCTAAACTAAAAGATAGGATGCCCCAAACTATCCATACATTTCTTTATGAAACTGTTTTAAAGGGACTTTTGTCCATTTAACTACTGCGTTTTTCTATATTAAATATATTTTTACCTCATTTAAAAATACCCATTTTCTTTTGTTATAAAACTTTAATTAAATGCAAGATCGGTGTTTTCATACTTTGATGAGCTCACTATTCACACAGCACACTACTCACATAGCCCACCAATCACACAGCTCACCACTCACACAGCGCAACCTTCACACAGTTCACCAATCACACAGTTCACCAATCACACAGTTCACAAATCACACAGCTCACCAATCACACAGCTCACCACTCACACAGCTCACCACTCACACAGTTCACCACTCACACAGCTCACCAATCACACAGCTCACCAATCACACAGTTCACCAATCACACAGTTCACCACTCACACAGTTCACCACTCACACAGCTCACCACTCACACAGTTCACCACTCACACAGCTCACCAATCACACAGCTCACCAATCACACAGCTCACCAATCACACAGTTCACCACTCACGCAGCTCATCAATCACACAGTTCACCACTCACGCAGCTCATCAATCACACAGCTCACCAATCACACAGTTCACCAATCACACAGTTCACCACTCACACAGTTCACCAATCACACAGCTCACCAATCACACAGCTCATCAATCACACAGCTCACCACTCACACAGTTCACCAATCACACAGCTCACCACTCACACAGTTCACCAATCACACAGCTCACCACTCACACAGCTCACCAATCACACAGTTCACCACTCACACAGCTCACCAATCACACAGTTCACCACTCACACAGTTCACCAATCACACAGTTCACCACTCACACAGCTCACCACTCACACAGCTCACCACTCACACAGCTCACCAATCACACAGTTCACCAATCACGCAGCTCAACACTCACACAGTTCACCAATCACGCTCACCACTCACACAGCTCATCAATCACGCAGCTCATCAATCACACAGTTCACCAATCACGCAGCTCACCACTCACACAGCTCATCAATCACGCAGCTCACCAATCACACAGTTCACCAATCACACAGTTCACCACTCACACAGTTCACCAATCACACAGTTCACCAATCACACAGTTCACCACTCACACAGTTCACCAATCACACAGTTCACCACTCACACAGCTCACCAATCACACAGCTCATCAATCACACAGCTCACCACTCACACAGTTCACCAATTACACAGTTCACCACTCACACAGCTCACCACTCACACAGCTCACCAATCACACAGCTCACCAATCACACAGCTCACCACTCACACAGCTCACCACTCACACAGCTCACCATTCACACAGCTCACCATTCACACAGCTCACCACTCACACAGCTAACCACTCACACAGCTCACCAATCACACAGCTCACCAATCACACAGCTCACCAATCACACTGCTCACCAATCACACAGTTCACCACTCACACAGCTCAATAAAACATATATTTTTTTAAAAAAAGAAATCTTACGGAGGGCGGTCAGTAACACAACTTCTTTTAAACAGTTTTGGGAAAATAACATAAAATTTAGAAAAAATCACTGAAGAGATGTTTAAAGACATGTTAAAACACTTATCATTATTTATACAAGCACTACCCATTACCAGTGGAACCTTGGCGGACTTACTCGTTTTCTTATTTTTGTTCTTGTAAATTTAACCAAACAGTGTTTGCACCTGATCAAGGGAAGGTGATCTGTGTTGAATCTACGACGCCATTAAAATAAAAACGTTAATATAGTTTTAATAGATTATTTACTGACTCACTGTCTAATTAAAAACTGTGACGGGAGATGAAAGTACTGAAACGTCACTCAACCTGTTGCTGTTTTATTTTTTGACTTTTATTACAGCAATACACCTTAAAACTACCCGCAACATTCAAGTATGCCAGGGAATCTAAAGTCACTGCTATTAAAAAACGGACTCGCCATTACAATTTGATTGGCATTATGCATAAGAGTCTTGCAGTTTCCTGCTACCTGGTTGCCATTGTTTTCCCGTGTGGTGAGTTGTGCTTTAAAAAAGTTCACACTTGTATTTTTTTTAAACCTTTGCTTTATCCAGTTTAGCTAATTGTCACTAGACTTTGATTTTGATGACAAAGTCGGAGATCGATAGGCAAGTTTAGTGGTAGAAACATAAGTTTAACAGTTGAAGTTAACTATATGGAGAACGACACTACAGATTAAAAATAATTAGGGCTATTAACAATTAATTTAAATTAACGAAGCCTAGACTTAGAGGGAACATTGCATGGTAGGCAAACGATTTCTCTCAATGGACACAATAACTATAACCTTTCACAACATTTTGAACATTCACGTCAGTCAATATTTTAAAACCAAAGTGTTCGTGTAATCGTCCGGAAATTAGTTTATATTTATCGGCCGAAATAGTTTACTTTTTGACTTCCAGTACATTTACAAGTGGTGGGTCGATTAATCGTTAAAAAAATTTAATCGTTACAATTTTTAACGATTAATCGTGAAATTAATCGTTAATTTCCACAGCCCTAAAAATAATACATAGGATGGAAGAAGAAATGTAAAGTATATTGAATGGGAAAATATGTGTTGTAAATTGAATGTAAGAAGAAATGTGTAATAATAGATTGAAGGGAAGAAGAAATGTGTAATATTAGATTGAAGGGAAGAAGAAATGTGTAGTTGACTGAATGGAAAAGACGTGTTGTAGATTCAATGGAAGAAAAAAGTGTAGTGCTTATAGAAAGACACATAATGTGAGATGACATTAATTGTTATGTAGCCTGCAGAAGATCCTTGTTGCTTTCAGCACTGCACGCCCAGGCCTTGGACTTTGGTGACGTGCCAACATTTCCGGACGTCGTCCCCATGCCACTAGAGGAGAGCTGCATGAGGTACTTGGCTGGCTGTAAGGTGAAGGCCGACAGAGGAGATGTGCCCAGGTCAGTTGGAATCTAAGCATCCGCGTATTTATTGGAAAAGCACTGTGCTTCTATGTATAGCTTCAGGGGCGTGGATTGTATGACTTGCGGCCTGTTCGTCGGACTACAAAAATCCCCAAAGTTTTATGTCGGTCTGAGGAGGTGATCCTTCAAGGGACGTTCTGATCTTTTTTATTTTTTTTACCCTTCCCTTGGGGCACCATAATAGTCTCATCTTTCCTCCCCCCCCCCACCAGTGTCCGGCGAACCTGGGTGATTCATCAATGTACGATGTCTCTTTATAATTGAAATGTATCATTGACAAGCAGATCGATTATTTACATTTAAAATTGAGCTATCAGTGTATTGGTGACTCATTGGGATACTCTTACTCGAGTTGTACGGGGAATAAGTCTTCCTTAAATTGACAGCCTATACGAGAGAAATAAAATCTCTCGTAATTAAAATTCTTCAGGATTGGGCAAATATTAAACTCAACTAAGACTCGCAAAGAGTTTTTTTTATACGTCATCAGTCATCACATAGGTTTAAGTGCCAGAGACGAACTTTTCCAACGTGGGCAAAAGTGTTTTTGTTTAGTCAAATTGTAAAGATTTCAACTTTCAGATTTCATTTTCAAATTACAATTTTAGGCGATTTTTTTATTTAAAAAATATTCAGCACATGAATTTAAAGATGAAACAATTATAAAATATTTGATCCATTTGTTTGAACTGTATATGATTTAGGCCACTGATGTCATAGAGGCCTGCTTTTGTCGTGCGCCGAAAGTGGCCAACAATCCACATTTTTCCGACACCTTGCCATAGAAAAATAGATGATAGATTAACAGCAGCTTAAACAAAAACAAAACAAAAAACTAAGCCTTTTTCAATCAGCGAAATTCCTAAATAAAGTAACTTTCACTAAACAAAACTTTTAAAGCATATACACTTAAAGCAAATTTCTAACCAGCTATTACAGCAAACAGATACAGCATCTATAGATAATGCAAATTTCCTATCCATTTCAATAAACAGATACAGTATCTATAGATAATGCAACTTTCCTATCCACTACAGCAAACAGATACAGCATCTATAGATAATGCAACTTTCCTATCCACTACAGCAAACAGATACAAAGTCTGAAATCATGTATGTTACAAAACAGCTGCCCCAGACTGAGTGATGACTTTCTAAATAAAGTTGTATACGTGGAGCAAAAATTTGACGCAGTTGTTGGTATGTAATGCAGTGTAATCTAGGCGTTTTATACAGAACTATCCCTTTTTATTTTACATTCTAAATTGCATTTTTTTGTGTTACTTTTAATCATTTGCATATTTTTTCATTGTTGGTAACTCAAATCTAATGTGCAATTTATCAATATATAATATATAATCATATACATAATTTACAGAGCATATGAATTGCGTCTGCTCCTCTGTCTGTCCGTGAAGCTACTAACTTTAGAAAGCAGCTTACCAAATTACGGCCCCAAACAAATCTATATTCCAATTTTCCAACCAGACGTAATATTCCAACTTTCCAAGCAGACACAATATTCCTTTAACCTCCAGGCTTCAGCATGAACGCAGACGTCCACAAAGAATCGTCTGCTAACACCTTGGCACCCTGGCAACCTCTAGTCACTTTCCTGGCCACAGCGGCAGGAATCTGGAGTTAAGTCCCTGGATGACAGGTTCAGCTCCTGAAGAAATTCTCAAAACAAATGATACGTCACAAGCTCCACGTGGGAATAGTTGATTAATTGTTTTGTTTTTAATTTGAAAACATTCCAGTGTGACGAGGTCGGCCTTGATAATTTAATGGAGAAATGTCTTTTAGACACTCACATCTCAGCTATTGTCTTTTATGTAAGAAGCAATTGTACAGCAATAATTTGAAAGTAAATGTAGAGTGTGCAATTGCATGAAATACAAGTAATAAATTAATTGCATTTCTATATTATACTAAATTGACATGCATCAAAAGTGAAATTATATTGCTGTTGAAATATGACACTTTTGCAGGCATTGTCTGATTTATTTTTTATTTATTTTTTAAAAAATATTTTTTTTACAAAACGGGACCTTAGCACACACAATTTAAAATTTCACAATTATTTTATTTAAAGTAGGCAAAATACGAGCGGGCTATAGAGTATACTTGCACGTACAATGACGTGGCGGGATGTCACACTGGTGATTGTGTAACTAGGTGAAGTTAATAGATCGCTCTTTGCGAGCGTTTCACATTGACCAGCGGATCTTTCACATTGACCAGCGGATCTTTCACATTGACCAGCGGATCTTTCACATTGACCAGCGGATCTTTCACATTGACCAGCGGATCTTTCACATTGACCAGCGGATTTTTCACATTGACCAGCGGATCTTTCACATTGACCAGCGGATCTTTCACATTGACCAGCGGATTTTTCACATTGACCAGCGGATCTTTCACATTGACCAGCGGATCTTTCACATTGACCAGCGGATCTTTCACATTGACCAGCGGATCTTTCACATTGACCAGCGGATCTTTCACATTGACCAGCGGATCTTTCACATTGACCAGCGGATCTTTCACATTGACCAGCGGATCTTTCACATTGACCAGCGGATCTTTCACATTGACCAGCGGATCTTCACATTTGTAATAAACAATAAGTAAAAAGTTTGATGAGGCCTTATTTGACTCGTTTATTTTTTTATTTGTGTCACTTTAAAAAAAAATTCCAGCTTAAGTTCATTTCCATTTCAACTTCATCTGAACTTTGAACATTCTGTTCTGTTTATTAGACGTTCATTAACATGGGGATGGGATTGTATGTGACGATTTGATTATATTTTTTTAAGTATTATTTATTTATTTATCTGCAGAGGTCAGATTTTATGAAGCTACTTTTTTTTGCACTGCATTAAATTTCCTTAGATAAAACACTTAGTAGAAATTGCGAAAATGAATTGCCTCAAAATTATTTGTACTCCTATTTGTAGATTAATGTACTAAATTTTACAGGTTTAATTCAATGGGTCTCAAATTTGTAGATTAATGTACTCAATTTTATAGGTTTAAGTCAATGGGTCTCAAATTTGTAGATTAGTGTACTACATTTTATGTGGTTTAATTCAATAGGTCTCAAAATTGCGGGACACTGTCACAGGTGAATGTCACGGGTGTATCATGAGTGTATTGCGTGATCAGATGAAGGAGAGGTCACGTGAGTAATAAGCACGGGGAGAAAGAAGCCTTCCCATTGGCTGAGAAGGTTGGGGGATCAGTTGTCAGAGAAGTTCCGTAGAGGAAGGACGGAATGTGTGTGTGCCTCAAGATTTCTACGTTTAATAACCTCAAGAATAATTCTTGTACATAATATATATATTAAAGTTGTTTTTATTGAAACACGTTCTTCAGTGGATTATTGTGTACAAGATTATGTATTGAGAGAACGCCTACAAGTTACATATTAATAAGTAAAAATACAGTTACAGCTACAGACACTCCAGCGTGGCGTAAAAGTAAATTCAAGAGGGCATTGGAACTCATAAGGTTGTCCTAGAGTCATTATTTTTATTAAAATTTTGTTTAAATAATTCCATTACTTTTATTCTTTTATCTCTCACTACACCGTTCATCCGATCACTATGTAACTTTGGATGTTTTTGAGTACGCTGTCGCGATGGTAACTGGGCAACAACAACAAAATAAAGTACCACTCATTGGTGATCAAGAACCAAATATATCTTCTTTTTTTTCATTTTATGAGATACATAAAAATGAGTTAAACGTCAGCTCTTGGATCTTGGTGAAACTTGGTACATAAATACTCGATAGCCCATATTAAACTTGGTACATAAATACTCGATAGCCTATATTAAACTTGGTACATAAATACTCGATAGCCTATATTAAACTTGTTACATAAATACTTGATAGCCCATATTAAACTTGGTACATAAATACTCGATAGCCCATATTAAACTTGGTACATAAATACTTGATAGCCCATATTAAACTTGGTACATAAATACTCGATAGCCCATATTAAACTTGGTACATAAATACTCGATAGCCCAAATTAAACTTGGTACATAAATACTCGATAGCCTAAATTAAACTTGGTACATAAATACTCGATAGCCCATATTAAACTTGGTACATAAATACTCGATAGCCCATATTAAACTTGGTACATAAATACTCGATAGCCCATATTAAACTTGGTACATCAATACTCGATAGCCCATATTAAACTTGGTACATAAATACTCGATAGCCCATATTAAACTTGGTACATAAATACTCGATAGCCCATATTAAACTTGGTACATAAATACTCGATAGCCCATATTAAACTTGGTACATAAATACTCGATAGCCCATATTAAACTTGGTACATCAATACTCGATAGCCCATATTAAACTTGGTACATCAATACTCGATAGCCCATATTAAACTTGGTACATAAATGCTTGATGGCCCATATTAAACAAACTAAGGACATTGAACTCCAAAATTGTATTCCTTCGGGTCCAGGTGAGAAACCAAAAAGCTTTTTTTTTCCTCGTAAATTATAAGACTTTATTCACCATTCAAATTTTCACGATCTTGACAATTTTGACAAATTATGTATCAAGCCTAATTCAGATTTAAATTCAAATGTGTTTTGAACTTAACATATTGCACCGATTGTGCCTGAGGGAGCTTAATGTCATTATTTTCTTATCTAAGCTTTTAAAATATTATTTTATTCATCCAATTGATATTTAGCTTTTGGGAATTTTTAGTTCACTCCCGTGAAGTTTTCTGGAATAATTCTTTTTTAATTTCTACTCATTAGTTTGTTGGATTTCCTATCTTGAGAGTCGCTCTTTAATTAGATGATGTTACGGCTGTAAAAATTTGAGAGTAGCTGCTATAATTAGATGTGACAGCTGTTAAAAATTTGATAGTCGCTGCTATAATTAGATGTTGTGACAGCTGTTAAAAATTTTGAGAGTCGCTGCTATAATTAGATGTTGTGACAGCTGTTAAAAAATTTGAGAGTCGCTGCTATAATTAGATGTTGTGACAGCTGTTAAAAATTTGAGAGTCGCTGCTATAATTAGATGTTGTGACAGCTGTTAAAAATTTTGAGAGTCGCTGCTATAATTAGATGTTGTGACAGCTGTTAAAAATTTTGAGAGTCGCTGCTATAATAAGATGTTGTGACAGCTGTTTAAAATTTTGAGAGTCGCTGATAATGCTTGACGCTGTGACGGCCTTAAATGTTTACACATTTGACCATGTCCATGACCTTTGAACTTGAGTCAATCTAGGATCATTGATCAGTGTAAGGTGAGCAGATACATGAGAATATTTGAACAAAGAGACAATTTCATTAAACCAACCAACAAACCAATTGTGCTGTAAATATTTTGTTGTTGTTAACCGTTTGTTAGCCCATGTGCATATAATTATAATAATAATAATTAAGGGGGAGGGGCATCTGTTCCGAGTTTCTGAGACTTGCCTCCCACCACCCACCCACCCACCCCACCTAGGTCCACAATGCCTCTGCTTGAAAAACTAGTTATCTCTAAGAGATCAGGGCCGGCTTTAGGCATAGGCAAACTAGGCGGCCGCCTAGGGCCTCCGATTAGTGGGGGCCTCGCACAAGACTCTAGGGAAAAAATATATGCAGTCTGACCTCTCTAAGTTGAAATAAATGGGACCCGAAAAACAAAATCGACTTACTTAGTTTTCGAGTTAGAGAAAATGGCGTAATAGGCGCAGATTAATCAAGGACAATGTTGATATTGAGAAAGGGGGATGGGGACAGAGTTGCCGGCTAGAACATCGACTAGGAATCTTGGCTACATTATTTCTGACATGTCTATTAACAACTTCATCAATCACATCTGTCGCTCTGCCTACACTGCCATTCGTCAGATCAGCTCAATCCGTCATTACTTAACAGTTAGTGCAACAAAAACTCTAGTCTGTGCTCTTGTACTAGCTCGTATGGATTACTGCAATTCTCTTCTGGCAGGTGCGCCAAAACAATGCATTGAAAAAAAACTACAGAAAGTTCAAAATTCAGCTGCCAGACTGGTGCTCAAGGCAAAAAAACATGACCATGTTACTCCACTTCTTCGCTCACTTCATTGGCTGCCTATACAAGCCCGTATTGATTACAAACTGGCCGTTCTCTGTCACAGCTTCTTTTCGGACTCATGCCCATCGTATCTTACTGAACTTTTGTCGGTCTACTCACCCACTCGCCAGCTACGATCTTCTGCAGACACACGCGTTCTCTCTGTTCCTACGACACGCACCAAAACATTTGGTGAAAGGTCGTTCTCTTTTTGTGCAGCCAAACAATGGAATTCTCTACCATTACACATACGTAGTATTCAAACAACCAAATCCTTCAAGACTGCACTTAAGACACATCTTTTCAAAATTTATTTTCAAAATTAATGAAACAACATTTCTTGTAAATGATTAACGTAGCGTATGTATACTGTACTGTAATTTTTGTGTTTGTTAAGATATGAAAGTTAATTTAATACTTATAGGTATGTCATTTCTTTCATGTAAAGCGCTGTGAGCCCAGTTCCTTACTGGGATACAGCGCTATATAAATAATCAATTTATTTTTATTTATTTTTATTTAGAAGGCTTGACATGAAAGAGATACGGCGTCTGATGTTTCATATGAAAGGAACCCAACTTGCTTTGATATATCGATACAGGCCCGTGAAAGGAGACACCTTCCTTTCCCCCCACTTTACTCCATCCACAGTGGGATGGGGGAAGTAAGATTACTCTTTTTTTTTAAAGTCAACTTTTGCAGTCTATTTATGAGTTTTTTAGTTTGTAATATCGTAACAGCACTTCAACACAGAAAGGTCATTAGCGCCGTACAACGCTAATGATTCACTCGGTGTGGATGGAGTTTAACGTCATGTGCATGAAGATTAATATTTATTGTTTGTTTTATTGATGTCAAATCTGTCTTCTCTTAGGCGCGCTATTGATGATTTAATTACTAAAAGGTAAGATTTCTTTCTAAAACTACAATTTTGTTAATAACTTCTAGCACAACGGGGAATGTCAAAAGAAAATTTATTATCGCCCATATCATTCTTTTCCTCTTTATACATCTGTCCATTCTCGTCTGTCCCCTCCATCAATAAGAATAAAAGTCTGTCTTAGGATGAACTCCTGACGTATTCAACGTCTTTAGAGTCACACCAAGTCCCTCCTTTTCTGTCCATCTCCTTCTTATACTTTCCTCTGATCTCATTACTGATATTAAACATCATGGGTCAATATTTTAGTAATATTTTAATAGTTTTTTTTTATAGGGAGATTTGGTCTGTCAAAATTTGACATATTCGTCGTTAACCTATCATAGGTTACGATAATAACTTTGTCCATTGCCGGCGTATATTAATAAGTTATGTTTGAAAATGTTTTTAATTGACTGCCGGATAAAAATTAACTGTTTTTAATGTTATAATTTGCGATTAACGAGTTCTAAAACAAGGAATGAAATGTTCGCCTTTTTGATTTACGATTATTTATTTACTTGTAAATTTTTCTACTAAAATTTGTCTAGTTCACCTTCCATCGCCAATTTTTATTTACATACACAGAATTTTATTCTCTATCCAGTGAAGTGATGCAGCGATGCTAATTGCAACTCTATAATAGAGTTTATTAAACTCTGAATTTTTCCAGACTACTGGAACACCATTGTTGCTTCCTTCTTGTAAAACTGTCGAAACGCAGGGAATTGTAAATATTTTCCAGCATTGTTCCAGATACTTTTTCGTCTTCTGTTGATGTTTTACGTTTTATTTATGATCATGGTTTGAATACTGCTATTCCAAATGTTGCTATACCCCTTCGTATAGTATTGACTATTCCGATTACTGTTGCAACAGGGGAAAGAAGTTTTTCCAAGTTGAAATTAATATTTAAAAAAAACTATTTGAGAACGACTATGACGCAAGAACGCCTGTAACAGTCTGGCAATGATATCTATCGAACGAGATATCGTCCAGTCTCTGGATTATTCACAATTTATTGTGGACTTTGCTGCCATCAAAAAACGAAAAGTTGATTTTTGTTGAAGGTTTATGACATCTGCACGACTATGGTTGTATAAATTTCAGTTATTTGTTGATTTAGATATAAATACAGGTAGTTTTTAATAAATTGTGTAATTGTATTCTTTCCGTATGTATTTTTTTCCTATTTTAAATTTAGGGCCACCAAATTCACTTTGCCTAGGGCCTCCAATTTCCTAAAGCCGGCCCTGAAGAGATATTAGCACTCCGCCAACATAACCTGACAGATTGAGACTCATTGATTCAACGTCTATTGGTGGCATTTCGTCCAAGTGTTTATAAGTGGTAACACACAGATGACAGCAAACATGTAATACACTATAATAATAAAAAATAATAATGAATAGCATTCAGAAGATTGTATTTTATTTTTCTTGTTGTTTTAATACATTCCTCCACGCCTACCGCCACAAACACGTACTTGGGAATGGGGAGGGTTATCAACATGAACAGGTTGGATCCAGTTTTATCTGAACGTCTAGTTATCAACATGAACAGGTTGGATCAAGTTTTATCTGAACGTCTAGATAGTCTTATCCACATATCCATCACTATATCTTTTTATAAAATACTATTCAGTAGTCGATTCCGTGTAAAGATTTTTTTTAAAAATATTTTTTAGAGTCTATAATATTCTATACATTTGATAGATCTATAGATCGTTTACGACAATCTAGTGAATAGTCTTTTCCATGAAAGATGATTGGTTCTTACAATCGAGTCAACAGTCTCAGCAGCGGAGAGATAACTGGAACTTTGAACGAACGTCTAGCTGATTATCTTTCCCTAAGAGTAGTGGCAGATCTCCAACTCCATTACAAATTCAAACTCTCTTTTTAAATCTAGATTTATCCTAATAAAGTTTCATTTGAGCCGATGTAGACGTTCTAAGAAAAAAAAATTAAATATTTGAACAACTTCATGTTTAAATCTCTTGGACTCCCCGAAAAAGTTTTCAAACATCAAACACCAGAGTCGCGTCCCCTAGTTTAACATTGCGATCTCAACACCTGTTGCTGAGGACACTGTCCGTCATGTAAATGTGGAGCGTGGACAGTGGTCCGGCAGTGGCCAGGCACGTGGGGACAGTCTTGATGAAGCGGCCAAACACGGCCTGGGTAGGGTGCTCATACCGTGGGGAGGGGAGGTCAGCCTGGAACGCCCAGCCAAAAGAGTTGAGCATCCCGTTGTTGTACATCAGGAACACGGGGAAGTAATTGCTGCAGTTCATGTTGAGGGAGATGTCGTACCAGTAGTGTTTCCCTGACCAATAAAAATGAAAAAACCACTAGTGAGATTATGTGAATGTGTCATATTATATCAGTGCTTCTCAAAGTGGTGGTCCGCGGACAGGTGCCGGTCCGTGGGCCATCCGATGCCGGTCCGCAGAAGTTAACAAGAAAGGACATTTTGCTACCACGTCAGTACAGGGAAAATAGTTCACCGATCCCTGGTGCAATGGAAAAAATTCCTGCCGGTCCACAATACTAAAATGTTTGAGAAGCACTGTTATATATGACGTCGAGGTGGTGAAAGACAACTGATGTGTCTGAAATAAAGACAGCTTTTTTAACAAGGCTAGAGCTCTACACGGACTTTGTGCGATAAGGCTGATGATGAATATGACGACAAGGCTGATGATGAATGCGACGACAAGGCTGATGGTGAATGCGACGACAAGGCTGATGATGAAATCGACGACAAGGCTGATGATGAATATGACGACAAGGCTGATGATGAATATGACGACAAGGCTGATGATGAATGCGACGACAAGGCTGATGATGAATGCGACGACAAGGCTGATGATGAAATCGACGACAAGGCTGATGATGAATATGACGACAAGGCTGATGATGAATATGACGACAAGGCTGATAATTAATGCGACGACAAGGCTGATGATGAATATGACGACCAGGCTCCATAGCCAGCGGGTACTAATGATATAACAGTAGACTGCTTTACGGATTGGTAGACCGATGTATATATTATTAAACAAGAGAGGAGGAAATCTGATCAAAATAGTCACAATGTGTGACAGTAAATTAGTAGAGTTATTAGCGTAAAGACCTATTATGGCGGATTAAGGGGGAGGGCTGAACGGGCTAAAGCCAGGGGCCCCCGATGATTTAGGGGCCCCCAAATTTAGTATATTTTATTAAAAAGATGGACAAATGTTTGCATGAATTCCTGAAAATATCATAAATTAAATAAATTAATTAAAAAACTGATTTTATAGGCTCACTAAGAGAAAATATTAAAGACTAGCGTATCACCCGTCAAAAATGACGGAAGTTTTCAGCTGAAATCTATTTATTTTATTTTTTACGGCGCCGACCTTTTTCATTTGCCAAACTAACTTGTCCTTGTTTGATAAATACGAAATATTAAACTTTCTGAAATTTACACAAAGTATTTTATAATAGGGGTTGCGTTGCAGGGCGCCTACGGCACCCTCTTTGTTTTTTTTTACTTTATAATTAACCATCATCAAATCCCCTTTTTACATTGTTCCCTTTTCCAAAATTAAAATATCAGCGAAAACAATGACGTCATATAATATTTTTTTACAGCGCATATTTAATTTGCACACCTTTTGATGCATTGGTGCAGTAATTTGGTTTTCCCTGCATTCTAAAATTAGTAGCGTCAGAAATGACAGACACTACTTGCGTGACAATTGCAAATTATATTGTTTAATTATTGTTTATATTTTTAAAATTTTCGTTATTTCACAGGCTCGTGTGGTCTTGAGGTAAAAAGTCGGCAAGCGGTCACGCGATCGATTCTCGGCATGTGCACAAATTTTTTTTTAAATTGTATTTTTACACTCAATATTAGGATACCGGCAAACAGTTATTTCTTCGTATTCCATTTTTTCATGAATAATCTTTTTGTCTGGGAAGGCCGATCCCGTAGTACAGACAAAGTATGTTAAAGGAACTGATGAACTATTTAGTTACAAGTTACGGTCTTATATTAGCTGCTAGCAATCATTTTATTTAAAGGGACGCTTGCTGGATAGGGCCCCAGTTTGAATTTCAGCCAGGGGCCCCGTGCAGTCTTAATCCGCCCCTGGTAAAGACAATGTGTGCTAGTCACTGCCAAGAAATTCACTTTGTGTGGCAGTTGTGTGCTAGTAACTGCCAAGAAATTCACTTTGTTTTTTTCAGTTGTGTGCTAGTAACTGCCAAGAAATTCACTTTGTGTGGCAGTTGTGTGCTAGTCACTGCCAAGAAATTCACTTTGTGTGGCAGTTGTGTGCTAGTCACTGCCAAGAAATTCACTTTGTGTGGCAGTTGTGTGCTAGTCACTGCCAAGAAATTCACTTTGTGTGGCAGTTGTGTGCTAGTCACTGCCAAGAAATTCACTTTGTGTGGCAGTTGTGTCACGATAAATGAAATAAATTGTCACACGACCCACCCATAGTGTATAAATGAAACTTTTACAACATGACCCATCATTGTGTATAAATGATACGTATATAGCGTGACTCACCCATTGTATAGAAGCACATCCCCTCGACCCACTTCGTGTTGACAATGTCAGACTGGGATCTTGGCATCAGAAGGCTGTCCTCTGGTACAGTGCTGTTCTGTATATAAAGGTCAGTACCTGTTCCCTGTGCCTGGAACTCGGCAGATGACCGGCCGGTCGTGCAGATTATTGCTGTGGGTGAGGAGGTCACATAACATAAACTCAATGTTGTTTTATATGGGGTGGTACTGGTAGGTCTGGGTGCGAGATTTGACTGGCTATTTGATACGTCCATTAGGGCAATATATACCTGGGGTGAGACCATTGTAACCATTGTGTCTATAATTACATATCGTCAAAGTGGGCTGTAATAAGGTAACTAGAGTGTCTTTACTTACACGGGTGCACAAAGTAGGCAGTGATGTAGTAACTAGAGTGTCTTTACTTACACGGGTACACAAAGTAGGCAGTGATGTAGTAACTAGAGTGTCTCTACTTACACGGGTCAACAAAGTAGGCAGTGATGTAGTAACTAGAGTGTCTTTACTTACACGGGTCAACAAAGTAGGCAGTGATGTAGTAACTAGAGTGTCTTTACTTACACGGGTACACAAAGTAGGCAGTGATGTAGTAACTAGAGTGTCTCTACTTACACGGGTCAACAAAGTAGGCAGTGATGTAGTAACTAGAGTGTCTCTACTTACACGGGTCAACAAAGTAGGCAGTGATGTAGTAACTAGAGTGTCTCTACTTACACGGGTACACAAAGTAGGCAGTGATGTAGTAACTAGAGTGTCTCTATTTACACGGGTACACAAAGTAGGCAGTGATGTAGTAACTAGAGTGTCTCTACTTACACGGGTCAACAAAGTAGGCAGTGATGTAGTAACTAGAGTGTCTTTACTTACACGGGTCAACAAAGTAGGCAGTGATGTAGTAACTAGAGTGTCTTTACTTACACGGGTACACAAAGTAGGCAGTGATGTAGTAACTAGAGTGTCTCTACTTACACGGGTCAACAAAGTAGGTAGTGATGTAGTAACTAGAGTGTCTCTACTTACACGGGTACACAAAGTAGGCAGTGATGTAGTAACTAGAGTGTCTCTACTTACACGGGTACACAAAGTAGGCAGTGATGTAGTAACTAGAGTGTCTCTACTTACACGGGTCAACAAAGTAGGCAGTGATGTAGTAACTAGAGTGTCTTTACTTACACGGGTCAACAAAGTAGGCAGTGATGTAGTAACTAGAGTGTCTTTACTTACACGGGTACACAAAGTAGGCAGTGATGTAGTAACTAGAGTGTCTCTACTTACACGGGTACACAAAGTAGGCAGTGATGTAGTAATTAGAGTGTCTCTACTTACACGGGTACACAAAGTAGGCAGTGATGTAGTAACTAGAGTGTCTCTACTTACACGGGTACACAAAGTAGGCAGTGATGTAGTAACTAGAGTGTCTCTACTTACACGGGTACACAAAGTAGGCAGTGATGTAGTAACTAGAGTGTCTCTACTTACACGGGTCAACAAAGTAGGCAGTGATGTAGTAACTAGAGTGTCTCTACTGACACGGTTCCACAAAGTAGGCAGTGATGTAGTAACTAGAGTGTCTCTACTTACACGGGTCAACAAAGTAGGCAGTGATGTAGTAACTAGAGTGTCTCTACTTACACGGGTACACAAAGTAGGCAGTGATGTAGTAACTAGAGTGTCTTTACTTACACGGGTACACAAAGTAGGCAGTGATGTAGTAACTAGAGTGTCTCTACTTACACGGGTCAACAAAGTAGGCAGTGATGTAGTAACTAGAGTGTCTCTACTTACACGGGTCCACAAAGTAGGCAGTGATGTAGTAACTAGAGTGTCTCTACTTACACGGGTCAACAAAGTAGGCAGTGATGTAGTAACTAGAGTGTCTTTACTTACACGGGTCCACAAAGTAGGCAGTGATGTAGTAACTAGAGTGTCTTTACTTACACGGGTCAACAAAGTAGGCAGTGATGTAGTAACTAGAGTGTCTCTACTTACACGGGTCAACAAAGTAGGCAGTGATGTAGTAACTAGAGTGTCTTTACTTACACGGGTCCACAAAGTAGGCAGTGATGTAGTAACTGTTGCCGTCCTCTATGAAGGGTGGACGTAATGACCGTGACGGGTAGCCGTTGGGCATCCCTTTCCTGACCCCGGTCTGGATGCCAGCAATGACGCCACTGACGTCAAACAATAGTATCACCGCCTCATCCCCGCCCTTCATGTACCGGGCACCTCGCCACTTCCCTGTGCTGCTGCAGTCGCTCACCTTCACGAATCTGGGGCCAAGATGTTTGATAACGAAAATATGTCTTACAATCAACCCAATCATTCAATCAACCCATTCATTCAATCAACCCAATCATTCAATCAACCCATTCATTCAATCAACCCATTCATTCAATCAACCCATTCATTCAATCAACCCAATCAGTCAATCAACCCAATCAGTCAATCAACCCATTCATTCAATCAACCCATTCATTCAAATCAACCCATTCATTCAATCAACCCATTCATTCAATTAACCCAATCAGTCAATCAACCCATTCATTCAATCAACCCATTCGTTTAATCAACCCATTCATTCAATCAACCCATTCATTCAATCAGCCCATTCATTCAATCAACCCATTCATTCAATCAACCCATTCATTCAATCAACCCAATATTTCAATCAACCCATTAATGATGTGTTTGTACTACTTGTTGTATTTGTACTAGATGTAAAGTGTTTGTACCAACTGATGTAAAGTGTTTGTACCACCTAATGTAAAGTGTTTGTACCACCTGATGTAAAGTGTTTGTACCATTTAATGTAAAGTGTTTGTACCACCTGATGTAAAATGTTTGTACCACCTGATGTAAAGTGTTTGTACCACCTGATGTAAAGTGTTTGTACCCATTTAATGTAAAGTGTTTGTACCACCTGATTAAAGTGTGTACCATTTAATGTAAAGTGTTTGTACCACCTGATGTAAAGTGTTTGTACCACCTGATGTCAAAGTGTTTGTACAACCTGATGTAAAGTGTTTGTACAACCTGATGTAAAGTGTTTGTACCATTTAATGTAAAGTGTTTGTACCACCTGATGTAAAGTGTTGTACCACCTGATGTAAAGTGTTTGTACCACTTAATGTAAAGTGTTTGTACCACCTGATGTAAAGTGTTTGTACCACCTGATGTAAAGTGTTTGTACCATTGAATGTAAAGTGTTTGTACCACCTGATGTAAAGTGTTTGTACCACCTGATGTAAAGTGTTTGTACCATTTAATGTAAAGTGTTTGTACCACCTGATGTAAAGTGTTTGTACCACCTGATGTAAAGTGGTTTGTACCATTTAATGTAAAGTGTTTGTACCACCTGATGTAAAGTGTTTGTACCACCTGATGTAAAGTGTTTGTACCACCTGATGTAAAGTGTTTGTACCACCTGATGTAAAGTGTTTGTACCACCTGATGTAAAGTGTTTGTACCATCTGATGTAAAGTGTTTGTACCACCTAATGTAAAGTGTTTTATTAACTATTTAACACAGCGTTAAGTCATTCATGTATGTGTTTATGTTTAGTGTGTTTTGTGTGTGTGTGTCTCTGTGTGTGTGTGTATTGTGTATGCGTGCGTGTGAGTGATTTCTTGCTGCTGGAAGGGATTCATGTTCATACCGGTTATGGAAGGTTTCCGCAGTATTATTAGCACGGTAATAGTTCAGACATCTGCATATACTATTATTGGCCTTGTCATTTCATGGCGGAAATCTAGTAATATATGTGTCCGGTGTGTTAAGTAATAACAACTTCCTTAAGAAATTAAATATCGGGGTATTCTGTTAGGAATAATCTCAATATATATATATATATATATATATATATATATATATATATATATATATATATATATATATATATATATATATATATATATATATATATATATATATATATATGTATATATTTAATTCTACGTCAATTTGAGTCATTACAGGTGACTTGACCAAGACAAAAACGTTAATAAAATAACGTAAATACAATTTAATACAATGTTTTAAACAATATGGTCTCTAGTTGCTTGAATCTTTTTTGCTTAAAGACATTGATCGACGTAGCGCTCGTCTAAAATAAGAAACCTTACGTAATGACAAATGAAGATTTTCGTCATAAGAAAAGACCAAATGTATTGCGTAGCTCAGACTCTATGTTTGGTCGGTCCAAGGCCAAGCTGTTACTTACTCTTGTTGTTAACGTAGCGGTGTCTGTTTGTCTTTGTGTCTGTTTGTCGGCTGTAATTTGGCGTGAAAAGTGGTGTTGAGATGACTTATTGTTTGCGTGAATGTGTCTTGATTTTGGATTGTTTTATCATTTATATTTTATCCTTTCATCTACATACATGTACACTTTTCTGTCGTGTTGTTGGGACTGTAATTATGTTATGGATTGCAATTACTGTCCATAATATCCCGAAACTGATAACATAACAACAGGGCTAATAAAGCCAATTACTGTCCATAATATCCCGAAACTGATAACATAACAACAGGGCTAATAAAGCCAATTACTGTCCATAATATCCCGAAACTGATAACATAACAACAGGGCTAATAAAGCCAATTACTGTAGCGGCCTTCAACTCCAACTCGGCCTAAGGCTTGGTCATAATTTACCGGAAGTCTAATAATAGACTCGATCTATAACTAGGTCACCGCCTGAGGTGCCGTAAGGTCAAGTAGTGAATATTTATTCATAACTATTAGAGAGAATGCGCTCATTGAAATTATCTAAAACTTGTTCAAAAGCTTGATTTTATAGAATTTTAAAGAAAAATATAAGGTCATATTATTTGATATATTATAATAATGCGAAATAGAGCTTCCTTGCGAGAGTGAATTTAATATTAATATGTAAATATACAGACTATACTTTTTTTATTTTTAGTTCATTCGCTCATTCGTCCGAGAATTTTATACATTCAAATACTATTTACTTCTAAAACGTATGATGTAATTATAATTAAAATCATAATCTTAGTGTAAGTTTATTACTAATAAATACTAAGGCATATATAATTTATATGAACCAACGAAAACAATTTATATTAAATATAAGTTTGTTAGCACTAGTGACTAGTACTAGTGGCGACGGCCGGAACGACCGCTTACACTTTCACTCATCTTAAATAAACTCTTAGGCCTATGCTTATTTATTTAAATATCAATAGATGGTTATAGTTATATTATGTAATATTATATTATGCGAAATGGAACGTCCTTGGGAGCATGAATTATGTAAATGAATTATAATTAGTGACTCTGCATCTGCTGAGGCTCTAACTCTATTATCTAGTAATAAGTTAGTAGTAACTAGTTCTAGTTGCTCGTTCGTCCATGAAGTTTATTCTTTCATGCTATGATGTAATTATAATTAAAGTCATAATCTTAGTGTAATTTTATTACTAATAAATACTAAGGCATCTATAATTTATATGAACCAACGAAAACAATTTATATTAAATATACGTTTGTTAGCACTAGTACTAGTGGCGACGGCCGGAACGACCGCTTACACTTTCACTAGTTGCTCGTTCGTCCATGACGTTTATTCTTTCATACTATGATGTAATTATAATTAAAGTCATAATCTTAGTGTAAGTTTATTACTAAAGGCATATATTTTTATAAGGCAAGGGCCAAGGAAAACAATATTAAAATACATATATGTTAATAATTGACTACGCTAGGACTAGTGTTTACCGTAGTTACGAATATGAACGCTTACACTCATCTTTAAATAATTTAAAATACTATGTTACGGCTTATTTATTAAAGTTTTAAGTCTTCGACATTTTAATAACTTTTTTCGGCTGCAAAACTGAGTGAGAAGAAATATTTTTTTTGTCCAAATTAGCACCTGGAACATCGTTTTCAGATAGCACTATAACACTATTAAACACACTGTTGCTAGCCATGTTTGAGAAAGTTTGACCTTACTGACAACGAAGAGCCTAAAAATAGATATGACCGAATGGCCTATGACGCGTTGGGGTCACAGAAATGATCAAGCCTATACAACAGCCCAGTACATACAGATCACCTCATACACCACATACGACATAACGATTGAACATCCCCAAATAACACACCATCATAAGCCATTACAGGATGACACGTGTCATAGATGACATGTCACTCACCCGTCATTCAATGCTGCCCTAACTGTGCGAGGCATCGAGGCAAAGGTCACAGAACTGAAGACATTGATTCCCCAGGTCGTCTTTAACCCATTCCATTCTGGGCTCTGTAACAAAGTAACAACATTATAATCTTTAACCCATTTCATTCTGGGTCTGTAAAAAATAACAACATTAATTTCCTTAACCACTTATAGACACCCGGCCCAATCGCATTGTTATGTCTGTGTGGTCGGTGATTGATAACAAAGTTTTCATGAGTTTTTATTGTGTGACGAGAGTTTGTTATTAAATTTCAATTCGCTTTTCCAGAAACATATGCTCCTACACAATACACCTGCTGCTGCTTTAATTACAACCACTCAATATCAATGCGTTTATGCCATCTCCTTTCTAGCAGTTTGTGTATATCCATAATTCCAACTAAACCTGAACATAGCACAATCCGCGAAAGTGCTACATAACAGTACTCACTAGTACTTAATAATATTCCTTGGATATTGGTTATTCACGAGTTTACACGTACAAAATGTTGTTCAGTGTCAGGTATTAAACAAGTCGCAATGTACACAATCGTATTATGTACACAATCGTAGTATGTACACAATCGTATTATGTACACAATCGTGTTATGTACACAATCGTATTGATGTACACAATCGTATTATGTACACAATCGTATTATGTACACAATCGTATTATGTACACAATCGTATTATGTACACAATCGTATTATGTACACAATCGTATTATGTACACAATCGTATTATGTACACAATCGTATTATGTACACAATCGTATTATGTACACAATCGTATTATGTACACAATCGAAATATGTACAGTTTGATGGTGTGACCAGTGAAGTGACGTTCACAATAACACGATGCCGTGTCTAGTGATGTTAAGTCACGAAGCACACAATACCCCGGAGTACAAATGTCATGGAAGACATTTCACAATGTACACATGGCATGATGTCAATATTGTTTTGAGTTATATAGTGTACATCGTGTCATTTTTAAAAGAACGTCATGCCATGGTGTGCGCTGCACACATACTCATACATAATGTATCCACAATCTCATAATGTACACATGACAACACGTACACATTCCATGTTGAGCAGAATACTATGATGTAACTGTACACATATCTTGATTTACACAACCTCATAATTGACACAGTGCGTACAGTGTCATGTAAATATCATGATGTACTCACCCCATTGGTGTAGACGTAAAGAACCATCCCTGACACGACACCACTAACATCGTCCATATCACTAGTGCTCTTATTTCCTTCATTGTTTTTGTCGTGTCTACTGTCTTCTTGTCCTCAGTACTATTTATATACCCGACAACCACATCACGCTATCCCACGGCGCTCTGTCACATCGCACAGATTTAGAATCAGGGAATCTCAAAATAGGAATAACTTTATTTTGATGAAACGAAGTTTTATTTTTTTTTAAATTCTAATTTAAGTTTAAGCGTCTCTGACTTTTGTTTCGTGTGTTGCAGTGACGATCGGGTGATCGGACGACAAGGGGGTAGGATAAATTATGACTGACGTCTTAAGCCAATGGGGGCGAAAATCGCGCTTCGCGAGTCGCATGCGGCTCTTCTGTGTTCACATGGCGGCTCACGAACAATTTATGAAATATACGTTAAAAGGTTCACTTGAAGATCTCCAAGCCAGATTTGAAGTAACCAAAGTGGTTCAATGCGGCACTCAACATTTTGTTAATTTTTACAATGGCTCTCACTTACTAAAGGTTTGGCCCAACCTGCCTTAAGATAACTTTTAAAAATAAAACGCATTTGATTGTGTGGGGTTTATTTGTTATGACAATAACTTTTATGTTTTGTTTCTACAAAATCGTCTTCATCTATTTGACTGTGTGTTGGGACTTGTGTTGTCATCAGTCACCTGGAGATTCTAGTAGATACTGGATGTCTGAACACTTACATGTTTTGATGGATGGCTGGGTGCCAGGGTGTTTTGAATGAAATACATGAGAGAAAATAGAAACTAATTGTACTCCGGGTAGATGACCGTCGTGAACCAGATAACCTAATCGCCTGTTGGTAATTAGGTCAAGCAGTTTGTTATGAATAGGAGAAATATCCTCAATCAGTTCTGAGAAGGCGCCCATCATTTCGTGAGGTAAGACGTGGCCTAAAGACAAGACTCAACTGAGAGTCAACACACGGCGTAAAGACAAGACTCAGCGGAGAGTCAACACACGGCCTAAATACAAGACTCAGCTGAGAGTCAACACACGGTCTAAACACAAGACTCAGCTGAGAGTCAACACACGGTCTAAACACAAGACTCAGCTGAGAGTCAACACACAGCCTAAACACAAGACTCAACTGATCAACTGAGAGTCAACACACGGCCTAAAGACTTTCGTGAAAAGTGGGCTGTAACAGGACCGAGCTATAGCGACAACTAGTGGATATGTCTCATAGTGGTATTACGATACAAGTTAGGAGTGACCATCGTCCTGTCCTATAGGTAAAGCCACTGCACAGACAGGAAACGAGATGAAATCACAAGTAAAGCCACCTTCACAGGTGAGACACGAGATGAGATCCCAGTAAAGCACCTCACAGATGAGACACGAGATGAGATCCCAGGTAAAGCCACCTGCAAAGACAGGAAACGAGGTGAAATCCCAAGTAAAGCCACTTTTACAGGTGAGACACGAGATGAGATCCCAGGTAAAGCCACCTTCACAGATGAGACACGAGATGAGATCCCAGGTAAAGCCACCTGCACAGATTAGCCGAGAGATGTGATCCTCAAGTGGTAGAAACTCTTGCCCACCTGCTAGCTGGATGCCCCACACTAATCGGGTTCTTGATGCCCACCTGCTAGCTGGATGCCCCACACTAATCGGGTTCTTGATGCCCACCTGCTAGCTGGATGCCCCACACTAATCGGGTTCTTGATGCCCACCTGCTAGCTGGATGCCCCACACTAATCGGGTTCTTGACAGGTCTTTAAAAAAATGCGGTATTATACATCAATGCCCGCGTGATGGGGTTCAAAGGTCATGTTATAAGCTGAGTCTGTACATCAATGCCGGCTTGATGGGGTTCAAAGGTCATGTTATAAGCTGAGTCTGTACATCAATGCCGGCGTGATGGGGTTCAAAGGTCATGTTATAAGCTGAGTCTGTACATCAATGTCCGCGTGATGGGGTTCAAAGGTCATGTTATAAGCTGAGTATGTACATCAATGTCCCGCGTGATGGGGTTCAAAGGTCATGTTATAAGCTGAGTCTGTACATCAATGTCCGCGTGATGGGGTTCAAAGGTCATGTTATAAGCTGAGTCTGAAGAGCGTGAACTCAAACTAAGCAGGCGACGCATCTTTTACATTTCAGGAAGTCTCAAGGCGATGTTGAAGTCAGACTACAAGAATGTCATGATAATTTAAATATTTTGGGGCCAAGGCGTGTTTGGTTTTTTTGTTTTAAAAACTGCTGAACAAAGTCTTTCTCTGTGTATTAAAGATGTGCGTCTCAAACTTTTTAGTATTGCGGACCGGCAGGAATGTTTTCCATTGCGCCAGGGACCGATGAAATATTTTCCCTGTACTGACATGTAGCGAAATGTCCAGTTTTGATAACTTCTGCGGACTGGCATCGGATGGCCCACGGACTGGCACAGGTCCGCGGACCACCACTTTGAGAAGCACTGTATTAAAGCACTTTCGTGCATAGTGTAATATGAAGAACGGTGGTACTTACGTTTTAGTGATACGGTAAATAAAATACTAAAGCCAATCTATGTGAGTGAAGTCAGTTTGTTATTATTGTTAATGTGAGTCTTCTTGGGGGGCGAACATTGTCCTGGCATTGTGTGTATTTTTGTGGGGAAAGGCAGGGGGGGGGGAATCAAGTTACGCTAATCAAACTTAACAATTTTTTGTATTTTTAGAGAATATGTAGCAATTACCATCTTATTAACCACAGCAAAACCAATACCATCCGAACACCACCACACACCTGACAAAATCACCTGAACACCACCACACTCCTGACAAAATCACCTGAACACCACCACACACCTGAACACCACCACACACCTGACAAAATCACCTGAACACCACCACACACCTGACAAAATCACCCTGAACACCACACACACCTGACAAAATCACCTGAACACCACCTCACACCTGACAAAATCACCTGAACACCACCACACACCTGACAAAATCACCTGAACACCACCACACACCTGACAAAATCACCTGAACACCACCACACACCTGACAAAATCACCTCAACACCACCACACACCTGACAAAATCACCTGAACACCACCACACACCTGACAAAATCACCTGAACACCACCACACACCTGACAAAACCAACCCAGTGCCACCACACACCTGACAAAACCAACCCAGTGCCACCACACACCTGACTAAACCAACCCAGTGCCACCACACACCTGACTAAACCAACCCAGTGCCACCACACACCTGACTAAACCAACCCAGTGCCACCACACACCTGACTAAACCAACCCAGTGCCACCACACACCTGACTAGAACCAACCCAGTGCCACTACACACCTGACTAAACCAACCCAGTGCCACCACACACCTGACTAAACCAACCCAGTGCCACCATACACCTGACTAAACCAACCCAGTGCCACCCATCATAAACCAATACAACACACACCAACCCAAAATCATAACTACAAATCAAAAGCAGCAATCCCTAAACAGCAGCACCAAACCAACACCACAATAACACCATTCATTGTGAACACCATACCTACACCACACTAACACCATTCAACGCGAACACCATACCTACACAACAATAACACAATTCAACGCGAACACCATACCTACACCACAATAACACCATTCAATGCGAACACCATACCTACACAACAATAACACCATTCAACGCAAACACCATACCTACACAACAATAACACAATTCAACGCGAACACCATACCTACACAACAATAACACCATTCAATGCGAACACCATACCTACACCACAATAACACCATTCAATGCGAACACCATACCTACACAACGATAACACCATTCAATGCGAACACCATACCTACACACAATAACACCATCAGCGAACACCATACCTACACAACAATAACACCATCATGCGAACACCATACCTACACCACAATAACACCATCGAACACCATACCTACACCACAATAACACCATCGAACACCATACCTACACCACAATAACACCATCGAACACCATACCTACACCACAATAACACCATCGAACACCATACTTAAAACATGACCCAATTTAAAAGGATGACTTCATATTAAGCATTGTATAAATAAGTATTAGCAATATATTCACATATTAAAACTTTTCAACTTATGAAAACACTTTCAATAGTTTCAAGATCATTTTTTAATAAAACCACACACAAAATCAAACACCAAGTTTCGAGAAAGAGGGCTTTATCCATACTACATTAACAATCCATAACGGAGCTTTTAGGATTTCAATTTTAGAACCGTTGTTACTTTGTGTACATTAGTCAGTGGCACAGAGAGAGCATGTAAGTAGGAGGATTTTGTGACACATGCATTCAATAGGCTGCTATTGTCAACAACTGCTGCACCACGTGACCAAATTAACATCGTCCGTTATTTGGATATAATCAAGGTCACCTACATTTCCCTTTTTAGACATTACGTTTCTGATGTTAAAAAGTCAGAGCATTTGGGTTGGGGGGGGGGACTAAACGCACTGACGATCATTCCGCCGAATCAAACGGCTTTACTGTTCTCGGGTCGAAAGAGTTCCCGCGGCCCACGTGAAATCTCAGTACGAGGCCCGGTGTCCCACGGCCGATATGACAGACAGAGGTGCAAGGGTTAAACACAGACCAGGTCAGAGGTGCAAGGGTTAAACACAGACCAGGTCAGCGATGCCTCGTTCTTGACGCACTTGATGAACCTCAATCGTGTGTTAGGGTGACTGCACGCGGCCAAAGTCATCAGTGACATTACATTTTTAGGCCGCCTACCCTTCTTGATAAAATATGACCCCCACCCCGAATCTATTCCATTAACATTGTATATAATTAAACGACTGTGTTAGAAGCGTGGATTCAAGTGTGTGATCTCCTCAGTATGAAACTGTTAGACTTTCAAAGTCCGTGATGTCTAAAACGACACGGAAATATTGAGGGCAGGGATAAGTAGTGAGTGGTCAGGTGGTGGGGGGGGATAAGTGTGGGGTGACATTTATACCAATTACACAAGGTTTTAGTTACCGGTATTATGGCGATTACAAAGTTCATAACGATGTCGCAAGTCGTAACACACAATTTTACGCCTTCATATACAGTGACACCATTGCTTGTTAACTTGTGAGACAATGAAGCAATTAACACTAATATCAGGCATAAATCTGAGTGGCGTTTGTTTGGGTGCGAAATGGCCGTCATTTGAGACGTGCAATCTGAAACAGTGGCGTTGCTGCAGTAGGTGCCCTCTCGGGGGGGGCAAGATAATTGCCGACATTTTCCACATAGCAAAGTACTGCAAAAATAAAATAAAAATGACACCACCCACGTGAGCCACGTCCACTAAAACAAATTCAGGCTACGCCCCTGACCATGGATTTAATTGTCTCGGCAAATACATCCATGATTTTTTAAAGCCGAAAAGTAAGTGATAATGCATCAAATCAAAAGCACAAGACAAATCTTCCTGTTTTGGTGGTATAATAGTACCAGCTCTCGCTTGGACTACATGCAGTGCTGTTAACTCCTTGGAAATTTCCCAAATCGTGGAAATTTTTTGGGGGGCCAAATAAGGCAAAGTTAAAGAAATGGGAATTTATGAGGATTTTGCCTTAAATATGGGAATATTTGAGATTGCTTCGCCAACAGAATTTAATGCATGTGGGAATTTTTAGTCTAATTTGGGAATTTTTTTTACTCCTGCCTGGGAAAATTTGCACCTTGAGTTAACAGCACTGACTACATGTATACATTCAAGTTATCAGTGACTTCTATTGAGAGAAGCTGTAACTATTTCATTTGTCATATTTAATATTTATATATACGGTCTCTCGTCTCGTAAGAAGAAGCACACAATTGTCTGCTCTGAACAGCTGGTGAAATCTCCGACCCTGGAGCTAGGAAGGAAAAAAACCTGAAAACCTTTGTGCATCGGCGGATACCGTTCGTGACTCACCAAATTACCTAGGCCGCCTGCCCAGAGTCTTGTAACACCTGTCAATAGTGAGCTATTCATCGAACACATACAACACTTCGAGCTTATCAAGATGTCTTACGTGGGTCTAACTTCTGAGCTCAATAATGGCATAATTTGTTAAAGTCCCGACTATATTTGATAGGTGTTTAAGCATAGAAAGACCACGTATCCCGTAAACTTTTTCAAAATTTTTTTTTCCTTTGTGAGTGTAAAAGAAAACTAAACTATTCAAATATGATGATGATGATTGAAAAATGAAAAGTTAGTCTCATATTTACTTTCAGCCTTCTCAAATTTTGGCCTCAACTTTCCTAAAATTATAATACATTCTTCAATGAATATTCTCAACATAGAATAACACCTGCGATCCAGCAAGTACCGTCAGACTTTTAATATGATACAGTTTCAATTGTACTTGGTTGATAAGTTAACTTTCAATTGCTCTTAGTTGTTATGTTAACTTTCAGTTGTTCTTAGTTGTTATGTTAACAATTCGACAACTTTCATGTCTCTGCTCTACGTCATTTACATGTTGAAACTTATCTCCCTTTGAATTTAAAAAAAAATGATATTTTTAGATACCAATGAGTTACATTGTAAAATAAAGACCCACATTTTAGAACCACTAGCCTCAAGCGATGAACAAGCGGTTCAAATAGTTAAGCGTATGACGCAATAATCTTCTGTATAGAAGGAGCGTCTGTAAACAGATAAGATAAGATAAGATAAATAGCGCATAAACGTAATCCAATGACATTGTTTATGTTCTCAGCTAAAGCGTCATAGTGAGCGGTTGGGATAAAATAAAATATTAATAAGCAGCAACAAAACAAAACAAAAAAACATGTTCATTTCTATTCTACCGTAAGTTAATGATTTTTTTTATAAACCTTTTAATTTAAAAATTATAATAAAAATAAAATAAGTTCTTAATTTTTAGTTATTACGTTGATTGACGCTTTTGGAAAATTGACGAAGACCGAGGGAATCTCCACAAGTATAATGCTAAGAATTACAGTTTAAGAACCTCTAACAAAAATAATTAAATTAACATTGGCTTTGAAGTTTTAAACGAATGACAGTTAGAGAGAATCAAGTTAAATAAATTATCCGTTTAAATGCAAACGTTAATTTTAACAAAAAAAGTATTGATTTTTTTTTCCCAATTGTGGCAGACTTCCCATGTGGACCGAATATTATCATCATGCTGCAGTTATCACAAACCTGTCGTAAACAGGCTTTTGTCGTAAACAGGCTGTTGAAAGATGAGTTGTGGAAATTTTCTTTCGTTTTAATCTACGGGGAATGATGAACAAATACGATGTTTAAATAAGAGCCGTCATTAGGGGTTGCGGGGTAGCAGACTGCACTGGGGGCTACCATTATACGACACCATTATACGGGGGGGACACCATTATACGGGGGCCACCATTATACGGGGGGGGGACACCATTATACGGGGGGACACCATTATACGGGGGGCCACCATTATACGGGGGGACACCATTATACGGGGGGACACCATTATACGGGGGGGGACCATTATACGGGGGGCACCATTAAACGAGGGGACACCATTATACGGGGGACACCATTATACGAGGGGACACCATTATACGGGGGGACACCATTATACGGGGGGACACCATTATACGGGGGACACCATCATACGGGGGGACAACAAAATACGGGGGGACACCATTATACGGGGGACACCATTATACGGGGGGACAACATTATACGGGGGGACAACATTATACGAGGGGACACCATTATACGGGGGGACACCATTATACGGGGGACACCATCATACGGGGGGACAACAAAATACGGGGGGACACCATTATACGGGGGGACAACATTATATAGGGGGGACACCATTATACGGGGGGGACACCATTATACGGGGGGACACCATTATACGGGGGGACACCATTATACGGGGGGACACCATTATACGGGGGGACACCATTATACGGGGGGGACACCATTATACGGGGGGACACCATTATACGGGGGGACACCATTATACGGGGGGACACCATTATACGGGGGGACACCATTATACGGGGGGACACCATTATACGGGGGGGACACCATTATACGGGGGGACACCATTATACGGGGGGACACCATTATACGGGGGGACACCATTATACGGGGGGACACCATTATACGGGGGGACACCATTATACGGGGGGACACCATTATACGGGGGGACACCATTATACGGGGGGACACCATTATACGGGGGGACACCATTATACGGGGGGACACCATTATACGGGGGACACCATTATACGGGGGGACACCATTATACGGGGGGACACCATTATACGGGGGGACACCATTATACGGGGGGACACCATTATACGGGGGACACCATTATACGGGGGGACACCATTATACGGGGGGACACCATTATACGGGGGGACACCATTATACGGGGGGACACCATTATACGGGGGGACACCATTATACGGGGGGACACCATTATACGGGGGACACCATTATACGGGGGACAACATTATACGGGGGGGACACCATTATACCGGGGGACACCATTATATGGGGGGACACCATTATACTGGGGGACACCATTATACGGAAGGACACCATTATACGGGGATACCATTATACGGGGGGACACCATTATACTGGGGGACACCATTATACGTGGGGATACCATTTTACGGGGGGATACCATTATACGTGGGGACACCATTATATGGGGGAACACCATTATACGGGGGGACACCATTACACGGGGGGACATAATTATACGGGGGGACACCATTATACGGGGGGATACCATTATACGTGGGGACACCATTATATGGGGGGATACCATTATACGGGGGGACACCATTATACGGGGGGAGACCATTATACTGGGGGGCACCATTATACGCGGGGACACCATTATACGGGGGGACACCATTATACGGGGCAACACCAAAGTGTAAAATTATGTATTTTCCAGTTGTTTAGAACTTGCAGACTCGTAGGTCTGTGGGGTAAGGGGACGTCCATAAATGACGTCACGAACCTAGGGGGGAGGGGGGTCCCCACATTTGTGACGACGTGTGACGAGGGGGTGGGGGAGTTTAAGAATTGTGACGTCACGTCATAACACGCTACTTTAAATCAAAGTTCCACTTTATGACCTACATATGAAGAAAATCAGAAGCCCCGAGCCTAATGCTCTTCATAGGTCTTCCTGGAAGACCCCCCCTTAAGCTATCTGGCCACTCCCTCAAGCGGACGTAATAGCTGGGACGGAGCGGTCGCTTCTGAAGCGGCCACCTGGGCATCCAGGGCAGAAAGTCGATGATGCCTCCCACTAAATTGACCTCACAAAGAGGGACGGAATTAAATATTCAATTTCTTTCTATTTATTTCATGTCGTTTTACATGGATTCACGCGATTTACTACATTAGAGTGCAGCCTTACATCTAAACACATACTAAAATGACAATAAAGCGATTTAAGACAAGCTCATTTTCAAAAAGAAAATACCGCCTTTATGGGGGGGGGGTGTGTTCCACAGCTTTGTAACGTCATATTGGAGAGGGGGTCTAAAATTTTGTGACGAAGTTTGACGACGGGGGAAGGGGGGGGGGAATTGGCAAAAATCGCGTGACCCCATTTATGGACGGCCCCTATGTCGTTAGTGAATGACACCATGAGATACTCCCCTGGGTGACACCATGAGATACTCCCCTGGGTGACACCATGAGATACTCCCCTGGGTGACACCATGAGATACTCCCCTGGGTGACACCATGAGATACTCCCCTGGGTGACACCATGAGATACTCCCCTGGGTGACACCATGAGATACTCCCCTGGGTGACACCATGAGATACTCCCCTGGGTGACACCATGAGATACTCCCCTGGGTGACACCATGAGATACTCCCCTGGGTGACACCATGAGATACTCCCCTGGGTGACACCAACCCTTGTGACACTTCTGGTCTAAATAACCATGAGCTGTGTTGGTTGTTTCTTGTGCTCCTTTACCCTACTTGGTGTGCTCAACATTGTTTTTACAGTTGATAGAGTTCATGAGTCCGGGTCAAAGGTTGAGGTGGGCAATTAGCGACTACGTCAGCTGAACTAATAAACTGATTTGTCTGGTTTTCCCTGGGTGATTTCAACAGTCATCAATCAGAAACGGAGCTGTTGTTTTAATTCAACATTTTCCAAGTAGACTCGGTGTAAAAGTCGTTTAAATCAGTGCTTCTCAAAGTTGTGGTCCGCGGACCGGTGCCGGTCCGTGGGCCATCCGCTGCCGGTCCGCAGATGTTCTCAAAAAAAAGGACAGAAAAAATTGTCAGTGCAGGGAAAATAGTGCACCGGTCCCTGGTGCAATGGAAAAAATTCCTGCCGGTCCGCCATACTAAAAAGTTTGAGAAGCACTGGTTTAAATAACAATTCAATTCAGCGTCAGAAAACTATTGTTTAAATAACTGCCTCCCATGGGAGTTAGCATCGGAGAAATTGTGTTTTAATAGCAATATCACGCTCATGAGGATTTGGTTTTTAATGGGAGCATCGTGCGGATCAGGAGAAATATGTTTATTAGTAACAACACGATCGTTTGGATTTAAATGACTTTATTACCACACGGACAACTGAAAAATAGTAATCGATATTTTTTACAAAAATAATATTTCGTTTTCTTGTAGTTTAAGCTCTAGGGCTGTTAAAAGTTTGATGCGCGCATAAGTGTAGGGCTGTCAAAGTTTAAGATCTGTCAAATGTTGGGGGCTTGTGAGGCTTGTGTCTTTCAAAGGTTAGCCTGCCAAAGGTTAGGACCATCTAGAATCTGGTGGTTTGTGATGCCACACAATTAACGAAGTCATGGGAGCGGATGTACAGGAAGTGGTCCAAAGCGGCATTGAAGTCCAGTTTACACATATAATACAACACATCTGACCTCGATATTTTAAAAATTGAGGGGACTTTCTTGTGGTGTCGGGTCTAAGGGAGATTATGCGTTGAGTAAGGTCAAGGTGTATCGGCAAGGTGTATCGGAAAGGTGTATCGGCAAGGTGTATCGGCAAGGTGTATCGGCAAGGTGTATCGGCAAGGTGTATCGGTGTATCGGAAAGTTGTTTCGGCAAGGTGTATCGGAAAGGTGTATCGGCAAGTTATATCGGAAAGGTGTATCGGCAAGGTTTATCGGCAAGTTGTATCGGAAAGGTGTATCGGAAAGGTGTATCGGCAAGGTGTATCAGCAAGGTGTATCGGAAAGGTGTATCGGCAAGGTGTATCGGCAAGGTGTATCGGCAAGGTGTATCGGCAAGGTGTATCGGCAAGGTGTATCGCAAGGTGTATCAGGTGTATCGGCAAGGTGTATCGGCAAGGTGTATCGGCAAGGTGTATCGGCAAGGTGTATCGGCAAGGTGTATCGAGTGTATCGGCAAGGTGTATCGGCAAGGTGTATCGGCAAGGTGTATCGGAAAGGTGTAGCGGTGTATCGGCAAGGTGTATCGGCAAGGTGTATCGGCAAGGTGTATCGGCAAGGTGTATCGGCAAGGTGTATCGGCAAGTGTATCGGCAATGTGTATCGGCAAGGTGTATCGGCAAGGTGTATCGGAAAGGTGTATCGGCAAGGTGTATCGGAAAGGTGTGTCGGCAAGGTGCATCGGAAAGGTGTATCGGAAAGGTGTATCGAAAGGTGTATCGGCAAGGGGTATCGGTGTATCGGCAAGGTGTATCGGCAAGGTGTATCGGAAAGGTGTATCGGCAAGCGTACGGTGTATCGACAAGGTGTATCGGTGTATCGGCAAGGTGTATCGTGTATCGGAAAGGTGTATCGGCAAGGTGTATCGGCAAGGTTATCGGCAAGGTGTATCGACAAGGTGTATCGGCAAGGTGTATCGGCAAGGTGTATCGGCAAGGTGTATCAGGTGTATCGGAAAGGTGTATCGGCAAGGTGTATCGGCAAGGTGTATCGGCAAGGTGTATCGGTGTATCGGCAAGTGTATCGGCAAAGTGTATCGGCAAGGTGTATCGGCAAGGTGTATCGGCAAGGTGTATCGGCAAGGTGTATCGGCAAGGTGTATCGGCAAGGTGTATCGGCAAGGTGTATCGGCAAGGTGTATCGGCAAGGTGTATCGGCAAGGTGTATCGGCAAGGTGTATCGGCAAGGTGTATCGGCAAGGTGTATCGGCAAGGTGTATCGGCAAGGTGTATCGGCAAGGTGTATCGGCAAGGTGTATCGGAAAGGTGTATCGGCAAGGTGTATCGTGATCGAAAGGTGTATCGGAAAGGTGTATCGGCAAGGTGTATCGGTGTATCGGCAAGGTGTATCGGAAAGGTGTATCGGCAAGGAGTATCGGCAAGGTGTATCGGAAAGGTGTATCGGCAAGGTGTATCAGCAAGGTGTATCGGAAAGTTGTAGCGGCAAGGTGTATCGGCAAGGTGTATCGGCAAGGTGTATCGGCAAGGTGTATCGTCCAGGTGTATCAGTGTATCGGCAAAGTGTATCGGCAAGGTGTATCGGAATGTGTATCGGCAAGGTGTATCGGCAATGGTGTATCGGCAAGGTGTATCGGCATGGTGTATCGGCAAGGTGTATATGCAAGGTGTATCGGCAAGGTGTATCGGCAAGGTGTATCGGCAAGGTGTATCGGCAAGGTGTATCGGCATGGTGTATCGGCAAAGGTGTATCGGAAAGGTGTATCGGCAAGGTGTATCTGCAAGGTGTATCGGCAAGGTGTATCGGCAAGGTGTATCGGCACGGTGTATCGGTAATGGTCGGTGTATCGGCAAGGTGTATCGGCAAGGTGTATCGGAAAGGTGTATCGACAAGGTGTATCGGCAAGGTGTATCGGCAAGGTGTATCGGCAAGGTGTATGGCAAGGTGTATCGGCACGGTGTATCGGCAAGGTGTATCGGCAAGGTGTATGGTGTATCGGCAAGGTGTATGGTGTATCGGCAAGGTGTATCGTGTATCGGCAAGGTGTATCGGCTCGGCAAGGTGTATCGGCAAGGTGTATCGGCAAGGTGTATCGGCAAGGTGTATCGGCAAGGTGTATCGGCAAGTTGTTTACTTACAATTATGCACACTTCTATAAACACACAACCTTATTATATTTTCATCCAACTTTGATCATTGATCTAAAAATCTGTGACTGCCATGTTGCTCAAATTGTTTCTACAGCAATAAATAAAATGTTTTCATCATTTATGTTTTCAAATGAATATCGCGGCGATATATCCGACATATCCGTCATCCTTACCGTATTTTATCCGTTACAGACGATCCTTATATACAGAGTTTATTGCATCCTACGCTTATCTATGGTTTGTGTCCAGTCCTGCATTACCGGAAAGTGTTCAAAGGGGTTGCAAGAGTTTCTCTGTTGTATTTGTTATTGTTGCTGCTTTTGTTTGTTTGTTTGTTGTTGTTGTTTTTGTTGTTTTCTTTTTTTTTAAGCGTGGGGGTGGGGTGGGGGTGGGGGAGTACTTAATGAGATAGGGCAGCATTTTCCACTGACTGCAAGTAGTTTAATTTTTATTCGTGAAAGTTGGGAGTTAAAAACGCTTTGACTTTCACTTCATTTACTTATGCTACGCCACCGTCACCATCCTTGTGATGTAGTTTGTTGCACTATTATTTCGTACCAAAATTTTTTGTTTTTGTGCAACACCAAAATAATTCAACCCAAATTAAAGACGCGCGAGACCGCTAAACTGTCCACATCATGGTTGGCGTCCCCTCGCTTGTCTAAGTCATATGACTGTAACAACATGGTGGGCGTCCCTCGCTGTCTAAGACATATGACTGTAACAACATGGTGGGCGTCCCTCGCTTGTCTAAGTCATAGGACTGTAACAACATGGTGGGCGTCCCTCGCTTGTCTAAGTCATATGACTGTAACAACATGGTGGGCATCCCTCGCTTGTCTAAGTCATATGACTGTAACAACAGGTGGGCGCCTCTCGCTTGTCTAAGTCATATGACTGTAACAACATGGTGGGCGTCCATCGCTTGTCTAAGTCATATGACTATAACAACATGTGCATCTGGGGAAGGGCGAGTATTTAGTCATGAGACTTAAAGGACTCTAAATAAATTATTTTCATGTTTTTTTTTCTTCTGAGGAATTCATTTTATTTTATTTTTATTTTATGATTGTTATTATTTTAAATATTCCTATGATTGTAACCAATATGACTTTTTGAGTTAAAACTATCAAGTGTCAAGCCTGGCTTACATTACAAGTATCTGTGGGGTGATAACTGTAACTGTAACTTTCAATATTAATTTATCTAGTACACTGTAGTGGCATGAGTAAATAAACTTGGAGGGACTTTAACTGAGGGGTGGGGGTGGCGATATTACTGGGGATTTTTTGGGTTTTTTTTTCTTTTTTGTTTGGTGGGGGTTATTTATTGCTGAGTAAAATTTAAAAAGTGAATTATTTAATGATGTGATAGTAAATCGATATATGTAATTCATCAGAAATCAGGACAAGCACAAGACGCGAGAAAATAAGCATGACGAATGACCCTCGCTAGGGTCGAGCAATAACAGTTTATGTTTGGCAAGAGAGGGTGGTGCAGCGTGGAGGGGCAGGAAACACCAAATGCAGTGCGCATGTCTCGAGACCAACAATGCGTCGGCGTTCCCCTGTCCCCCCCCCCGACGTTCTCTCTCATTGTTCACATTTTTTAGTGCTGCTCAGAGGCGTAACAACGACTTGGCATCGGGGTAGTTGCCAAGAGCGCCGAGGGCTAATTTTTCAAAAGTCAATTTAGTCAGTATAATTTAGTATTTTCCCTATTTCTCAAGGGTGCCAAAAATGAATTAGCCAGGGCGCGGAAAACCCAGTTACGCTTCTGGTGCTGCTTTTTGTGTCCGTTCTTTCACTTCATTCTTTGTACTATCTATGATCAAGTCTGCGTCGTATGTTAAGCCGCGGGTCGTGTTTAGTTTCTAAGTATTTAAACAGCAAACTTCTACAAATGTTTGAAAAATCTGGGCGTTTTAAACTTTAAAAAATATATATATTATTTTGTCTGTTAAGCCTGATTTTCAAGCCACGCAAAGTACATGTACAACTTACATTTTAGAATGAAATACGTTCAGGCTTAACGAGAAGAAGACGAAAACAGAACAATATGAGGGATGTTTTGACTAAACGCCTTTTTTCAAGCTCTTATTTTAAAGGGAACTAACTCGTTAACTTTAAACAATGTAATTAAAACAATTGTCCCCCCTGAAATCAGAAAACTTTTGTTTTTCTTAAATTAATTACATGTATTAGAAACATAATCCTAAAAGCAGCACTAGTTTTATGTGGAACAAATTCGAATAGATATCTAGCATTTTTATAGAGTGTCACATTTTTATAGAGGGTTACACTTTTATAACAAAGATTAAGACTGGGTGGCTTCCGTTATGGTGTTAATACGATTTGTGTTTAAAGGGCCGTCCATAAATGACGTCACGCGATGTTGGCCGATTTTTCCCTCCCCCTCCCCAGCTTGTCACGCGTCGTCACAAAAACTTAGACCCCACCCCTCCAATATTACGTCACAAAAGCTTCCCCCCCCCCATAAAAGTTGTATTTTCTATTTGAAAAAGACCATGTTTTTGTCATTGAAGTACGTATTTAGTGTAAGGATGCACTCTAATATCGTAACACGTATGAAGCCATGTAAAACGTCATTAAATAAATTGTAAGAAATCAAATATTTAAGTGGAAATTTTATTTAAAGTACGAGTTTTGATGTGACGTCACATTTCTCAAACACCCCTCTCCCCCTCGTCACAAATGTGTGGACCCCCCCCCAAAAAAAAAGGCACGTGACGTCATTTATGGTCAGGCCCTAACCTAAGTCAGACTTCCATATTTATTATTGTATGTACAGAAGAATTGAAAACAGTGGGTGGTATTAGTGTTTAGGTGGCGTTGAATTTAAGCAATGATATTTATTTCTTAGCTAATCATTGGCATATATTTGATTTATTTTAGCAGATGTCATCTAACGGCTCAAAGGATAATTTGAGCCCGATTTGAACACAAAATTGTCAAAGAAAACGTAATTTGAAAGAAACTTCTGATGTTGAATCGATACCACTTAAAAATCTTTAAAACACACAATGTTCATGACAAGCACGATTATCTTTAATTTTTTATCTCTGGGCTCCAAAATAGGAATGATATTATTATTTTTCTTATTGAAAACGTGTCACGGAATGCTTTGCAGATTGTAACGGAAACGAACCATCAACCTGGCACAGTTGGAAGGTGAACTCAATTATCTTATCTTATCTGTTTACAGACGCTCCTTCTATGCGGAAGATTATTGTGCCCTACGCTTTTCTATGGTTTGTGTTTAGTCCTGCATTTTTATTAGAGATTTAAATGTTGATAAAGTGTTGGTTTTCCTGGTTTCCTCAGGCCACCCATTCCACGTCCGAATTCCGGACGGAAAGAACGAAACTTTGTATGTGTTTGTTCTTGCATACGGAATAAGAAAGGTGTTTTTATCCTTATGTCTATTTGAGGGTTGTATTAATTATAATCTTATATAACAATAAACTGTATATTCCTGATAAATTTTATGAATTCTGAAAATATATTAAGAAATTAATGTCTTTTTTTAAAATGAACTTCCTGCATTCAGTTTCAAAAAATTGTGTTATATAAATAAGTCATGATCTAAAACTGTAAATCTTTTCTTTACGCTGTGAATTTTGGAAACTTTTTATTGCTTATTAACATTTAGGTTCATTAATAGGTTTTTTTTATTTTAAAAAATATTTTATGATTTGATAACAACATTGTACAAAAGCTGAAACAAACAAACCAAAACAAAAACGCAATTAGTTTGTGGAATTTATTCATTTCACGAAAATAAAAATCATCTCAATGAAGTAAATGTATGGCAATCTCATTTGAAAGACTTCCATTTGTTAAACCAGGCCAAGCAGTTAGTCCTCTAATGTCAGTCACGCTACTCGCTACCGCTAGATTCTGCAAGCCGCCGTAATTTAGACCTAAAACACTTTAAATATGGACAGTACTCCACTACATTTTTAAAAATTGAAAAGGCATGTTTTGATGGCATATAATTTGTAAACTACAAAGTCAGATGACTGTCGACAAACAATATTATATCAAGCGGCATATCTAGCGTATTAGAGACGTCTTAAACATTGGACCAACATAGTTGTGAGCTTAGGCCTATTGCGATAGCGGTCCCATTTTCAATATTAAACCCGCCTTTTCCAATTATTATTATTGCATGTTCCATTATTCACTGAACGTTCCGCAGAGCAACGAAATAAATTTAGCTCTAAAATTCGAGTTGAACTTCAAGTACGCCAGAATGTTCAGGGCACAGTTCAGATTTTGACAAATATGCCTTATATTCTCAACGGCAACAAAGATATACCCGTGCCGTCTCATGTCGTTGAACTCTGGTTCTACAAGGGACGCTATCACTCGGGAAATGACGGGTGCATTGCACAAAACGAAAATCGCCGAAATGCTCATGACGGATTTTGTCACCTGGTTCTCATTTCTGTGTACTTTTGGCTCGTTTTTGGGGTTAAATGAATTTCGGAAATTGGTGGATCTGTTGAGGTTATGGATTAAAACAAAAAGACAAAAACAAACTATGAAAACGGATGTAAACGGGAAGACAATCCGGTTCCCAACATCACGAACTGTATTTATTATCTGTCTATCCTTGGAGAACCACAGAACAATTGATGACGTATTGGATTTTGAATCAAATTTTGAAGCAAGACTTTGGCTTGCTAGGAATGGGAGATTGCTTGCTAGTGCCAAAATTATGATCAAAGATAAAATAACAGCGGTTCTCGACTTTGTGAAGGCGTGCCTGAACGTGAGCGGCATTGACACACAGCAACATTTCTGGACGGCCAAAAACACTGTTACGAATGTGGACACATCAAACGCCAATGGAACGTAAAAGGAAACTAGATACGCCACTGGAACGAGTGGATCCCCTGAGCCCACGCCCATGTATGAGACGAGTCTCAGTAATATATGTGTGAGGAACAACATCACGTAGGCCAGGTCTGTAAGGCTTAACACGAAGAATGTGATCCCGAAGCTGTCACGAAGTCCCAACAATAGAAACACTGTAGCGTTGACGATGTTGCTAAGGACGCCGAAGGAGAGGATAATGACGTCAAAGATGTAGAGCACGATAAAATTAAGAAGCTTCAGTTGATTTTCTGTTATTAAAGTCTCGTAATAGAAAGGACCTGCAAGTGTGGTACTGGATATTCTGTAGAGGGACCCTGCAGGTGTGGTACTGGACATTCTGTAGAGGGAACCTGCAGGTGTGGTGCTGGACATTCTGTAGAGGGACCCTACAGGTGTGGTACTGGACATTCTGTAGAGGGACCCTGCAGGTGTGGTACTGGACATTCTGTAGAGGGACCCTGCAGGTGTGGTATTGGATATTCTGTAGAAGGACGCTAAAGATGTGATTGAATCCAGGCTGACCTTTAATTTCAACAAAATTCTTTTCCAGATGAATTCCGTGCCACACCACAATTCGAATGTGCACCGAAGAATCAAGCAATCAGAAACATTCAGTGCGCCAAAATTAATTGTTATTTAATGACAGCAATTAAAGTTTCTTTTAAAATTAAATTTAGTAAGAGGGAAAACCTTGATGAAATATTCAATATTATAAATAACATGAGGCATTTTTCAACAAACAAAGAACAGGCAACAAAATATAAAAGTAACTTCTAAAACAATCGCAGTTACTTTTTTAATTTTCATTTTCTAAATTTCAATGTACCATTCTTTGTTAACCAAAGACGTTTTTCTTCGGGCTTCCTCCTTTCACGTGAAAAGAACGATACATCCCTTTATCTTAGGCCAAAAGCCAAAAGTAGGCAAACTGGGGCCCGCTAAAATGTTGTGTGCAGCCAGTCACTAATTCGAAGAAATGTCTTTAGATTTAGGTTTAACATGTTTGGTTCAACCATGGCTGAATTTTTGTTTTCTTAAGTTTTGGCCCTTCGGCATTTTATCATCCATTGATTCGACCATCGCCCGGAAAAGTTTTCACGGTGTAACAGGCCAGATTAAAACTCTGAACAAAAGATACCAGGGTATAGTCTGGCCTAGGTCAGAATATACCCAGAGGGCTTAACTGGCCTGTTTCAGATATACCCCTCCACCAGGCCAGAATATACCCCCCAGGCCAGAATATACCCTTTGACAACACGAAGATATATAGTAATAAATTAATGAATGACTTTTTACTTTTTAGACATTATGTTATTCTTTTAGCTGTCAGATAAGTTAAACCAGCTCGACTGGCGCACCGATGGTCACAGGTTCGAATCCATGCGAAGGCATGAATATGAATTAGTGTAGTGTTTCAATTGATAAGCGTTGGTGTTTGTCCATATATTTGTGTTGGGTCTAAAATGCCTCACCTCCATGCGGTTAGACCTGACAATCCATAAAATATGGAAACAATGTAGGCAATTTTGTATTTAATGAATGTTCTTATGTACAATAAAAGTAGTATATACTCTGTGATTTTACCCATAGACTAAAAAGAGTAAAATTAATAAATGTAAATATATGATGTTTAAAAACCACGTTTTTATAAGTGGACTAAAAAGAAGAAAATAATTTAAAACTTCTAAGTTCAAGTACTTTCATTTTAATATGACTAAAAACGTGGGGCTGGTGTTTGGTATAAAAATTAAAGATTTATAATTTAGAAGGCAAAAGAGAGATCTATAAGTGAGAGAATGAGTAAACCGCATGTGTTAAACCTCATAAGCGCCCGCCCCACGTTTTTAGTCATATTAAATGAAAGTACCTGAACTTAGAAGTTTTAAATTATTCTCTTATTTTTAGTCCACTTATAAAAACGTGGTTTTTAAAAATCATATTTTTACATTTATTTATTAAAGCTGTTCAAAAGAAATACGGCTGGTTAAAAATAAAATAATTGGGGTGACGAGGTCAAGGGTTCTTTGGAATGCAGATTAGACGCCGCGTCACCGAACACACACCATGTTTCATTAACGATAGATGACGGCATGGAGAGTGGACAATCAAACAAATGCGAAGTCCAACAAGGTTGAACTTGCCCCTACCTGTTAGAGTAACGCAGTTACAAAAGCATTGCGCTGATTTAAAAATGAAAATGATTGGGGCTACAGGAACAGAGATTTCTTTTGAATTAGCTAAGACCAAGATACAACACCGAAAGTATTTCTAAAAAGTCATGCATCCATTATTACTATACTAGATTATGCTGGGGCGGCGCCCACTTTTTTTTTAGGGTGCATACGGCGCCCACCTTTTTCTAAAGCCCAACTAACTTGTCCTTTTTTGTTAAATACAAAATATTAAACTTTCTGAAATGTACGCAAAATATTTTATAATAGGGGTTGTAGAGCGCATACGACGCCCACTTTTTTTTTGTGGTCAAAAGCCGAAGTAACTTATCCTTGTTTGATAAATACGAACTATTAAAATTCCTGGAATGTAGACAAAGTATTTTGAAATTAACCATCATCAAATACTCTTTTACATTGATCCCTTTTCCAAAATTAAAATATAAGCTAAAACAATGACGTCATATAATATTTTTTTACAGGGCATCTTTAATTTATAATCATTTTGCGCACCGATGCACACCTTGTATTTTAAATTTTAAGATCAAACAATGACGTCATATAAAAAATTTTACAGTGCTAATCACCACACGATTTTTTAACTGCTATAGACTGTTGTACATCGTTCCTCAGCGTTCCACAGTAAGTGAGTGAATGACTTGGACTATTATGTTATTTATATCCGCATGTTATCAAAGGGGTCTATTCTGGCTGCGCCCGTGGGGGGGATGTATATTCTGGTCAGGGGTTTAATCTGGCTTGTTACACCGGCATTTGCCTGGAACACTGTTATATAGTATATCGTTGGCCTGGAACACTGTGTTATAGTATATCATTGGCCTGGAACACTGTGTTATAGTATATCATTGGCCTGGAACGTTATGATATATTATATAATTGGCCTGGAACGTTGTGATATATTATATCATTGGCCTATAGCACTGTGATATAGTATATCATTGGCCTGGAACGTTGTGATATATTATATCATTGGCTTGGAACGTTGTGATATATTAATTATATCATTGGCCTGGAACACTGTGATATAGTATATCATTGGCCTGGAACGTTGTGATATATAATATCATTGGCTTGGAACGTTGTGATATATTATATCATTGGCCTGGAACGTTGTGATATATTATATCATTGGCCTATAGCACTGTGATATAGTATATCATTGGCCTTGAACACTGTGATATAGTTTATCATTGGCCTGGAACACTGTGATATAGTATATCATTGGCCTGGAACATTGTGATATAGTATATCATTGGCCTATAACACTATGATATAGTAGTATATCATTGGCCTGGAACACTGTGATATAGTATATCATTGGCATATAACACTGTGATATAGTATATCATTGGCCTGGAACACTTTGATATAGTATATCATTGGCCTGGAACACTGTGATATATTATACCATTGGCCTATAACACTTTGATATAGTATATCATTGGCCTGGAACACTTTGATATAGTATATCATTGGCCTATAACACTGTGATATAGTATATCATTGGCCTATAACACTTTGATATAGTATATCATTGGCCTGGAACACTGATATAGTATATCATTGGCCTATAACACTTTGATATAGTATATCATTGGCCTATAACACTGTGATATAGTATATCATTGGCCTATAACATTGTGATATAGTATATCATTGGCCTGGAACACTTTGATATAGCATATCATTGGCCTATAACACTGTGATATAGTATTTCATTGGCCTATAACACTGTGATATAGTATATCATTGGCCTGGAACACTGTGATATAGTATATCATTGGCCTGGAACATTGTGATATAGTATATCAATGGCCTGGAACACTTTGATATAGTATATCATTTGCCTGGAACACTTTGATATAGTATATCATTGGCCTATAACATTGTGATATAGTATATTATTGGCCTATAACATTGTGATATAGTATATCAATGGCCTGGAACATTGTGATATATTATATCATTGGCCTGGAACATTGTGATATATTATATCATTGGCCTGGAACATTGTGATATATTATATCATTGGCCTGGAACACTGTGATATAGTATATCATTGGCCTGGAACACTGTGTTATAGTACATCATTGGCCTGGAACACTGTGGTATAGTATATCATTGGCCTGGAACACTGTGTTATAGTATATCATTGGCCTAGAACACTGTGTTATAGTACATCATTGGCCTGGAACATTGTGATATAGTATATCATTGGCCTGGAACATTGTTATATAGTATATCATTGGCCTATAACACTGTGATATAGTATTTCATTGGCCTATAACACTGTGATATAGTATATCATTGGCCTATAACACTGTGATATAGTATCTCATTTGCCCATGACACTGTGATATAGTATATCATTGGCCTATAACACTGTGATATAGTATATCATTGGCCCATAACACTGTGATATAGTATATCATTGGCCTATAACACTGTGATATAGTATATCATTGGCCTGGAACACTTTGATATAGTATATCATTGGCCTGGAACACTGTGATATAGTATATCATTGGCCTGGAACATTGTGATATAGTATATCATTGGCCTGGAACATTGTGATATATTATATCATTGGCCTGGAACATTGTAATATATTATATCATTGGCCTGGAACACTGTGTTATAGTACATCATTGGCCTGGAACACTGTGGTATAGTATATCATTGGCCTGGAACACTGTGTTATAGTATATCATTGGCCTAGAACACTGTGTTATAGTACATCATTGGCCTGGAACACTGTGTTATAGTATATCATTGGCCTGGAAAACTGTGTTAAAGTATATCATTGGCCTGGAACACTTTGATATAGTATATCATTGGCCTATAAAACTGTGATATAGTATATCATTGGCCCATAACACTGTGATATAGTATATCATTGGTCTATAACACTGTGATATAGTATATCATTGCCCTGGAACACTTTGATATAGTATGTCATTGGCCTGGAACACTGTCATATAGTATATCATTGGCCTGGAACACTGTGATATAGTATATCATTGGCCTGGAACATTGTGATATAGTATATCATTGGCCTGGAACATTGTGATATCGTATATCATTGGCCTGGAACATTGTTATATAGTATATCATTGGCCTATAACACTGTGATATAGTATATCATTGGCCTATAACACTGTGATATAGTATATCATTGGCCTATAACACTGTGATATAGTATATCATTTGCCCATGACACTGTGAAATAGTATATCATTGGCCTATAACACTGTGATATAGTATATCATTGGCCCATAACACTGTGATATAGTATATCATTGGCCTATAACACTGTGATATAGTATATCATTGGCCTGGAACACTTTGATATAGTATATCATTGGCCTGGAACACTGTGATATAGTATATCATTGGCCTGGAACATTGTGATATAGTATATCATTGGCCTGGAACACTGTGATATAGTATATCATTGGCCTGGAACATTGTGATATAGTATATCATTGGCCTATTACACTGTGATATAGTATATCATTGGCCTATAACACTGTGATATAGTATATCATTTGCCTGGAACATTGTGATATAGTATATCATTGGCCTATAACACTGTGATATAGTATAGCATTGGCCCATAACACTGTGATATACTATATCATTGGCCTGTAACACTGTTATATAGTATATCATTTGCCTGGAACATTGTGATATAGTATATCATAGACCGTTTAATGATAATCTAGAGTGGTGATGGCGAACCTATGGCACGCGGCCCCAAAAAGTTTTGCCCCCACTGGTCTAGTTTTTTGTGATAAATCAAGTATGAGTTAACCTTGATATTTCAACAAATCCCCTTTGATAGCCCTGAATTGGTTTAATTCAAGAATAGGCGCACGGAAAAGTTTCCTTAATGAATTTTTGTTAGTTGATTCGAACTTAGCCTTCGGCTTTTTAAAAATTTATTGTATTGTTATATATAATTTATTTAAGTAAATTAAGTCCGTACTACCTTATTTTTATCGAAAACCGCTGAGAAAATTAATATAAGTGGATGGCTGGTTCTTAGAATAAAATCAGTGTTCTATTTAACGCGTAATTTTCAATTTGTTAAGTGGGAAAGAAAAAAAATGTTTCATTAATTAATTTTAAAATTTTTGAACAATTGTAAAAAAAACATTTTTATTAAAATCAACTGTAAAGATCTGATATTATACATTTAATTTCAATATCCACTAAACAAATTCTGTGAAGAGTTCGCTGGTTATTTGAATTATAATGCAATATCTATTGTATAATTTTGTACATTTTTAATTTTAATTTTTTCATTCTAAATTGCTTCAGTCTTAGAATTCCTAAACCCCTTTGTATGAAGCCAAGGGTAATCTATACCTCTTTATATCTGAGAGCAGTTTTTTTTTAATGGGGAACTCTGGGAATAATTTAATTTACAGTGTTATAATAAACGAGGACATAGTCTGTTTAAAAAGGGAGTAGGAAAAATTCACTTCATTACGCCAAATTCAAACAGTAATTAAGTTGACACAAGACCTTGTTGGTGCGCGTGCGTGGCGCTGTGTCAATACTGAATTATCTTTCTATGTTACTACAGATAAAAACTAATTACCTTAAACTACAGTGCGATGACACTGGGCGTGAACTTTTTAAGTTGAACTTTTAATTGGAAAATTTCCAGTTTAACTTGAAGAGCGATGGTTAATGAATCATATAAATTATTTACAAATACAATTTTCAATTACTCTTTCATCGATGATGGGAACTGCTCGTACGCCAAACAATTCAAGGATTTTACTGGCTTGAGAACAAATTGATGAAGCGATATTATTTCAATTAATAACCTAATGAAAGTTGCAATAATAACGTTTACTGGTAATTCATAATTATAATTGGTTTAAATTAAGACATTTTTTGAAAATATAAATTAAAGGAACAAATTTTAACACTGCTGATTAGATATTAGTATTAGTTAATACGGAATGCTAGTTAATGATGTTGTGTATTTATTTTCAACTGGTAGGATGGCACAATAAAATATATTTATATTTGCTTAATTGTGAGCTTAATGGTACAGTTTTACGTGTTAACGTAAAGAAAACAGCTTGTGTATATACATGTAATATAAAACAATATATTTATGTCTTGTTCAAATAATATCAAATATAAAATGTATACGTTGCGGTTACTGTATTTATAAGATCAACAAACAAACAAAACGCTAATTTTAATAAAGTATAAATTAAATTTACATAGTATTAACATAATATACAATTGAAGAACATACTTCTAAATAGAGATAGAAAAAGAATAAGACATGGCACAACTTCCTAACAGAAATAAAGCTCAACAGAGCGAAAAGAAAATGTAAAGAATATATATATATATATATATATAATATATATATATATAATATATATATATATATATATATATATATATATATCTAATATATAAAGCTCAAATGTTTGTATGTTTGTATGTTTGTATGTTTGTATGTTTGTATGTTTCACTTTTCGACTTTCTGTTAGACAATCACGGAAAAACCAAATGACGGACGGGGACCAAATTTGGCAGGGCGGTTCCTTTTACCCTGAAGGTGGTTTTAAGATAGTTTTTGTAATTGTCCCTTTTGCCCGAATGCCGTAAATTAAATAATCAGAAAATGCAGAGACAAAGAATAAAAAATTTAACCTCATTTCTGTATTGAACAAATTTACGCGGACGTTCAAATGCCGTTCAAAGCGAGTTACTTTTGGTGACGTTTTTTTCCCCAATGTCAATACTTTATTTTCAGCCGTGCGCATTTGAAAAAAATATTATAATGTCTAATTACGGTGCGCCCATTTTCGTGTACGCTTCATAATTTGAGCTGTGTAGTACAAAGAATTGTCATTTTCTTTACTGTTACTTTCTATATATTAGATAGACACGTAAACATATTTAATTACAACTGCCACAAGATGCATTAGATTTAATTGTTTACAGGTTTAAATTTAATTGCGAATTTTTTAAAATTATTTTCTGTTCCATAACTCGACATTTAATGAAAAACCTATTTATGTAATAATTTTGTCAGTATTTTTTTCAAGGCTTCATTATTAGCGGTGCACGTTTTAATATCTTTTATCGGACGATTACTGTGCGCACATTTTCGTGTACGCATCTTAAATTTAGCTGTGTCCTATTAATATAACTTTTATATTTTGTTTGTCTTTTACATAAGCTATTGTCTTTTACATAACCTATACACTTAAACTATTTAAACTTAGGCTACCGGACCTATTAACATAAGTAGGTTAAACTAAATAAAGTGATCCTGAAACGCTTAATTATTGTGTATTGCGAATTGAATATGTTATGTTCATTCATTTGATGATGGATTAACATAGGCCATTTTTAAAATCGATTATTGTAATGGTTTCACATGCATTTTTAACATAAAATTGATTTGTTTTGTTTGTTTTTTTTAAATTAGGAATACAGCCTAATTTTTTTATGTATCTTTATTATCTTTATCTCATAGATGCTGTTGCAAATATTGTATTCATTACAATTGTGTTACTTTGCAGTGTCGTAAATATATAAGAGCTTTTTTAGTGACGACAGTGGCAGATATCTTTTTGGAAAAATGTCAACAAAGCAGTGGCCTTTTTTTAATGGATACAAACAAACAAACATAAAAATATCAAATGAGCTTTATATATTACATATGCGTTTAAATTATTTTATTTCAATTATTTTCACGATGCATTGTATTAATATTTTACATGCAATGAATAAAATTGGGATTTTTAAAAATTTAATTCATAACTCGACATTTAATTAAAAACCATAGATGAAGCGAGTTTATTTTATGTTGAAAGTGATAGCCTATGTCAAATAAACTTACACTTTAAAACTGTTTACTTAAGCTTTATATACACTATACATTATAAACTTTCGCTACCGAACGTATTAACAAAAGTTGACTAAATTTAATGAAGTGATCCTGAAAACGTTTAATTAATATGAATTGAGAATTGAATATGTTTTTATGTTCATTCCTTTTTATTCAGAATAGCATAGGCCATTTCTAAAATTGCCTTTTAATCATTTTTAAGATGCGCTTATTAACAGACGGTTGAATCTTTTTTTTTAAATTTATTTTATTTTTCAGATATAAAATCTGGTGTTTGTGTGTGCATTGAATATAATTTAAAAAATATGATGCCTTATCCGAAATAGGGAACAAAAAAAAAGATTCCTTTTTGAAATTATACACATTGCGTATAAACCGTAAATATAAATCGTAAAATATAGAGACATACAAAATGTTAAATATTATTTCCATGTTTAAACAATTATGAATACGTCAAAATGAAGAGTTATTTTGGTCCAATACATTTACTTTATAACAAGACTTTCTTTTATGCGGCCAGCTTTCTATATGTCTAAATATGGTGTGAACATTTTTTTTATATCATTTTAATACGACCGGTCTTTTTTTTTAAATAGTATTTTAGAAAGTACATTTATAATTTTGTTTATTTGCGCTATGAGTCAATTAGCTTTTGCCTTTTAAAGGGATAGTGCCACATGTTCTTTATCTCATAGACGTGGTTACAAATATTATATAACTTACAATTGTGATACGATGCAGTTTCGTAATTATATATTAAATTTTTGAGTGAAGAGGGTGGTAGAGCTCTTTCGGAAAACATATAAGTTATGTTAATTTTGAACAAGTGGGAATGAAATTGTAAATTTAGTTATTATGGTCGGCAAGAATCATTATTTAATAAGTCATATCTTTTGAATAGTAAGGTTATGTTAAAAGGCTCTTCATTAAGTGAAAACAACTCACGCGGTAAAATGGCATATCTCTGTTTCTCATAAGATTTTAACTAATTAGTTGAATCTGAAATTTAACTTGGCAAATAAGAATTGTAATAACCATCACCTAATGCAAGACTGTTGAGTATGCTCCCGGGATGGTAACTATCACTTTTTTCAAAATTTAACACTCATGGGGCACCGGGGGCCCATATCGTCATGTTTTGCTTATACGAGCTATATAAAAATTAGTTTAATCTTTAGCTACTGTGTAAATTATTGGATCTTAACCAAAATGTGTATATGACAACTTGATAGCCAATATTAAAATACTATAGGGCACTAAACTGCTAATATTCATTCCTTTGGGGCTGGGGGCCCAAAAATTCACATTTTTTAAGCGTTTAAGATTTTATTCACCATTCAGTCATTAACAATCTTGACAAATTATGACACATGTATCAATTATTATACTAATTTAAATGAACAGATGTTTTGAACTTTATATCTTGCCCAGAATGAGCCCTGGGACCCTTAATGTCGTTTTTATCTTATGTGAGCTATATAAAAAATAGTTTCTACGTTAGCTACTTAGTAAATGAATAGATCTTCACCAAACTTTGCACACATAAACTTCGTAGCCTTTATTAAAATACTATAGACACTGCACTTCTAATGCCAATATCTTCGTGGCCGGGGCCCCACATATCTTTTTTCGTATATGTTTAAGATATTTTTCCTATTTACTTTTTAAAGAGCTTGAGAAATATAGCCACAATAAAAATGAACTAAAATGAACATGTTTTTGAAATTGACCTCTTGCACCGAATGGGCCAGGGCCCCTTTAAATTAATGCTATTTTCCCCCCATTGTAGGTATATAAAAAGTAGTTTAAGAGTTAGATATTGAGAAAAAAACTGGATTTTGACAAAACTTAGAATATAAAAACTTAAGAGCCTATATTACTATAAGGCACTGAACTCTTAATTTCCATTCCTTCGAAAAAGTCTTTTTACTGAACTTTAATCATTGTATTCCCTATTCAATTTTACACGATATTGAGGAATATATATTGAGTACAATAGATAAAAACAACATTAAGGGCCCCAGGGCCCATTCTGGGCAAGATATAAAGTTCAAAACACCTGTTAATGTCAATTTGTATAATAATGGATACATGTGTCATTATTTGTCAAGATTGTTAATGACTGAATAGTGAATAAAATCTTAAACGTTTAAGAAATAAGTACAATGGCAATAAAAAAAAACTATAATATCACTCATTTTGGGGCCGGGGCCCTTAATATCGTTTCTTCTTTTGTACGCTATTTAATTATTAATTTATTTATCCGTTTGCTATGAAACTTGGATTTTTTTTTCACACTTCCACGAAGATTTCTTCAGAATTATTTTTAAACATACCACTCATTGGTTTCTTTAAATTTATTCCTTTTTACTTTGATCGTTGCAACGCACGACGGGTCTACTAGTATATATATATATATATATATATATATATATAATATATAAAGCTCAAATGTTTGTATGTTTCACTTTTCGACTTTCTGTTAGACAATCACGGAAAAACCAAATGACGGACGGGGACCAAATTTGGCAGGACGGTTCCTTTTACCCTGAAGGTGGTTTTAAGTTAATTTTTGTAATTGTCCCTTTTGCCCGAATGCCGTAAATTAAATAATCAGAAAATGCAGAGACAAAGAATAAAAAATTTAACCTCATTTCTGTATTGAACAAATTTACGCGGACGTTCAAATGCCGTTCAAAGCGAGTTACTTATGGTGACGTTTTTTTTCCCCAATACTTTATTTTCAGCCGTGCGCATTTGAAAAAAATATTATAATGTCTAATTACGGTGCGCCCATTTTCGTGTACGCTTCATAATTTGAGCTGTGTAGTACAAAGAATTGTCATTTTCTTTACTGTTACTTTCTATATATTAGATAGACACGTTGACATATTTAATTACAACTGCCACACGATGCATTAGATTTAATAGTTTACACGTTTAAATTGAATTGCGAATTTGTTTTAATTATTTTCTGTTCCATAACTCGACATTTAATGAAAAACCTATTTATGTAATAATTGTGTCAGTATTTTTTTCAAGGCTTCATTTTTAGCGGTTTTTTTCAAGGCCTCATTTTTAGCGGTGCACGTTTTAAAATCTTTTATCGCCTGATTACTGTGCGCACATTTTCGTGTACGCATCTTAAATTTAGCTGTGTTCTATTAATATAACATTTATATTTTGTTTGTCTTTTACATAAGCTGTTGTCTTTTACATAACCTATACACTTATACTATTTAAACTTAGGCTACCGGACTTATTAACATAAGTAGATTAAGCTAAATAAAGTGATCCTGAAAACGCTTAATTATTTTGTATTGCGAATTGAATATGTTATGTTCATTCCTTTGATGATGGATTAACATAGGCCATTTTTAATATCGATTATTGTGATGGTTTCACATGCATTTTTAACATAAAGTTCATTTGTTTAGTTAGTTTGTTTTTTTAAAAATTAGGAAAATAGCCTAATTTTTTTATTTATCTTTATTATCTTTATCTCAAAGACGCTGTTGCAAATATTGAATTAATTACAATTGTGTTACATTGCAGTGTCGTAAATATATAAGAGCTTTTTTAGTGACGACAGTGGCAGAGATCTTTTGGAAAAATGTCAACAAAGCAGTGGCCCTTTTTTAATGGATACAAACAAACAAACATAAAAATATCAACTGAGCTTTATATATTACATATGCGTTTAAATTATTTTATTTCAATTATTTTCACGATGCATTGTATTAATATTTTACATGCTGAATAAAATTTGGATTTTTTAAAATTTAATTCATAACTCGACATTCAATTAAAAACCATAGATGTAGCGAGTTTATTTTATGTTGAAAGTGATGGCCTATGTCAAATAAACGTACACTTTAAAACTGTTTACTTAAGCTTTATATACATTATACATTATAAACTTTCGCTTCCCAACGTATTAACAAAAGTTGACTAAATTTAATGAAGTGATCCTGAAAACGCTTAATTAATATGAATTGCGAATTGTATACGTCAAAATGAAGAGTTATTTTGGTCCAGTACATTTGCTTTATAACAAGACTTTATTTTATGTGGCCAGCTATCTATATGTCTAAATATGGTGTGCACATTTTTTATATCATTTTAATACGACCGTTTTTTTTTAAAAATAGTATTTTAGGAAGTACATTTATAATTTTGTTTATTTGCGCTATGAGTCAATTAGCTTTTGCCTTTTAAAGGGATAGTGCCACATGTTCTTTATCTCATAGACGTGGTTACAAATATTATATAACTTACAATTGTGATACGATGCAGTTTCGTAATTATATATTAAATTTTTGAGTGACAAGGGTGGTAGAGCTCTTTCGGAAAACATATAAGTTATGTTAATTTTGTACAAGTGGGAATGAAATTGTAAATTTAGTTATTATGGTCGGCAAGAATCATTATTTAATAAGTCATATCTTTTGAATAGTAAGTTTATGTTAAAAGGCACTGCATTAAGTGAAAACAGCTCATGCGGTAAAATGGCATATCTCTGTTTCTCATAAGATTTTAACTAAATAGTTGAATCTGAAATTTAACTTGGCAATAAAAATTGTAATAACCATCACCTAATGCAAGACAGTCATGAAGCTGAAATGTTTGTATGTTTGTATGTTTGTATGTTTGTATGTTTGTATGTTTGTATGTTTCACTTTTCGACTTTCTGTTAGACAATCACAGAAAAACCAAATGACGGACGGGGACCAAATTTGGCAGGGCGGTTCCTTTTACCCTGAAGGTGGTTTTAAGTTAGTTTTTGTAATTGTCCCTTTTGCCCGAATGCCGTAAATTAAATAATCAGAAAATGCAGAGACAAAGAATAAAAAATTTAACCTCATTTCTGTATTGAACAAATTTACGCGGACGTTCAAATGCCGTTCAAAGCGAGTTACTTTTGGTGACGTTTTTTTTCCCTAATGCCAATACTTTATTTTCAGCCGTGCGCATTTGAAAAAATATTATAATGTCTAAATACGGTGCGCACATTTTCGTGTGCGCTTCATAATTTGAGCTGTGTAGTACAAAGAATTGTCATCTTCTTTACTGTTACTTTCTATATATTAGATAGACACGTAAACATATTTAATTACAACTGCCAAACGATGCATTAGATTTAATTGTTTACACTAATTACACGTTTAAATTTAATTGCGAATTTGTTTTAATTATTTTATGTTCCATAACTCGACATTTAATGAAAAACCGATTTATGTAATAATTGTGTCAGTATTTTTTTCAAGGCTTCATTTTTAGCGGTGCAAGTTTTAAAATCTTTTATCGCCTGATTACTGTGCGCAGATTTTCATGTACGCATCTTAAATATAGCCTATATTTTTTTTATTTATCTTTATTATCTTTATCTCATAGACGCTGTTGCAAATATTGTATTAATTACAATTGTGTTACATTGCAGTGTCGTAAATATATAAGAGCTTTTTTAGTGACGACAGTGGCAGAGATCTTTTGTAAAAATGTCAACAAAGCAGTGGCCTTTTTTTAATGGATACAAACAAACAAACATAAAAATATCAACTCAGCTTTATATATTACATATGCGTTTAAATTATTTTATTTCAATTATTTTCACGATCATTGTATTAATATTTTACATGCAATAAATAAAATTGGGATTTTTAAAAATTTAATTCATAACTCGACATTTAATTAAAAACCATAGATGTAGCGAGTTTATTTTATGTTGAAGTGATGGCCTATGTCAAATAAACGTACACTTTAAAACTGTTTACTTAAGCTTTATATACACTATACATTATAAACTTTCGCTACCGAACGTATTAACAAAAGTTGACTAAATTTAATGAAGTGATCCTGAAAACGCTTAATTAATATGAATTGCGAATTGAATATGTTTTTATGTTCATTCCTTTGTATTCCCATTTCTAAAATTGCCTTTTAATCATTTTTAAGATGCGCTTATCAACAGACGGTTGAATCTTTTTTTATTTAATGTATTTTATTTTTCAGATATAAAATCTGGTGTGTGTGTGTGCATTGAATATTATTTACAAAATATGATGCCTTATCCGAAATAGGGAACAAAAAAAGTTTCCTTTTTGAAATTATACACATTGCTTATAAACCGTAAATATAAATCGTAAAATATAGAGACATAAAAATGTTAAATATTATTTCCCTGTTTAGACAATTATGAATACGTCAAAATGAAGAGTTTTTTGGTCCAGTACATTTGCTTTATAACAAGACTTTATTTTATGCGGCCAGCTTTCTATATGTCTAAATATGGTGTGCACAATTTTTTATACCATTTTAATACGACCGTTTTTTTTAAAATAGTATTTTAGAAAGTACATTTATAATTTTGTTTATTTGCACTATGAGTCAATTAGCTTTTGCCTTTTAAAGGGATATTGCCACATGTTCTTTATCTCATAGACGTGGTTACAAATATTATATAACTTACAATTGTGATACGATGCAGTTTCTTAATTATATATTAAATTTTTGAGTGACAAGGGTGGTAGAGCTCTTTCGGAAAACATATAAGTTATGTTAATTTTGTACAAGTGGGAATGAAATTGTAAATTTAGTTATTATGGTCGGCAATAATCATTATTTAATAAGTCATATCTTTTGAATAGTAAGGTTATGTTAAAAGGCACTGCAATAAGTGAAAACAACACACGCGGTAAAATGGCATATCTCTGTTTCTCATAAGATTTTAACTAAATAGTTGAATCTAAAATTTAACTTGGCAAATAAAAATTGTAATAACCATCACCTAATACTTGGATAAAGGGTCAGCACACTCCCGCTACAAAGTGCAGGTATTTTTAAAGTATATATATACATATAAATATTTAAATATGTTTGTGTGTGTATGAATGTCCTTTATAGCTGTCTAAACCATTCACCCGATCGTCATGAAACTTTTCAAGACTGTTGAGTATGCTCCCGGGATGGTAACTATCTTTTTTTTTAAATTTAACACTCATGGGGCGCCGGGGGCCCATATCGTCATGTTTTGCTTATACGAGCTATATAAAAATTAGTTTAAGCTTTAGCTACTGTGTAAATTATTGGATCTTAACCAAAATGTGTATATGACAACTTGATAGCCAATATTAAAATACTATAGGGCACTAAACTGCTGATGTTCATTCCTTTGGCGCTGAGTGCCCAAAAATTCACATTTTTTAAGCGTTTAAGATTTTATTCACCATTCAGTCATTAACAATATTGACAAATTTTGACACATGTATCAATTATTATACTAATTGAAATGAACAGATGTTTTGAACTTTATATCTTGCCCAGAATGGGCCCTGGGACCCTTAATGTCGTTTTTATCTTATATGAGCTATATAAAAAATAGTTTCTACGTTAGCTACTTAGTAAATGAATAGATCTTCACCAAACTTTCCACACAAAAACTTAGTAGCCTATATTAAAATACTATAGACACTGCACTTCTAATGCCAATATCTTCGTGGCCGGGGCCCCAAATATCTTTTTTCGTATATGTTTAAGATATGTGTCCTATTTACTTTTTAAAGAGCTTGACAAATATAGCCACAATAAAAATGAACTAAAATGAACAGGTTTTTGAAATTGACCTCTTGCACCGAATGGACCAGGGCCCCTTAATACTATTTTCTCCCTATTGTAGGTATTTAAAAAGTAGTTTAAGAGTTAGATATTGAGAAAAAAAACTGGATTTTGACAAAACTTAGAATATAAAAACTTAAGAGCCTATATTACTATAGGGCACTGAACTCTTAATTTCCATTCCTTCGAAAAAGTCTTTTTACTGAACTTTAATCATTGTATTCCCTCTTCAATTTTACACGAAATTGAGGAATATATATTGAGTACAATAGATAAAAACAACATTAAGGGCCCCAGGGCCCATTCTGGGCAAGATATAAAGTTCAAAACACCTGTTAATTTCAATTTGTATAATAATGGATACATGTGTCATTATTTGTCAAGATTGTTAATGACAGAATAGTGAATAAAATCTTAAACGTTTAAGAAATGAGTACAATGGCAATTAAAAAAAACCTATAATATCACTCATTTTGGGGCTGGGGCCCTTAATATCGTTTCTTCTTTTGTACGCTATTTAATTATTAATTTATTTATCCGTTTGCTATGAAACTTGGATTTTTTTTTCACACTTCCACGAAGATTTCTTCAGAATTATTTTTAAACATACCACTCATTGGTTTCTTTAAATTTATTCCTTTTTACTTTGATCGTTGCAACGCACGACGGGTCTACTAGTATATATATATATACATAGTCGCGACCACATGGCTACATAATTTTTGGCGTCACGAACAGGATACAGTGAGGATAGTTTGTGATAAGTAGTGAATTGTTTGAAATTCTCAGCCATGGAACAGGAACAGTTACAGTTTATCAGGCTACCCAAGCTACCAAGGTTCACGGGTGATGGCGGAGCGGAGCAGTTCGTGAAAGAAATACGACTGATACTACAGCTACAGCCTGTGTCTCCAGCCTCATCTGTCACCTGGATCCTGGACTCCTTGGAGCCCGACAGTACATCATAGATCGGGCGCCGGCAGAAATCAACACCTCAGACAAACTGCTGCGTATCTTAGTAGAGAAGTGGGGTGAACAACGAGATGGCACCACCCTGGCCTCCACTTTCTACAAACGACAGCAGGGCTTAGGTGAGACGGTAGAGGACTATGTGTCCAATATGCGTAGTCTCTTTGCCTTAGCCAACACAGCACGAACCGGCATCCTTGCAGATGACACACTGCGGGATACATTTGTCCAAGGCCTACAGCCTACAGCCCTGCGACGCGACGTGAAAGCCTACGCCAGGCTAAACACTGGCAGAACGTTCGGAGACGTCGTCAAAGAAGCCCAGAGGTGGATGTGAAGAGATTTCTCGGATGTTGCTTCCACAGCACAGCTCTCATCGACACCTCTCCCTGACTGGACACAGTTGACACAACATCTAATTGCCCACATAGACCAACAGGTATCAGCTGTGGCCGATAGTCTCCACCAGTCGATTCGCCAGCAGCGAGGGGACATGGACTCGTACGGTGTCCACTGTCCACCAGCCCCCAGACAGCCTAGTCTGGATCCACGACGACATCGACAGCCCGCACTCAGACAGTTCACTCAACCCCTGGGACCATCTCAGCGGGACACCCTGACCTGCAGGTGGTGCAGTCGAAGGGGCCACCTAGAGGACGAGTGCCAGGCCAAAAAGAGTTAAGTCTCCCACCAAAATGGTGCACCCCAACAACATCCTCAGCAGCAGCAACAAACACGTCGGCAACAGCCAGACCCTGAATTGCCGCAACAGCAACTTTCGTCAGGAAGACCTTATCCTTCACACACTGCTGTTAACCGACGCATAACAGTGAAGTCGATAGGGATAACTGGTGCCAGCCCCACCCTGGATATAGCCATAAATGGTCGCCAGGTTGCGGCGCTTATCGACACTGGAAGCGAGGTAAGCACAATTTCTAATTTCTGGGCATCTCAACATCTTGGCCACCTTACCCTTGACACAGGCTGCATCACATTGCAAGCCGTCAATGGAGCTGAAGTACCATACCTCGGGGTAACAACTCTCGACGTGAAAATGTTTGGGCAGTATTAAAGAAACGTCCCCTTCCTAGTTGTCCCAACATCAATAAGCCGAGCAACGCATGTGCGAAAGAAAGAGGCGCCAGTGCTGCTTGGCATGAATGTGTTAAAATGTTGGCTACCCCATGCCAACCAAGTACCACAGTTTCTGGCATCAACAGCTACCCGCTGTGAATTAAAGACCGTGCCAAAGACTGCACCTGTCGCTCAGAGTTTTAGCCCACCCAGTTTTCTTACCAAGGAGAACAAGGAAAATATGTCGTCAATATGTAAACAGCAAACAAAGGTACGTCACCCATGGCCCAGCAAGCGCCGTAATAAAAAGAAGCACCAGGACCCACAGAATCTGAGGGTCAAAGTGGCCAAAGGGACAGCAGTCACGGACAACAAACGTGACCCCCCTCTATCAGTCGGGAGCTTCGTCTATG